>CM068954.1:109484782-109500414 GCA_035128595.1 Eptatretus atami | reverse complement strand
GGGTGGTAATAGATACGGGAGGTAAGCAGGCAGCACAATGCCAGGTAGGTCGGGGTAAAGCAAAAAGGGTTTTAGGTTGTTTTTGGAGGGGGATCATTTATAAATCAAAAGAAGTGGTGTTGACATTGTGTAGGACTTTAGTGAGGGTCACATCTAGAATATTGTGTGCAGTTCTGATCATCACAACTCAGGAAGGACATCGATGCCATAGAAAGGGTTCAGCGTAGGGCTACCAGATTGATTCCAGGCCTAGCTCGACTCAGCTCTGAGGAGCGGCTGAAGGAGACAGGGCTTTATACAGTTGAAAGGAGGCGGTTATGAGGAGATATGATGGAGATGGTTAAGATGTCGGTCTAGCAACATTAATTTGCTGTATGACAGGTTTAAAGGAGTTTGCCACTATGATGAACAGAATTGGCCAATGCCTCTCCGCCAACAAAGTGGAAGCCATTGACATGAGCCTTGCATCTTTTTTCGTGCGTGCGATGCGGAATAAACAACGTCTTGGGCCAACATCAGAATTCGTATTTTGTCTGCCTCATTGCTGCATTTTGGAGAAGTGTGTTCATCTTCTACCTCTTTGTCGGGGTTTGCGATGATCCAGCGCAAAATCCAGTACAAACTCTCATAGACCGGGAGCCCGCGGGGCTTAGCTCAACCGAAGAGGGGAACAATTGCCGTCCTCATGGTAAGATGTAAAGATGCCAGATGATATTCTCACCTCAGAACTCTGCATCTGCCGGGACACTGCTGCTGGGTTGACATTCTGTGGTCAATATCCGTATCGCATAATCGGCGCTAGCTCAACCTGGCAGCGGAACGGCCCAAGTAGGTTTCTGATATTATTAGTATAGCTTGTAACACGGTATAACAATGACAGACGATTTCGCCGCTGGAATACCGGTGACAGACGCTAATTAGATGCCGCAAAAATCACGCTAGCTCAACCGAACAGCAGAACGGCTAAAACCAAACAGAATGCTAGTAAGGGGTCCCCTGAGTACAAAAGGAGCACTGTCAGACAACTTGGTCGCTGGCCCCCAGGACAGACGCTCCAAGTGGTGCGTTCCATGTCAAGTGTACACATTTTTCAGCGAAATTTTGACACATCGTCTTAGATTTCACTCTTTTTGTGCAAGTGTTTGTATCCACGGTAAAACATTATGTGTCAATTAGTCCCCCCCCCCTCATTTGGGTGCCCCCGGTTGACCACATTCTTCCAGTGGCCATATCACAGGTTGTGGTCCGATTTGGCTGATCTTGGTATCAAAATGCTCGTAAAAGCGAGATCTTTCGAATCGCGTAAAGTAAAATCACTCCGAAACAGTAATTCAAAAAGTTATAGTTTGGGGCGCCCTTTGACCTTGGGCCCCGCCCCCCCCCCCCCAGCCAAACCGATGATCCCAATTTTTTCATGTGAGAATACCCCTTCATATACTCAACACCTCAGCATAAATGAAAATGGGATCTCAATGGGTTCAAGTGTGATGATGGTTTTATTGTTCGGGATCCACATATCACTAATTCTTGATTCGACATTGGGCGACGTTTGCCGTCATCGTTCCAATGACGTCACCTGCTGGCAGGACTATGTCTGAAATTGACCATCATCTCTGGACTATTATATATATATATATATATATATATATATATATATATATATATATATTGCATCATTTGCGAAAAATTATTCTGCCAATTGTGTCTTGATTTTTAGGTGTATATTTTTTGTATAACCATCATCAATTAAGTTGTAAATGGGCTAATCTCAGTTTTTGCATATTTTGCAGTAAGCATGGCGACTGAAGATCGAAAGGAGTTCCGAAAATACTGTTGTGATCCGTTAAGCTGCCATAAAACGAAACAACGAAAACATCTGCGCAATGTGTCAAATGATATGTTGATGAAATTTTTTCAAAGGTGAAAAAAGATGACAGACTTTGTACTTCGTGCAGAAAAAAATTTCTCAGTTGTCACACAGAACGTATTGAAGAATCATCTTCGACCAGTTCGAAATTATCATCAGAAGGTACTATCGAAGGCATTGCAGAATCTATTTCGACCGACGATGAGGACGAGGAGGTTTTTGAGCGAGAAGCAGAAGTTGACCTATTAAACCAGTCGTTATCGATGATAGGCGAAAGCCCATTCGACAAACGAAAGGCGGAAAGGAACCCAGGGTACGTTCCTGAAAAGCGAAGTAAAGTGGAAGATTCTGTGTGAAGAAATTATAACTAGTTGCTGGACCAAGCACTGCGGAGAAAACACAAAATACAGTGTTCTGCCTCTCCGGTGTGGACCGGATAGCATACAGCTAACCCCCAACCGCCAATGAACTTAACGTCTAACAACCATGCTGAGGCTTAGAGTTCTTTATTCTTGACGTTGGGTATGAGTTGTGTGGTAATCGCTGTAACAAAAACAAAAATAAAATGTTATAGTAAGTTGACACAGATATTACGGTGATCGTTATACATGTACAAGATCACTGATCAGAGTAACGGTTCAATAACAAATTAGAGTCACTAGAATAGACCGCAGAGCTTACATTTGTCTACACATCAAAGTTGCAAGTTCTTTCCTATAGGTTGTTGTTGTAACACAATTGTCGAAGTTCGTCGGTAAAACGAGAGCATCGAACTGTTTCATGTCGACATAAAGTCACAGTACAAAATTCTGGTGTTGAACGATAAACAAAATGCATCACTCACACTGTTGTTGGCCACAGTCTAGCATAAAACGCATTTTCATCGCAGCGGGCAAAAAAGCACAAAGCAAGGCGACATTTCTTTCTCAACAAGCGTGGTCATGGCTCACCGCCGTTTTTCACAAGCGTGGTCATGGCTCACGGTAGGCGGAGCCACAGGGAAGCAACAACAATGCTCAACAAGCATGACTAGTCAACCAGCACAGTGTGGCGGCACACTCCCCGCCTGACGTCTTTAGAGACGTCACACACAAACACAAATATATTAGAAAAACAAGCAATCAAAAAAATGGCACACTGATCCGTTGGAACATATCACAAATGAACACGGCACATATTCATTTAACACCACAGGGAAGCAACACGACCAATTCACTAATAGGTCGTGTGAATGACACAATCTTCCCTTCCTTGGAAACGCGGATGACGGCTTTGCGAATCCTGCCGTCTGAGCCGGGCAAGACTTGAGTGATGACTCCGACAGGCCAGTCATTGCGGACGAATCCTTTTCCTTGAGGATATATACGTCCCGTCCTTCACTTCTTGTTTGTCTTGCATCCACTTCCGTCGAACTTGGAGTGAGTGGACGTACTCGTGGCGCCATCTGCGCCAGAACTCTTCTGCGAGGAGTTGAACTCTTTTCCACTGGATACCGTATATGTCTTTGATGTCCACGTCGTAGAAAGGTTCAACAGGCGACCCGTTTTCTGTGTTAATAGCATGTTGGAGATAACACGAAAGGAGAATCTGGATCGGAAGACACGGGAACCAGTGGTCGGTTGTTCACAATGGCCATTACTTCCATCATGAATGTTGTCAGCACTTCGTGGGTTAGATCCTTCGAAGCAAACTGTGCCATCATAGATTCAAGAACACGTCTACGACACCGATTAGCCGTTCCCAACTTCCCCCCATGTGTGAAGAATGGGGTGGATTAAACAGCCATTTCACACACTGTTGTACAGGAAATCTTTTACCGGCCTTCCTCCACGTTAATGGCGTCAATGTGTAGAGGGTCTGTTGCGCCGAGAAAATTTGTGACACGATCTGACCTGTACTGTACCACTTTTCCGCGTATGGCTTGGAATCTCCTGAGAGCATTTATGAAAGAAGAAGAGGACATCCCTTCCACAATTTCAATATGTATGGCTCTGCTGGTTAAGCACGTAAACAGTATAGCCCAGTGCTTGCTACTGGCTGAACCACCTCTTGTTTTTCTGGTCAGGACATTCCACGGGCCGAAGGCGTCGGTAGCTACATACGTGAAGGGCGGCGCGGGCGTCACGCGATCCGCGGGGAGGTCTGACATCTTCTGCAGGAGTGGGCCTCCACGCAGCTTGCGGCATGTGACGCAGTGGTGAATGAGGGAAGTTAACAACCTTTTACAGCCTGTGATCCAAAAACCTGCTGCGCGGACAGCTCCCTCTGTCAGTAGTCGGCCTTGGTGTTTAACAAGTTGGTGGTGGTGACGTATCAGCAAGACAGCGACGTGATGTTTTCCAGGGACTATGAGGGGTTTTTGCCTTGAGCCGGTAAGTCACTGCGCCTTAGTCTTCCCCGACAACCAACAGCCCGTCTGCATTCAACGTCGGATCTAGCGGAAGTATGGGGCTGTCTTTTGGCAGAGGTTTGTTTGATTTCAAACACTGTAATCCGTTGCGTAGGCTTCCGATTGTACTTGTTGAAGTACAAATGTTTCTGCTTGTTTCTGTTGTTCTACACTTTTACCTTCCACGCAGGCGTGCCACCCTTTGCATTCGTTTTGGCCTTTATACGAATGGAGGATATGTCGTAAACGGACAACAGCGCCGACAAGTCTCTTCCAGTCGGAAAACCGTATAAAACGTTCTGTACCAAGGCTTGTGGTGAAGAAATGTTCGTCGATTTGACATTGGCAGATGGCCGAATTTCTTATTTTGTCGGTTTTTGACAGCGGGAACTGTTCCGTGTCGTTGACGTCTGTGTCGTGTCGCTGTGACGGCCCCTGAAGCCAGCTACTAGAGGTGAGGTCTGACGCTGCGATGGGTCTTGTAGCAACGTCTGCTGGGTTCATTATGTGAAGGCACATATTTCCATTGTTGACATGTGGAAGATTTTTGTATGCGCTCGACACGATTTGCCACATATACACGTAGAATCTTCTGGTATGGTTATACAGATAACCCAATACAACTTTACTGTCTGTGAAGAAGTTTATTTCAGCAATGTCAACATCGAGCTGTTCAGAAACTGTCTCTGCGATTTGCACCGCGAGCACAGCCGCAACAATTCCAGGCGTGGAATGGTATTGCCGTGCTTTGGGGCAACTTTGTTTTTGCCCAGGATGAATCCAAAGTGGCGTGTTACCGCTGACGTCCGTTGTCTTGGAGGAGGAGTCGAAAACGCCCCGTATCTGGTCGGGCTTATGTGGATGGTAAACCCCGAAAAGTGGTAGATACCAGCATCTCATCTTCTCGAAGGGGTGGGGCGATTTCTGCGTGGTTTCTATCGATAACCTGCTTCATAAACTCGACCATGTGTTGTTCTTTTCTGGGTTTTTAATGAGGCTGTGGTGCAAAGAACTAGCTCTTTTGATGGCTTCCGGTTTATTGTTAGGTAGCCGCTGTCTGTCTGCCTTAAACGGCAGCGGTGCCACCCAATTACCTTCAGGTGACCGATGCATCTCATCTTCCATTACTGAAATGAATTGTCTGTCTTCAGTGGACAGGCCAGATTTGTTGTCATATTTATTCACTTGGAAAATGTCTGAAAAATTGTCGTTTTTGCAGGTAAAATTTCTTCAACAAACAGCTTATGGTCACATGGTGGGAAAATTGACGGACGACCGTCCGGCAAAAAGTTAATTTTATTCACCACAGGAACACCTGTTTTATGAACTTTGCGATACAAGTTTCACCGATTATCGCCCAGCCAAGAGTTGTTTTCTGGGCGAATGGAGATCCTCTCGGGCCCGTCCGTTGTTCCAAAATATGATGCGCTTCTGGAATGTCACGGCCGATCAAAATTATATCTCGGCGTCGCTGTCAATCTCGGGGATTTCTGCAGCAATATCAGACAGGTGGGCATGATGAATGGCGACATCGGGCGTGGCTATTTTGTGACGGGCATTTGGAATTTCATCGCACTCGATTAACGTAGGAACTTGTATTTTGTGGTTACCGTCTATGGACTCTATTGTGTAGCCATGTGCACGTTTCCCAACCATTTGCGCTGACCCGGAGCATGACGTAAGGTTGTAGGGAATATTTTCCCCCGATTCATCAAACGATTTGAAAAATCTTGATCTGGCGAGCGTGACGTTGCTCTGGTCGTCGAGGATTACGTAGGCATGGATATACTTGTTTGGATTGTCACTGTGGTAAACTTTGGTCAGAATTGTTTTACTGCATGATTTACCCGGGAACACATCACCCACAAATTTGTGTGCATTTTGAGTTCGGAACGTTGACGGGTAGCTCCCCGCCGTTATCGGCGAACGCCTTATTGGCTGGCGTGGCGGGCTCTGTTGGGGTCACCGTGGGCTCTTTAGGGGCTGCCGCTTGTCGTAATGCATTGCTGTAACATGCTTGTTGCCTTTACACACAGAACAGGATAAATTTACATTACATGTCTTTGCAACGTGGTCAGTTGAATCACAGCACCGGAAACATATCTTATTTTCCCGCAGAAAGTCCCTTTTTTCGACAGGTGACTTCAATTTGAACGCACGACAGTCGTTGAGGTTATGTGCAGTATTGTGCAAAGGACAATTTGGCTGAATGTCTGTCTTCTTGGAGAAGAGGGTGCGATGTGCAGGAAGTTTGTTCACCTGTGACTGTCTATATCCACTCTGACTGCTGCTCTGTGCGGCATTGCTTTCGTATGCAAAACTAGGATCATTGCGTACCTGACTGAGGTTCCTGATAAACTCAGCAAACACATAGAAAGGAGGAAACACCACACTATATTCTTTTTTGTACCTGGACGCATGCATTGTCCATTTCTCCTGTATGTTGTAAGGCAGTTTATTGAGTGGGGAGTACTCCTGATGAAGAGTCAAAATAGCTTAAAAGAGTGGCGTACTTTTGATCTTCTTTGAGGAAAAGCACTTCATACAATGTATCTGACAGTTCATAACAGTTGCTTGTTGTCTTTGTTTGACAGCCGCGGAAAGGAAGCAAGTTTATGTTTGATTGAGGCTTCCACCATTTCCGGACTGCCAAATCGCTCCTCTAAGCGCTCCCATATTCGTTGAAGCGCGAGAAATGGATTGTTGGCATTTGACATTTTAAGCTGACGGCGTGTTTTCTTTGATTGTGGACCTAACCACTTAATCAGGAGGTCAATCTCTTCGTTAACACTGGCACCAATATCGTTCACAACGCTGCGAAAGTCTGCCTTCCACACTGTGTATGCTTCTGGGGTGTCGTTGAATGTACACAAGCGTGTTAACAGCAAATCTCTTTTCAGCAGATATTGTGAAAAGTCAGTGATCATAGGCATTGTATTATTTGCTGTGTATACCGGCACAAATGAAGGCAAATTCGGGTCAAATGTCACACGAGGGTTTGAACTGTGATTTAAATGTCTGTTACTCATGGGAACAGATGTAGCGTTAATAGCTCGGTTATTTAAATCAGGAAAGAAGGGGTGATCAGGGTGTCTGGTTGTTGCTTGGTATAAATTACTGGCGATATTGGGCGTAAGAGCCGGTGGTTGCAAATTTTGCATATTGTCAGTAGCGATAAAGTCAGCAGTTGGTAACACTGGCGGATAACTGTGATCTTCCACATACTGTTCTGTGCGCTTTGCTGAGGTCTCCTGAGGTAGGTTGATATCGGGCGGGCCATTTCCACCCTCAAGTTCGCTAATACATTGTTCAATGGCTTGTAACTCCGCCTCAGTCTCGGCGACTTGTTTTTCAGATTGTAGTAGGGTTAAATCAGCCTCCATTGTTGCTTGAATTCGTGCTGATTCTGCTTGAATTCGTGCTGATTCTGCTTGAATTCGTGCTGATTCTGCGGCGGCCAAGGCTTGCTTTTTGCGTAGTTCAGCCGCTTGTCTCTCGAACTGCAGGCCAGCTTTAGCAGCAACGGCTTTAGCACGTTTTTGTGCTAACATAGAACTTATGTTAGACAGTTCTGAAGATTTTGAACCAGCCTGAAATGATCGTGCTGATCGGTTACTTCTGAGTGACTTCTCTGACATGTTGATTGTCTGGACGATGGCGTCGAGTGACACTGCGGACACTGTGTTTGGTTATGGACTGGATTCCCTGAGCCGGGCGGACCGACGTTTCTCGCTTGCTGGTGCTGTGCTTGGCCTAGTCGATTACTGTTCTGCCTCTCCGGTGTGGACCGGATAGCATACAGCTAACCCCCAACCGCCAATGAACTTAACGTCTAACAACCATGCTGAGGCTTATAGTTCTTTATTCTTGACGTTGGTATGAGTTGTGGTAATCGCTGTAACAAAAACAAAATAAAATGTTATAGTAAGTTGACACAGATATTACGGTGATCGTTATACATGTACAAGATCACTGATCAGAGTAACGTTTCAATAACAAATTAGAGTCACTAGAATAGACCGCAGAGCTTACATTTGTCTACACATCAAAGTTGCAAGTTCTTTCCTATAGGTTGTTGTTGTAACACAATTGTCGAAGTTCGTCGGTAAAACGAGAGCATCGAACTGTTTCATGTCGACATAAAGTCACAGTACAAAATTCTGGTGTTGAACGATAAACAAAATGCATCACTCACACTGTTGTTGGCCACAGTCTGGCATAAAACGCATTTTTCATCGCAGCGGGCAAAAAAGCACAAAGCAAGGCGACATTTTCTTTCTCAACAAGCATGGTCATGGCTCACGGTTCTTTTTCAACAAGCGTGGTCATGGCTCACAGTAGGCGGAGCCACAGGGAAGCAACAACAATGCTCAACAAGCATGACTAGTCAACCGGCACAGTGTGGCGGCACATACAGCGTCAAAATGTGATGAAAACTGCATGCCAGAGGTGATCAAAAGCCTGAAAGAAAAATACGTTGTTTCGAGCCGTTCAGAGCAAATACGTATACTGACAATATTTGCTCGGAATATGAGCATCAGAGGGATGATGAGTGAATTCAGTTGCTCCCAAAGAATGGCTGTGCAAGCCAAAATTTAGAGAAAGAAAATGGCATGCTATCGTCTCCAAATCCCAAACAGGGTAAAATATTGCTGACGAAGTGAAATCCGCCGTAACCGAATTTTACCGAAGTGATGAAGTCAGCCGAATAATGCCGGGAAAAAGGACTGTGTGGTGGTCAGGAATGAACATGGAAAAGACAAATTCAAAAGCACCTGGTACTAAACAATCTCAAGGAACTGTTTCAGAAATTCAAAGAGAAGAACCCGGCTTGAAAGTTGGATTCGCGAAGTTCGCCATGCTCCGTCCCTCGGAGTGTGTCCTGGCCGGTTCAGGCGGTACACACAGTGTCGGTGTATGTACGATACATCAAAATGTGAAACTCATGATGTTTGGTTCCAAAATGCCACAGATAGCCGAACTTCCTAGCTATCATCATGTGATAGCACGCATAGTTTGTAACCCAGCACAACCGGCATGTTATTTCAGAACTTGTGAAAGTTGCCCATCAATTGAAGACTTCAAAACCGAGCTACTGAGTGGTTATGAACTAGAAGATATTGATGAAATTCCGTTTAAACGGTGGACATCCACCGACAGATCTGAACTGAGCTCCATGGTCCTGCCTTTGGAAGAATTCATTAATCAATTCTGTGAACGCGCGTGAAATTAGTGAGACACGACTTCATTGCCAAGGCCCAATCTCAGTTTCTGAAAAATAAGAAAGACGAAATCGGTGAAGGAGAATTTGTCATTATTGGAGACTTCTCAGAGAACTATTCGTTTGTCGTACAGGATGCGGCCCAAGGATTCCATTGGAACTGCTCTCAGGACAATTCACCCTGGGTTTACTATTTCAAATCGGACGATGGAAAATTAAACCACGATTCGTTCACGATTATATCAGAATGCAATACTCACGACGTTGTCTCAGTCCACTTCTTCCAAAGAATGCTCATTGAGCACTTGAAATCTAGCTTTGGAAAGGTAAAGAAACTTTACTATTCTCAGACGGTTGCGCTGGCCAATATAAGAATTGCAAAGCCTTCAAAAACCTATGTCGTCACAAATCAGAGTATGGTATTGACGCAGAATGGCATTTTTTGCCACAAGTCATGGCAAGGGCCCTTCAGATGGCGTGGGAGGTACAGTCAAACGAGCAGCAACAAACTGCGTAGACCTTACGACAGTCAAATTATTTCTCCAAAAGATCTTTTCGCCTTTGCTGAAAATGGTTTGAATGAAATGAAGTTCGGTTACGGGATCCAAGAGGCGTATGACGAGGAAGAAAGAAATCTGGAAGAAAGGTTAAAAATGGCCAAAACCCTAGCTGGAACTCAAAAACTTCATGCTTTCATCCCTATTTCTGAAACTGCTCTTCAAGTACGCGAATTCAGCCTAAGCGAGGAACACAGTATCGAGTCAGCTATTTCAAAATCGACACCAACTTTTAACGGGAAACTCTCAGGTTATGTCACAGTGCACTATGATGGAAAATGGTGGCTTGCCTGCATCATGGAAGCCTTTCAGGACACTCATGAAGTGAAAGTGAATTTTCTTCATCCAAACAGGCCCGCAAATAGTTTATTTTTTCCTGACATTGAAGATCACTGCATTTTAGACATTTCTGATATACTTCTTTCCGTAGAACCAAAAACTGCTACAGGTAGAACTACACAATCAGTAAAAAAGAAACACAGCTGTCAAATAAAACATTGGTTGGCAAAAATCTTGACTATAATATGCTAGGAAAAACTCTTACTCCTACTAGTATCGCTTCCAGTTCCTGCATGTGCATGTGGAAAATGTATGTACAATATACTGATATAGTGTATTGGAAATCTTGTGTTCAAATATTGTGCTATGTATTGTGGCGTATTGTGTGTCAGCACCCGAGTCCCCGAACAATAAAACCATCATCACACTTGAACCCATTGAGATCCCATTTTCATTTATGCCGAGGTGTTGGAGTATATGAAGGGGTATTCTCAACGAAAAAATCGGGACCATCGTTTGGCTGGGGAGCGGGGGCCCAAGGTGAAAGGGCACCCCAAACTATAACTTTTTGAATTACTGTTTCGGAGTGATTTTACTTTACGCGATTCGAAAGATCTCGTTTTTACGAGCATTTTGATACCAAGATCATCCAAATCGGACCACGACAACCTGTGATATGGCCACTGGAAGGTTATGGGTCAACGGGGGTGCCCAAATTTGGGGGGGGGGGGCTAAAATGGCCCCGATTGGCCCCAGGTCTGAAAATTGACATATAATGTTTTACCGTGGATATAAACACTTGCACAAAAAAGAGTGAAATCTAAGACGATGTGTCAAAAATTTTGCTGAAAAATGTGTACACTTGACATGGAACGCCCCACTAGGGAGCGTCTGTCCTGGGGGGCCAGCGACCAAGTTGTCTGTCAGTGCTCCTTTTGTACTCAGGGGACCTGGTACTACAATTCTGCGTTGGTTTTGGCCGTTCCGCTTTTCGGTTGAGCTAGCGCAACCAAAGGGTCCCGAATTAGGGAGCGTCTGTCCTGGGGGGCCCAGCGACAAAGTTGTCTGACAGTGCTCCTTTTGTACTCAGGGGACCCTTACTAGCATTCTGCGTTGGTTTTAGCTGTTCCGCTGTTCGGTTGAGCTAGCGTGATTTTTGCGGCATCTAATTAGCGTCTGTCACCGGTATTCAGCGACGAAATCATCTGTCATTGTTATACCGTGTTACAAGCTATACTAATAATATCAGAAACCTACTTGGGGCCGTCGCTGCCAGGTTGAGCTAGCGCCGATTATGCGATACGGATATTGACCACAGAATGTTACCCAGCAGCAGTGTCCCGGCAGACACAGAGTTCTGAGGAAGAGAATTCATCTGGCATCTTACCATGAGGACGGCAATTGTTTCCCTCTTCGGTTGAGCTAAGCCCCGTGGGCTCCCGGTATATCAGGTATGAGAGACTTTGCAGATGCCAGAGTCAGATCATCGACACTATAGGGGGCTAACCAATATGCCTTGACTCTCACTGATTTCAGTTTTTATCAGTTTTTTCGTTAAGGACAACATCTGTATGCGTTCATCATTGTCTAGTGTCGTTCGTGTATCGGGGCAGTCAGTTTGATCTTCCAAAGTTGGCGAAGCAGCCTTTTGGTAAACCCATTTATGATGAAATCGTACAGAGAAATGGATCTGGACTACAGTCACTCAGACTGGGAGCAGTCACGTGGCTCATGGAATACAATGTCCTACCGAAAGTGTTTTTGCAGTCCTAGTTTGAATTGCTGACCAGTATAGGATTCTGAATCCATGCCGTTCTTTCAACAGGGCCTTGCATTTGGCCAGCAGTAACCCCATATGGAAGGCCTTGCCTGCCTCTATAATCGGGTCTAATTTCTGTACCTATTTCACTTAAAGCTGTAGCGTAAGTGGTTTCCCCTGTGTCCTCCTTGTATCCAGTAAACTTCAGGTTTGTCTTGCTGACATACGAGGAACAGCACACTTTGTGGTATTTGGCTTCTGCAGCTACCAGATCATTGTTGATGCCACGACGTTCAAGTAACATGTCTCGTCACTCTGTTCTTCTGCAGTGTTCAGGATGGCATCAGCAGCTTGAATAGTACTGGCAGCCACCATCTCCTTCACCCCTTGTGGATTTTGTTTTACAAACACTGGGGACGTTTTTTTGTTTTTACTTAGACCAGTCAATGGGCGTTGTTTTTGACCGGGACACGTGATGTCTCAGCAGATCCACAGGAGCCGGCATCACTGCTGACAGATGCTTCGGATGGCCTTGGAGATGAAGCATGCTTTTGTCGTTGGATAGAGCGCAAAATCTGTGCACTTGTACATGATTGGTAACACTTGGAGTGCAATGAACAGGTAGGTCAACAAGACGGTCTATATCTGGTCTAAGCGATGAAAGATGTCATCATCATGTATTTCAAATGCTGAATTAGTCTTAAGTGACGACTCTCGTGGTCTTCTCACAGTCTCGTCGCTATCTCTCTGACAGATAATACAATGTTCAAAGTTCTTTATTTCTTCCTCTTTGGAGGTAGGAGACTAACACCCGATGCCTCTCCTTCGTCCGAACTGGCCATCTTCATTTGAAGCTAAGCTATTGATTGTAGTCTGGTGATGATTTTCTTACATAAACAGATGAAACAGCAAATTGGACATAATACTATTACTGTAGTGGTTAGTATTTAAATAAATAAATAAAAATTTATACCACATGTCGAGGCTCGTGTAAGAATGAGCACACAGAATGTACAACAAGGGGAGCAGGAGACAAGATGGGCGGGAGAGGGAAGCGCAAAACAGTGGGGAGCAGAGACATGAGGAGATCTGTGGAAGTAGAGGGATGGGGCGGGGTACATGGGGTATACAAGATGGACACTATAGGGATTTTCAGGAAGGAAAGCGGGGAATTTGAAGGAGGAGGGTTTGGGGTGGATTAATGTGGGTAGAAAAGATCATTGTTTTGGATGGGGGAAGATAAGAGATGCTGGAGAATAGCTGTTTTGAAGACCTGGATGGAAGAGTAGGATTGAAGAGGGTGTGGAGTTTGTTCAAAGGTGGGGCAAAGAGGAATGAAAGAGTGAAGGTGAGCAGTGATTCTTGATTTTCGTAGTTTTACTAGAAGGGGGTTGCTGGCGGACCTTGAGCGCCCTGTGGAAATATTTGGGGGGGACGGGGGGGGCAGGGGAGGACAGAGGGGACAGATTGCAGACAAAGCAGGGGGGCGAGGCCAGAGAGACAGTAGAAAACAGAAACATCAATGACCTGCTGCTGTGAGAGCGTGAAAGACCCAAAGACTTAGCCTCATCACGGGAGATACCAATGATCCTGAATGCTTGGTTTCCACAGGGTGAAACCGAGAAAGGTGAAGAGGCGGGAGCACCAGCCCAGAGGGAGAGCAGTACTCCATCAGGCTGCGGATGAAAGCTTTGTACATGGTTAGGAGCTCAGGTGTGCTAAGGAAGGACTTTGCACGACGGAGGATTCCAGTCGGCGACTGGCTTTGGAGGCCAGGTTGGAAATGTGGCTTTCCCAGGAACGATCGTGGCAGATAGTGAGACCCAGAATCTTGAATAAGAGGACTTCTTCAAGAGGATTGTTGAGAAAGTAGATGGGGAGGTTTTCCAGACGGTCCTTTCGGAGAGCATGGTGAGAGTGTGAGATTGTCAAAGTTGAAAGACATGTTCCATGTGTTGCACCAGCTTGTGATTTTATCCAGATCTACAGAGTAAAGAAGCTGCTGCTTGCTGATCTGAGTGATGGCAGATGGTACGGCAGAGGGTGGAGTCATCAGCTAAGAGATAAAGAGGATTTTCCAGAGAGTTGGAGAGATGATCAATGAAAACCAGAAAAAGCACCGGGCCAGAAAACTGCCTTGAGAAACTCCAGCCTGGACAGGAAGAGGGGATGAGAGGACTCCATTAAGGGCCACACGTTGCCTGCGACAAGAGGAGTCTGCAAGCCATGAGTGGAGAGTGCCTGGATACCACAGGAAGAGAGTTTGGTGAGCCGGGTGGGGTGCGAGACCGTATCGAAAGCACACGATATGTCTCGGGAGATGGCTCTGATCTCATGTCTGGCATTTCGGACCTCCATCCATTGTTGGGAAAGCAGGAGCAGCAAGTTCAGGGTAGAGTGACCCAGTCTGGCCATTGGAGAAGAGGAAGGATTTCATGTATTTGTGAATAAATTTGGTAAATCAAATAATGTGATTTTGGTGAAACATTCCTGTCACATCATCTTTTAACCCCGAGAGATCCCATCCCTGAGCCACTGTTATATTTCTGGTATGTGCTATCCTTGTGCATTTATAGAACAACACAATGGTACCAAAAACATTGAAATCGGTTGAAAAGTGAGAAAGTTATCATCGGTTGAAAGAAAGTTATGTCCCCCCCCCCAAAGTTTTTCAGTGGTAACCTGCCACACAGTTAGCTTATAAAGTGGCTTCCAGATAAAAACTGAAACCACAATTTGACCTTACATACTACCTGGGGTTGTTCTTGGAGGACTATTCTCGCACTCTGTCAAGTCAAAATTGAGATGTAGTGGGAGTTGAACGAAATTAAAATTTTCAGGTCCGTGCTCCTGGACTCCTCGGGTCTAAGAAACTCTGGGTACCATTAAAAATAGTGGCGCTAATTGTAGAAACAAACCTTCAACAGGTATAAGCCCCCCCCATGCCCCCCCCATGCCATAGGAGTTTAGGGGGAGGCTTAACAAGGGGCAGGGCAGAGGGAAAGTCATGGGCTAAAGGTACTCCTGGGGGTTTGGAGGAGTAAGAGCAGTAAACAGACAGTGAGAAATGGAGTTCTTGATATAAATTGCAACTCCGTCGACGTTTGTCGACAGACAGACGGACGAACGGCCATGAACCAATTGTTTCACCCTGCTTTTCACTTCACGTGCTTGGGGTAATGACTGATTGAACTGTGAACTGAGGATGAGGTGTACTGACAGTCTCTTTTCATAGGAATCTCATCATCAGATGTAATTAGAATCTTACCATCCATGTTTGGCCCTGAAAAAGTTATTTGGGCTTCCCACTCAGTTTGCCGCCCGTGCAGCTGGTCATGTGTGAATGCGAGCTCTTGAAGACTTAAGCCGACAACCTTGAGGCTTTTGTCATTGGGACTTGTTGATGATCACGCCGAAGCAGACTCTGACTGGAAACTGAGTTTGCCGAAAGTCAAAAGGCAAGCCTATGTCGGATCAGTGTATGCATTGAGAATGCAATAAAAAATACTTGTACGTCCATTTTTCAAACTTGAATATCGTACAAAATAAGTTTTACAGTT
>CM068954.1:109472631-109484757 GCA_035128595.1 Eptatretus atami | reverse complement strand
ATTTGCGAAAAATTATTCTGCCAATGGTGTCTTGATTTTTAGGTGTATATTTTTTGTATAACCATCATCGAATTAAGTTGTAAATGGGCTAATCTCAGTTTTTGCATATTTTGCAGTAAGCATGGCGACTGAAGATCGAAAGGAGTTCCGAAAATACTGTTGTGATCCGTTAAGCTGCCATAAAACGAAACAACGAAAACATCTGCGCAATGTGTCAAATGTATGTTGATGAAATTTCTTCAAAGGTGAAAAAAGATGACAGACTTTGTACTTCGTGCAGAAAAAAACTTTCTCAGTTGTCACCAGAACGTATTGAAGAATCATCTTCGACCAGTTCGAAATTATCATCAGAAGGTACTATCGAAGGCATTGCAGAATCTATTTCGACCGATGAGGACGAGGAGGTTTTTGAGCGAGAAGCAGAAGTTGACCTATTAAACCAGTCGTTATCGATGATAGGCGAAAGCCCATTCGACAAACGAAAGGCGGAAAGGAACCCAGGGTACGTTCCTGAAAAGCGAAGTAAAGTGGAAGATTCTGTGTGAAAGAAATTATAACTAGTTGCTGGACCAAGCACTGCGAGAAAAACACAAAATACAGTGTTCTGCCCTCCGGTGTGGACCGGATAGCATACAGCTAACCCCCAACCGCCAATGAACTTAACGTCTAACAACCATGCTGAGGCTTAGAGTTCTTTATTCTTGACGTTGGGTATGAGTTGTGTGGTAATCGCTGTAACAAAAACAAAAATAAAATGTTATAGTAAGTTGACACAGATATTACGGTGATCGTTATACATGTACAAGATCACTGATCAGAGTAACGGTTCAATAACAAATTAGAGTCACTAGAATAGACCGCAGAGCTTACATTTGTCTACACATCAAGTTGCAAGTTCTTTCCTATAGGTTGTTGTTGTAACACAATTGTCGAAGTTCGTCGTAAAACGAGAGCATCGAACTGTTTCATGTCGACATAAAGTCACAGTACAAAATTCTGGTGTTGAACGATAAACAAAATGCATCACTCACACTGTTGTTGGCCACAGTCTAGCATAAAACGCATTTTTCATCGCAGCGGGCAAAAAAGCACAAAGCAAGGCGACATTTCTTTCTCAACAAGCGTGGTCATGGCTCACCGCCGTTTTTCAACAAGCGTGGTCATGGCTCACGGAGGCGGAGCACAGGGAAGCAACAACAATGCTCAACAACCATGACTAGTCAACCAGCACAGTGTGGCGGCACACTCCCCGCCTGACGTCTTTAGAGACGTCACACACAAACACAAATATATTAGAAAAACAAGCAATCAAAAAAATGGCATCACTGATCCGTTGGAACATATCACAATGAACACGGCACATATTCTTTAACACCACAGGGAAGCAACACGACCAATTCACTAATAGGTCGTGTGAATGACACAATCTTCCCTTCCTTGGCAACGCGGATGACGGCTTTGCGAATCCTGCCGTCTGAGCCGGGCAAGACTTGAGTGATGACTCCGACAGGCCAGTCATTGCGGACAGAATCCTCCTTGAGGATTATAACGTCCCGTCCTTCACTTCTTGTTTGTCTTGCATCCACTTCCGTCGAACTTGGAGTGAGTGGACGTACTCGTGGCGCCATCTGCGCCAGAACTCTTCTGCGAGGAGTTGAACTCTTTTCCACTGGATACCGTATATGTCTTTGATGTCCACGTCGTAGAAAGGTTCAACAGGCGACCCGTTTTCTGTGTTAATAGCATGTTGGGAGATAACACGAAAGGAGAATCTGGATCGGAAGACACGGGAACCAGTGGTCGGTTGTCACAATGGCCATTACTTCCATCATGAATGTTGTCAGCACTTCGTGGTTAGATCCTTCGAAGCAAACTGTGCCATCATAGATTCAAGAACACGTCTAACGACACCGATTAGCCGTTCCCAACTTCCCCCATGTGTGAAGAATGGGGTGGATTAAACAGCCATTTCACACCACTGTTGTACAGGAAATCTTTTACCGGCCTTCCTCCACGTTAATGGCGTCAATGTGTAGAGGGTCTGTTGCGCCGAGAAAATTTGTGACACGATCTGACCTGTACTGTACCACTTTTCCGCGTATGGCTTGGAATTCCTGAGAGCATTTATGAAAGAGAAGAGGACATCCTTCCACAATTTCAATATGTATGGCTCTGCTGGTTAAGCACGTAAACAGTATAGCCCAGTGCTTGCTACTGGCTGAACCACCTCTTGTTTTTCTGGTCAGGACATTCCACGGGCCGAAGGCGTCGGTAGCTACATACGTGAAGGGCGGCGCGGGCGTCACGCGATCCGCGGGAGGTCTGACATCTTCTGCAGGAGTGGGCCTCCACGCAGCTTGCGGCATGTGACGCAGTGGTGAATGAGGGAAGTTAACAACCTTTTACAGCCTGTGATCCAAAACCTGCTGCGCGGACAGCTCCCTCTGTCAGTAGTCGGCCTTGGTGTTTAACAAGTTGGTGGTGAACGTATCAGCAAGACAGCGACGTGATGTTTTCCAGGGACTATGACGGGTTTTTGCCTTGAGCCGGTAAGTCACTGCGCCTTAGTCTTCCCCGACAACCAACAGCCCGTCTGCATTCAACGTCGGATCTAGCGGAAGTATGGGGCTGTCTTTTGGCAGAGGTTTGTTTGATTTCAAACACTGTAACTCCGTTGCGTAGGCTTCCGATTGTACTTGTTGAAGTACAAATGTTTCTGCTTGTTTCTGTTGTTCTACACTTTTACCTTCCACGCAGGCGTGCCACCCTTTGCATTCGTTTTGGCCTTTATACGAATGGAGGATATGTCGTAAACGGACAACAGCGCCGACAAGTCTCTTCCAGTCGGAAAACCGTATAAAACGTTCTGTACCAAGGCTTGTGGATGAAGAAATGTTCGTCGATTTGACATTGGCAGATGGCCGAATTTCTTTATCTTTGTCGGGTTTTGACAGCGGGAACTGTTCCGTGTCGTTGACGTCTGTGTCGTGTCGCTGTGACGGCCCCTGAAGCCAGCTACTAGAGGTGAGGTCTGACGCTGCGATGGGTCTTGTAGCAACGTCTGCTGGGTTCATATGTGAAGGCACATATTTCCATTGTTGACATGTGGAAGATTTTTGTATGCGCTCGACACGATTTGCCACAATACACGTAGAATCTTCTGGTATGGTTATACAGATAACCCAATACAACTTTACTGTCTGTGAAGAAGTTTATTTCAGCAATGTCAACATCGAGCTGTTCAGAAACTGTCTCTGCGATTTGCACCGCGAGCACAGCCGCACACAATTCCAGGCGTGGAATGGTATTGCCGTGCTTTGGGGCAACTTTGTTTTTGCCCAGGATGAATCCAAAGTGCGTGTTACCGCTGACGTCCGTTGTCTTGGAGGAGGAGTCGAAAACGCCCCGTATCTGGTCGGGCTTATGTGGATGGTAAACCCCGAAAAGTGGTAGATACCAGCATTCCTCATCTTCTCGAAGGGGTGGGGCGATTTCTGCGTGGTTTCTATCGATAACCTGCTTCATAAACTCGACCATGTGTTGTTTCTTTTCTGGGTTTTTAATGAGGCTGTGGTGCAAAGAATAGCTCTTTTGATGGCTTCCGGTTTATTGTTAGGTAGCCGCTGTCTGTCTGCCTTAAACGGCAGCGGTGCCACCAATTACCTTCAGGTGACCGATGCATCTCATCTTCCATTACTGAAATGAATTGTCTGTCTTCAGTGGACAGGCCAGATTTGTTGTCATATTTATTCACTTGGAAAATGTCTGAAAAATTGTCGTTTTTGCAGGTAACAATTTCTTCAACAAACAGCTTATGGTCACATGGTGGGAAAATGCTGACGACCCGTCCGGCAAAAAGTTAATTTTATTCACCACAGGAACACCTGTTTTATGAACTTTGCGATACAAGTTTCACCGATTATCGCCCAGCCAAGAGTTTTTCTGGGCGAATGGAGATCCTCTCGGGCCCGTCCGTTGTTCCAAAATATGATGCGCTTCTGGAATGTCACGGCCGATCAAAATTAATATCTCGGCGTCGCTGTCAATCTCGGGGATTTCTGCAGCAATATCAGACAGGTGGGCATGATGAATGGCGACATCGGGCGTGGCTATTTTGTGACGGGCATTTGGAATTCATCGCACTCGATTAACGTAGGAACTTGTATTTTGTGGTTACCGTCTATGGACTCTATTGTGTAGCCATGTGCACGTTCCCAACCATTTGCGCTGACCCGGAGCATGACGTAAGGTTGTAGGGAATATTTTCCCGATTCATCAAACGATTGAAAAATCTTGATCTGGCGAGCGTGACGTTGCTCTGGTCGTCGAGGATTACGTAGGCATGGAATACTTGTTTGGATTGTCACTGTGGTAAACTTTGGTCAGAATTGTTTTACTGCATGATTTACCCGGGAACACATCACCACAAATTTGTGTGCATTTTGAGTTCGGAACGTTGACGGGTAGCTCCCGCCGTTATCGGCGAACGCCTTATTGGCTGGCGTGGCGGGCTCTGTTGGGGTCACCGTGGGCTCTTTAAGGGGCTGCCGCTTGTCGTAATGCATTGCTGTAACATGCTTGTTGCCTTTACACACAGAACAGGATAAATTTACATTACATGTCTTTGCAACGTGGTCAGTTGAATCACAGCACCGGAAACATATCTTATTTTCCCGCAGAAAGTCCCTTTTTTCGACAGGTGACTTCAATTTGAACGCACGACAGTCGTTGAGGTTATGTGCAGTATTGTGCAAAGGACAATTTGGCTGAATGTCTGTCTCTTTGGAGAAGAGGGTGCGATGTGCAGGAAGTTTGTTCACCTGTGACTGTCTATATCCACTCTGACTGCTGCTCTGTGCGGCATTGCTTTCGTATGCAAAACTAGGATCATTGCGTACCTGACTGAGGTTCCTGATAAACTCAGCAAACACATAGAAAGGAGGAAACACCACACTATATTCTTTTTTGTACCTGGACGCATGCATTGTCCATTTCTCCTGTATGTTGTAAGGCAGTTTATTGAGTATGGGGAGTACTCCTGATGAAGAGTCAAAATAGCTTAAAAGAGTGGCGTACTTTTGATCTTCTTTGAGGGAAAGCACTTCATACAATGTATCTGACAGTTCATACAGTTGCTTGTTGTCTTTGTTTGACAGCCGCGGAAAGGAAGCAAGTTTATGTTTGATTGAGGCTTCCACCATTTCCGGACTGCCAAATCGCTCCTCTAAGCGCTCCCATATTCGTTGAAGCGCGAGAAATGGATTGTTGGCATTTGACATTTAAGCTGACGGCGTGTTTCTTTGATTGTGACCTAACCACTTAATCAGGAGGTCAATCTCTTCGTTAACACTGGCACCAATATCGTTCACAACGCTGCGAAAGTCTGCCTTCCACACTGTGTAGCTTCTGGGGTGTCGTTGAATGTACACAAGCGTGTTAACAGCAAATCTCTTTCAGCAGATATTGTGAAAAGTCAGTGATCATAGGCATTGTATTATTTGCTGTGTATACCGGCACAAATGAAGGCAAATTCGGGTCAAATGTCACACGAGGGTTTGAACTGTGATTTAAATGTCTGTACTCATGGGAACAGATGTAGCGTTAATAGCTCGGTTATTTAAATCAGGAAAGAAGGGGTGATCAGGGTGTCTGGTTGTTGCTTGGTATAAATTATCGGCGATATTGGGCGTAAGAGCCGGTGGTTGCAAATTTTGCATATTGTCAGTAGCGATAAAGTCAGCAGTTGGTAACACTGGCGGATAACTGTGATCTTCCACATACTGTTCTGTGCGCTTTGCTGAGGTCTCCTGAGGTAGGTTGATATCGGGCGGGCCATTTCCACCCTCAAGTTCGCTAATACATTGTTCAATGGCTTGTAACTCCGCCTCAGTCTCGGCGACTTGTTTTTAGATTGTAGTAGGGTTAAATCAGCCTCCATTGTTGCTTGAATTCGTGCTGATTCTGCTTGAATTCGTGCTGATTCTGCTTGAATTCGTGCTGATTTCGGCGGCGCCAAGGCTTGCTTTTTGCGTAGTTCAGCCGCTTGTTCTCTCGAACTGCAGGCCAGCTTTAGCAGCAACGGCTTTAGCACGTTTTTGTGCTAACATAGAACTTATGTTAGACAGTTCTGAAGATTTGAACCAGCCTGAAATGATCGTGCTGATCGGTTACTTCTGAGTGACTTCTCTGACATGTTGATTGTCTGGACGATGGCGTCGAGTGACACTGCGGACACTGTGTTTGGTTATGGACTGGATTCCCTGAGCCGGGCGGACCGACGTTTCTCGCTTGCTGGTGCTGTGCTTGGCCTAGTCGATTACTGTTCTGCCTCTCTCCGGTGTGGACCGGATAGCATACAGCTAACCCCCAACCGCCAATGAACTTAACGTCTAACAACCATGCTGAGGCTTATAGTTCTTTATTCTTGACGTTGGGTATGAGTTGTGGTAATCGCTGTAACAAAAAAAAAATAAAATGTTATAGTAAGTTGACACAGATATTACGGTGATCGTTATACATGTACAAGATCACTGATCAGAGTAACGGTTCAATAACAAATTAGAGTCACTAGAATAGACGCGCAGAGCTTACATTTGTCTACACATCAAAGTTGCAAGTTCTTTCCTATAGGTTGTTGTTGTAACACAATTGTCGAAGTTCGTCGGTAAAACGAGAGCATCGAACTGTTTCATGTCGACATAAAAGTCACAGTACAAAATTCTGGTGTTGAACGATAAACAAAATGCATCACTCACACTGTTGTTGGCCACAGTCTGGCATAAAACGCATTTTTCATCGCAGCGGGCAAAAAGCACAAAGCAAGGCGACATTTTCTTTCTCAACAAGCATGGTCATGGCTCACGGTTTTTTCAACAAGCGTGGTCATGGCTCACAGTAGGCGGAGCACAGGGAAGCAACAACAATGCTCAACAAGCATGACTAGTCAACCGGCACAGTGTGGCGGCACATACAGCGTCAAAATGTGATGAAAACTGCATGCCAGAGGTGATCAAAAGCCTGAAAGAAAAATACGTTGTTTCGAGCCGTTCAGAGCAAATACGTATACTGACAATATTTGCTCGGAATATGAGCATCAGAGGGATGATGAGTGAATTCAGTTGCTCCCAAAGAATGGCTGTGCAAGCAAAAATTTAGAGAAAGAAAATGGCATGCTATCGTCTCCAAATCCCAAACAGGGTAAAATATTGCCTGACGAAGTGAAATCCGCCGTAACCGAATTTTACCGAAGTGATGAAGTCAGCCGAATAATGCCGGGAAAAAGGACTGTGTGGTGGTCAGGAATGAACATGGAAAAGACAAATTCAAAAGCACCTGGTACAAACAATCTCAAGGAACTGTTTCAGAAATTCAAAGAGAAGAACCCTGGCTTGAAAGTTGGATTCGCGAAGTTCGCCATGCTCCGTCCCTCGGAGTGTGTCCTGGCCGGTTCAGGCGGTACACACAGTGTCGGTGTATGTACGATACATCAAAATGTGAAACTCATGATGTTTGGTTCCAAAATGCCACAGATGCCGAACTTCCTAGCTATCATCATGTGATAGCACGCATAGTTTGTAACCCAGCACAACCGGCATTGTATTTCAGAACTTGTGAAAGTTGCCCATCAATTGAAGACTTCAAACCGAGCTACTGAGTGGTTATGAACTAGAAGATATTGATGAAATTCCGTTTAAACGGTGGACATCCACCGACAGTTCTGAACTGAGCTCCATGGTCCTGCCTTTGGAAGAATTCATTAATCAATTCTTGAACGCGCGGTGAAATTAGTGAGACACGACTTCATTGCCAAGGCCCAATCTCAGTTTCTGAAAAATAAGAAAGACGAAATCGGTGAAGGAGAATTTGTCATTATTGAGACTTCTCAGAGAACTATTCGTTTGTCGTACAGGATGCGGCCCAAGGATTCCATTGGAACTGCTCTCAAGCGACAATTCACCCCTGGGTTTACTATTTCAAATCGGACGATGGAAAATTAAACCACGATTCGTTCACGATTATATCAGAATGCAATACTCACGACGTTGCTCAGTCCACTTCTTCCAAAGAATGCTCATTGAGCACTTAAATCTAGCTTTGGAAAGGTAAAGAAACTTTACTATTTCTCAGACGGTTGCGCTGGCCAATATAAGAATTGCAAAGCCTTCATAAACCTATGTCGTCACAAATCAGAGTATGGTATTGACGCAGAATGGCATTTTTTGCCACAAGTCATGGCAAGGGCCCTTCAGATGGCGTGGGAGGTACAGTCAAACGAGCAGCAACAAACTGCGTAGACCTTACGACAGTCAAATTATTTCCCAAAAGATCTTTTCGCCTTTGCTGAAAATGGTTTGAATGAAATGAAGTTCGGTTACGGGATCCAAGAGGCGTATGACGAGGAAGAAAGAAATCTGGAAGAAAGGTTAAAAATGGCCAAAACCTAGCTGGAACTCAAAAACTTCATGCTTTCATCCCTATTTCTGAAACTGCTCTTCAAGTACGCGAATTCAGCCTTAGCGAGGAACACAGTATCGAGTCAGCTATTTCAAATTCGACACCAACTTTTAACGGGAAACTCAGTAGTTATGTCACAGTGCACTATGATGGAAAATGGTGGCTTGCCTGCATCATGGAAGCCTTTCAGGACACTCATGAAGTGAAAGTGAATTTTCTTCATCCAAACAGGCCCGCAAATAGTTTATTTTTTCCTGACATTGAAGATCACTGCATTTTAGACATTTCTGTATACTTCTTTCCGTAGAACCAAAAACTGCTACAGGTAGAACCTACACAATCATTAAAAAAGAAACACAGCTGTCAAATAAAACATTGGTTGGCAAAAAATCTTGACTATAATATGCTAGGAAAAACTCTTACTCCTACTAGTATCGCTTCCAGTTCCTGCATGTGCATGTGGAAAATGTATACAATATACTGATATAGTGTATTGGAAATCTTGTGTTCAAATATTGTGCTATGTATTGTGGCGTATTGTGTGTCCAGCACCCGAGTCCCCGAACAATAAAACCATCATCACACTTGAACCCATTGAGATCCCATTTTCATTTATGCCGAGGTGTTGGAGTATATGAAGGGGTATTCTCACACGAAAAAATCGGGACCATCGTTTGGCTGGGGAGCGGGGGCCCAAGGTGAAAGGGCACCCAAAACTATAACTTTTTGAATTACTGTTTCGGAGTGATTTTACTTTACGCGATTCGAAAGATCTCGTTTTACGAGCATTTTGATACCAAGATCATCCAAATCGGACCACGACAACCTGTGATATGGCCACTGGAAGGTTATGGGTCAACGGGGTGCCCAAATTTGGGGGGGGGGCTAAAAGGGCCCGATTGGCCCCCAGGTCTGAAAATTGACATATAATGTTTACCGTGGATATAACACTTGCACAAAAAAGAGTGAAATCTAAGACGATGTGTCAAAAATTTGCTGAAAAATGTGTACACTTGCATGGAACGCCCCACTAGGGAGCGTCTGTCCTGGGGGCCCAGCGACCAAGTTGTCTGTCAGTGCTCCTTTTGTACTCAGGGGACCTGGTACTACAATTCTGCGTTGGTTTTAGCCGTTCCGCTTTTCGGTTGAGCTAGCGCAACCAAAGGGTCCCGAATTAGGGAGCGTCTGTCCTGGGGGGCCCAGCGACAAAGTTGTCTGACAGTGCTCCTTTTGTACTCAGGGGACCCCTTACTAGCATTCTGCGTTGGTTTTAGCTGTTCCGCTGTTCGGTTGAGCTAGCGTGATTTTTGCGGCATCTAATTAGCGTCTGTCACCGGTATTCCAGCGACGAAATCATCTGTCATTGTTTATACCGTGTTACAAGCTATACTAATAATATCAGAAAACCTACTTGGGGCCGTTCCGCTGCCAGGTTGAGCTAGCGCCGATTATGCGATACGGATATTGACCACAGAATGTTACCCCAGCAGCAGTGTCCCGGCAGACACAGAGTTCTGAGGAGAGAATATCATCTGGCATCTTACCATGAGGACGGCAATTGTTTCCCTCTTCGGTTGAGCTAAGCCCCGTGGGCTCCCGGTATATCAGGTATGAGAGACTTTGCAGATGCCAGAGTCAGATCATCGACACTATAGGGGGCCTAACCAATATGCCTTGACTCTCACTGATTTCAGTTTTTATCAGTTTTTTCGTTAAGGACAACATCTGTATGCGTTCATCATTGTCTAGTGTCGTTCGTGTATCGGGGCAGTCAGTTTGATCTTCCAAAGTTGGCGAAGCAGCCTTTTGGTAAACCCCATTTATGATGAAATCGTACAGAGAAATGGATCTGGACTACAGTCACTCAGACTGGGAGCAGTCACGTGGCTCATGGAATACAATGTCCTACCGAAAGTGTTTTTGCAGTCCTAGTTTGAATTGCTGACCAGTATAGGATTCTGAATCCATGCCGTTCTTTCAACAGGGCCTTGCATTTGGCCAGCAGTAACCCCATATGGAAGGCCTTGCCTGCCTCTATAATCGGGTCTAATTTCTGTACCTATTTCACTTAAAGCTGTAGCGTAAGTGGTTTCCCCTGTGTCCTCCTTGTATCCAGTAAACTTCAGGTTTGTCTTGCTGACATACGAGGAACAGCACACTTTGTGGTATTTGGCTTCTGCAGCTACCAGATCATTGTTGATGCCACGACGTTCAAGTAACATGTCTCGTCACTCTGTTCTTCTGCAGTGTTCAGGATGGCATCAGCAGCTTGAATAGTACTGGCAGCCACCATCTCCTTCACCCCCTTGTGGATTTTGTTTTTACAAACACTGGGGACGTTTTTTTGTTTTTACTTAGACCAGTCAATGGGCGTTGTTTTTGACCGGGACACGTGATGTCTCAGCAGATCCACAGGAGCCGGCATCACTGCTGACAGATGCTTCGGATGGCCTTGGAGATGAAGCATGCTTTTGTCGTTGGATAGAGCGCAAAATCTGTGCACTTGTACATGATTGGTAACACTTGGAGTGCCAATGAACAGGTAGGTCAACAAGACGGTCTATATCTGGTCTTAAGCGATGAAAGATGTCATCATCATGTATTTCAAATGCTGAATTAGTCTTAAGTGACGACTCTCGTGGTCTTCTCACAGTCTCGTCGCTATCTCTCTGACAGATAATACAATGTTCAAAGTTCTTATATTTCTTCCTCTTTGGAGGTAGGAGACTAACACCCGATGCCTCTCCTTCGTCCGAACTGGCCATCTTCATTTGAAGCTAAGCTATTGATTGTAGTCTGGTGATGATTTTCTTACATAAACAGATGAAACAGCAAATTGGACATAATACTATTACTGTAGTGGTTAGTATTTAAATAAATAAATAAAAATTTATACACAATGTCGAGGCTCGTGTAAGAATGAGCACACAGAATGTACAACAAGGGGAGCAGGAGACAAGATGGGCGGGAGAGGGAAGCGCAAAACAGTGGGGAGCAGAGACATGAGGAGATCTGTGGAAGTGAGAGGGATGGGGCGGGGTACATGGGGTATACAAGATGGACACTATAGGGACTTTCAGGAAGGAAAGCGGGGAATTTGAAGGAGGAGGGTTTGGGGTGGATTAATGTGGGTAGAAAAGATCATTGTTTTGGATGGGGGAAGATAAGAGATGCTGGAGAATAGCTGTTTTGAAGACCTGGATGGAAGAGTAGGATTGAAGAGGGTGTGGGAGTTTGTTCCAAAGGTGGGGCAAAAGAGGAATGAAAGAGTGAAGGTGAGCAGTGATTCTTGATTTTCGTAGTTTTACTAGAAGGGGGTTGCTGGCGGACCTTGAGCGCCCTGTGGAAATATTTGGGACGCGGGGGGCAGGGGAGGACAGAGGGGACAGATTGCAGACAAGCAGGGGGCGAGGCCAGAGAGACAGTAGAAAACAGAAACATCAATGACCTGCCTGCTGTGAGAGCGTGAAAGACCCAAAGACTTAGCCTCATCACGGGAGATACCAATGATCCTGAATGCCTTGGTTTCCACAGGGTGAAACCGAGGAAGGTTGAGGAGCACCAGCCCAGAGGGGAGAGCAGTACTCCATCAGGCTGCGGATGAAAGCTTTGTACATGGTTAGGAGCTCAGGTGTGCTAAGGAAGGACTTTGCACGACGGAGGATTCCCAGT
>CM068954.1:109455860-109466506 GCA_035128595.1 Eptatretus atami | reverse complement strand
CCTCGCCTGCGAATTGGCTAAGGGGTTATGAGTCATAGGCGCTGTGTCCGCGGCAGTTCGGAGCGTCCTTCGGGTCCTCCGGGCGGCTTTCCGGCGTCCGCCGGGCGTCCGTCCGGATGCGTACTGTCCGGGCGTCTGTTCCGGGCGTCCGTCTGGGCGTCTGTCAACTTTTGGTTTTCCGTCAATTTTCGAGAGAACGTGTCACGAGTTAAATTCCATTTTTGCTGGGTGGTGTTGAGGGTTGAGTAGAGGAAGGTTCCTTTCGAAATGGGCGTGCTGTGCGATTTTCAACGTGGCTTCATGCAGCCATCTTGAATTGGTTTCCGGTCAATTTCGAGGAGAAAGCTTGTACCGATTAAATCAATTTTTGCATGTGTGTGTTGGCTGGGTAGAGGCAGGTGCTCGATATAAATTGGCAGCTAGGCAGCATCTTGTTTGGTTTCGGATAATAATTGAGAATGGCTGACAGATGTGTTTTTTTATTTTCATGGGGGTATAATGGGGGTGGTAGAGGAAAGGTTCTTTCGATAGTACAGCACATCCGATATCCTATGGCCGGCTAGTGGCGCATCTTGAATTTGGTTTCGGACATAACCTGAGAACGGCTTGACTTATGTGATTTCATTTTGTGTGATGTAATGGGGTGTTTAGAAAGCGGTTCTTCGATATTCAGAGGGCATCCGATATCAATATAGATCGGCTAGAGCAGCATCTTGAATTTGGTTTCCGGACAATTTGAGAACGGCTTGACTTATTGAATCTTCATTTTTGTTGTGAATAGTAATGGGGTGTTTAGAGGAAGGTTTGGAGAACGGCTTGATTATTGATTTCATTCTTGTGTGATATAATGAGGGTGTTTGAGGAAGGTTTCCTTTCGATAATCAGTGGCATCCGATAATCCAATATGGCGCTAGGAGCAGCCATCTTGGAATTTAGGTTTCCCCGGACAATACTTGAACGGCTTCACACATTGATTTAATTCTGGCGAGGTATACTGGGGTTGAGTAGAGGAACGTTCCTTTCCAAATCGGTATGCTGGCGATTTTCAACTGTGGCGCGCCACGGAAGCCATCTCTTGAAATTGTTTCCGTCAATTTCGAGGAGAACACCTTGTCCGAATTAAATCATTTTTGCTGGGTGTGTTGCGGTTTGAGTAGAGGAAGGTTCCTTTCGAAATGGGCGTGCTGCGATTTCAATATGGCACGCATGCTTGAATTGGTGTTGCGGTCAAGAGGGCTGAGGGGTACGCCGCTTTGCGAGCTATTTGTTTTGTTTTTGTTTTAAATCTGAATTTTCTTCTGTGAATTTGCCTTGTACGACTTTAACCTGACCATCTGTTGCTCGCATCCATAATATTGGTACCTATACTCTGTACAGAGCGTCGGTGGCTGCGAAGCAGTTTCTGGCTATTTGGGCACAATGTGCTCCTCTGTTGTGTTTTTTGTGAACCATAGAGCGCTGGCAGCTGCACTTACAATGTATGAGTAAAGGGACATGAGAATTGATCCTTTTCCTCCCATACATCCTTCTTCTCTATATCGCCTCCTGTTACGTAACCACATAATGGTTGGTTGTCTACTGTGGAAACCATTGTTTAAAGAAGAAGGTAAGAGAGAAGGTGAACATTGATTTTGAGACTTTCAAGCCATACTACATTTTACTGTGTGATACATAATTTCATACAGATGGTATGATGATTGAGGATGGAGTGTTAGGGTGGTTGAGGGTGGGGGGTGTGGTGGTGGTGGGTGACATGATAGTGGATGTCAGATCATGCATATATAAATATATCATTTTTGGTTGCTTTGGTTGATTTTTGTGATCTATTCCTCTCATTTGAGTTTTAATGGTACAGATTATTTTTTTCTTCTTCTAATTTTACCAGACACATGATGATGCTAGAGCAGGCTAATGGGCCTCTGGCTTACATACTTCAGAAGTCCATTTAGGGATAAATTGGATGCATTTTCCCTTTTAGATTGTTTTTGTTTGGGGGGGGGGGGGGGAAAATAGGGGGTGGGGCAAATTTCAAATGTCGGGGGGGGGGGGGTGGGAGAAATTGTGAGACTATGTGGGGTGGCTGAGGGGGTTTTCCTCCAAAACAGGTATTTGCTTTCTTCTCAGAAAGTACACATAAATTCGATGAAACTTGACAAACGCTTCATCAACCCGTGATGCATCCAAAGTTTGTTCAGACATTAAAAACAGTTGGGCCATAACTGGTTCATCGTTGGTACGTTTTGCTGATTCCCGTCCATGTCGACTTTCCTCTCGGATCGTTATTGTACGCGGTGAGCACCCAGGGGGTAATTGGCACCTATTTTATGCTTTTTCTCTTTGAATCCCCTTGCCAGGCCTATCTTTAGCAACGATGGTACTATCTGCACGATGATCGGTTAGCTTGGAAGCCCAGGTTTCAAATTCAAAAGGACTATTTGTATTCGTCATTGTTAACTAATGTTCTTGTAATTCACATTAAAGGACACGAATGTCACCTAAAATCTGTGTCTGCAAGCAAGATTCTTTTCTGGTCTCCCCATCCTGAATATACTTCAGAGAGACTCGCGAGTCCTTTAAAACGCCACAGGTCAGCTTTATGTAGCCGGGGCGATATTCGAGCGCCTCAGCAGGGCCAAGCCGTGTACCATATACAGGAAGGTTAAGGCGTCATGCACGGGAATTATGCCGCCGTCATGTAAAGACCTGAATTGAAATTGGCGAGCGGAACCAGTTCATGCTGGGCGATTTTACTCGGAGCCCCATTTGATCAGTACAGCCATCGAATAACAGGATAAAATCGGGACTCGAAAGAGTTTTATAGGAGGTATCTTAAAAACTTCCCTTGTAGGACAAAGCAAATCAATGTATGAGACACAAGCACTAATATGTACGCATTAACATTCCCTCTTAATCCCTATGCGTTCATATCCACCTCGGATGTCCACGCAGAGTTACTACACTGTAGTGTGGCAATCACGCATTCACAATGAAAGATTATATAATATTCCACCAGTTCACGCGTCGATTGCCCAAGAGCATGGTCAGCAGTTTTTTTTGCTCACCCACCAACACACACTATATTTGTAGGTCTCATGAGCAAAACTGTTTAATTTGGAATGAAGTGATGGTAGGTGAGGTGAGGTTAATCATCTCTCCACGAAGTGATGTTGTTACTTCTTACGGTTGACGCTTATATGTATATGCTTCCAAGTGGCTATATATCAAGCCATGTTATGGGAAACTCACCAACCATCACCACCTCCCAAATTAAATGCATAACTTCTAAAGTATAGAATTGGGTGTGCAACAGACAAACGTGGAGAAATATTCTACTGTGTAAAAATGGAAATCACCAGCTCGCAGGACTAGGGCCCAGAAATGTCGATGAGCGCACCTGCTTGTCACGTGTGCAGGACATTGGATGGTGGAGATTACGAACATTGATATAAGAATTCCTTATTGATGCATCGAATTGTGAACAGAGGTTTAATTTGAATTCATAAATCGTTTCACTACGAGCTGCTTGCTATAAGCAAAATATTGAGTTGTATCTTGATATTTTAGGTACAATGTCTTCCATTAGTCTGTGGGCTTATGTAAAAAACACAAATTTGGGTAGATTCTTTGGCACCGTGTTTAACCAATCTATTAAACTTCCTGTTCAGATGAAAAAAAAGGGCCGCAGTTTCTCTATTAGCTTTTCGGCCTCATTTTGAATTACTGAGTGCGTTTTACCACTATATCGTATGTTTTTCGGTATTAACGTATTTTGAACATAAATTCAAGTGTTGCAATAGGAGTTGGTAACGATAAATGACTATGTACGTTGAGCACAACTGTTCATATGACTCTGTTTGCATGGTAATCAGGTTTGATGTTAAGGTTCAGATAAATATTGGTATGAATGTGAACAACTTTTATGGTATCTGACGAATATTTTCTGCTTGCATATTGAGCGCAGTTCTGTGCACAAATTCTTACTGCTTTATTTCGAAACAAATGCACGTTAGTGCACATCCCATTTAAATACTTTAGGCATTGAAATTTTGGACTTGTTAATTTCACTTACTGTTATGTTCGATTAACATGGCGTCGTCCTGTGGAGACATTAGTAAGAAGCGTGCAACTGAACCTTCATTGATTTCGAATCTGCTTGTTGTGTCAAGGAGACAAGTTCCTGACATTAAAGGTGTTCATCACTGGCGACATCTGCGACTTACAGACTGGAATCATACCAACATTTGTTGGACTAGTTAAGCAGAGGGCTCAATATTCAAACCCTGAGTATGTTCGTTTGCATCAACAACTGAGTGGCTATCTGGAAAAGAATGAACCACATGCAGTTGGCCAAATCATGTTATGGTAAAGCAACAACAATCACACATTGAGGAGGACAAAGCAGATATGACAAAGCAGTTTTATCTCAAGAATAAGTGTATTGTCATACAGCAAGTCGGTGGTCGCCTCCCGATACAAACTCTAACACCAAAGCAGCACTCCTGCATCTACAGCACAACAAGATCTCGTTGCTCATTCAAAAGGAACACGTTTCTTTCTGTCAAACGAGAAGATTTGTGTGGTAAACAGAAGCTTATTACTTGTCGAAGTGTCGATATTGGTGTCAATACAAACTAGTTGATGTAGCTGGGAATGAACAATGGAAAGTTAACCTGGCAAACATAATAACTGATGGGTACTTTCTTTCAAGGGCACCTGAAATATCACAAATTGGTCATAACCATTTAACTGGCGCGCAGTACAATACAAGAAAAGAAGAGTCGCAACAGAGAACATCGGCAGAAAATCAGTGAATTTATTTCTGCAGAAGATCGAGTTAAGTGCTGAATTGCAGGAATCTATAGATCAAGGAAGCAATCCTTACTATTGAGTGAAGTAGCAAGCAGGATACAACCAATATGCACAATCATGGCATTCCAAACCACAATTAACACGTGCAGTGCTCTCACCAAAATAGAAAACAAATATCAAACTTCAACACTTCACAATTACTGAAGCAAAAGGAAGAAAACCTGCAGTCATTCATTCTAAGGAAACTGTCCGGTCAGCGATAGATACTGTTGTGGAGGAACGTGATGTTTTAGCTATCAGACGAGACATGAAGACCATCTTTCATTGCTTAAAACTTATCAGGCAATTTATCTTGCAAGCCCGCGAATCTAACCCATGGACCTTTAATGGCTCAATGACAAATTGTGAAGAACAGTGTGTACCTGCAGAACTAGTTGCTATGATGAGGTGGACATTACAAGGAACCCTCGCCTGCGAATTGGCTAAGGGGTTATGAGTCATAGGCGCTGTGTCCGCGGCAGTTCGGAGCGTCCTTCGGGTCCTCCGGGCGGCTTTCCGGCGTCCGCCGGGCGTCCGTCCGGATGCGTACTGTCCGGGCGTCTGTTCCGGGCGTCCGTCTGGGCGTCTGTCAACTTTTGGTTTTCCGTCAATTTTCGAGAGAACGTGTCACGAGTTAAATTCCATTTTTGCTGGGTGGTGTTGAGGGTTGAGTAGAGGAAGGTTCCTTTCGAAATGGGCGTGCTGTGCGATTTTCAACGTGGCTTCATGCAGCCATCTTGAATTGGTTTCCGGTCAATTTCGAGGAGAAAGCTTGTACCGATTAAATCAATTTTTGCATGTGTGTGTTGGCTGGGTAGAGGCAGGTGCTCGATATAAATTGGCAGCTAGGCAGCATCTTGTTTGGTTTCGGATAATAATTGAGAATGGCTGACAGATGTGTTTTTTTATTTTCATGGGGGTATAATGGGGGTGGTAGAGGAAAGGTTCTTTCGATAGTACAGCACATCCGATATCCTATGGCCGGCTAGTGGCGCATCTTGAATTTGGTTTCGGACATAACCTGAGAACGGCTTGACTTATGTGATTTCATTTTGTGTGATGTAATGGGGTGTTTAGAAAGCGGTTCTTCGATATTCAGAGGGCATCCGATATCAATATAGATCGGCTAGAGCAGCATCTTGAATTTGGTTTCCGGACAATTTGAGAACGGCTTGACTTATTGAATCTTCATTTTTGTTGTGAATAGTAATGGGGTGTTTAGAGGAAGGTTTGGAGAACGGCTTGATTATTGATTTCATTCTTGTGTGATATAATGAGGGTGTTTGAGGAAGGTTTCCTTTCGATAATCAGTGGCATCCGATAATCCAATATGGCGCTAGGAGCAGCCATCTTGGAATTTAGGTTTCCCCGGACAATACTTGAACGGCTTCACACATTGATTTAATTCTGGCGAGGTATACTGGGGTTGAGTAGAGGAACGTTCCTTTCCAAATCGGTATGCTGGCGATTTTCAACTGTGGCGCGCCACGGAAGCCATCTCTTGAAATTGTTTCCGTCAATTTCGAGGAGAACACCTTGTCCGAATTAAATCATTTTTGCTGGGTGTGTTGCGGTTTGAGTAGAGGAAGGTTCCTTTCGAAATGGGCGTGCTGCGATTTCAATATGGCACGCATGCTTGAATTGGTGTTGCGGTCAAGAGGGCTGAGGGGTACGCCGCTTTGCGAGCTATTTGTTTTGTTTTTGTTTTAAATCTGAATTTTCTTCTGTGAATTTGCCTTGTACGACTTTAACCTGACCATCTGTTGCTCGCATCCATAATATTGGTACCTATACTCTGTACAGAGCGTCGGTGGCTGCGAAGCAGTTTCTGGCTATTTGGGCACAATGTGCTCCTCTGTTGTGTTTTTTGTGAACCATAGAGCGCTGGCAGCTGCACTTACAATGTATGAGTAAAGGGACATGAGAATTGATCCTTTTCCTCCCATACATCCTTCTTCTCTATATCGCCTCCTGTTACGTAACCACATAATGGTTGGTTGTCTACTGTGGAAACCATTGTTTAAAGAAGAAGGTAAGAGAGAAGGTGAACATTGATTTTGAGACTTTCAAGCCATACTACATTTTACTGTGTGATACATAATTTCATACAGATGGTATGATGATTGAGGATGGAGTGTTAGGGTGGTTGAGGGTGGGGGGTGTGGTGGTGGTGGGTGACATGATAGTGGATGTCAGATCATGCATATATAAATATATCATTTTTGGTTGCTTTGGTTGATTTTTGTGATCTATTCCTCTCATTTGAGTTTTAATGGTACAGATTATTTTTTTCTTCTTCTAATTTTACCAGACACATGATGATGCTAGAGCAGGCTAATGGGCCTCTGGCTTACATACTTCAGAAGTCCATTTAGGGATAAATTGGATGCATTTTCCCTTTTAGATTGTTTTTGTTTGGGGGGGGGGGGGGGAAAATAGGGGGTGGGGCAAATTTCAAATGTCGGGGGGGGGGGGGTGGGAGAAATTGTGAGACTATGTGGGGTGGCTGAGGGGGTTTTCCTCCAAAACAGGTATTTGCTTTCTTCTCAGAAAGTACACATAAATTCGATGAAACTTGACAAACGCTTCATCAACCCGTGATGCATCCAAAGTTTGTTCAGACATTAAAAACAGTTGGGCCATAACTGGTTCATCGTTGGTACGTTTTGCTGATTCCCGTCCATGTCGACTTTCCTCTCGGATCGTTATTGTACGCGGTGAGCACCCAGGGGGTAATTGGCACCTATTTTATGCTTTTTCTCTTTGAATCCCCTTGCCAGGCCTATCTTTAGCAACGATGGTACTATCTGCACGATGATCGGTTAGCTTGGAAGCCCAGGTTTCAAATTCAAAAGGACTATTTGTATTCGTCATTGTTAACTAATGTTCTTGTAATTCACATTAAAGGACACGAATGTCACCTAAAATCTGTGTCTGCAAGCAAGATTCTTTTCTGGTCTCCCCATCCTGAATATACTTCAGAGAGACTCGCGAGTCCTTTAAAACGCCACAGGTCAGCTTTATGTAGCCGGGGCGATATTCGAGCGCCTCAGCAGGGCCAAGCCGTGTACCATATACAGGAAGGTTAAGGCGTCATGCACGGGAATTATGCCGCCGTCATGTAAAGACCTGAATTGAAATTGGCGAGCGGAACCAGTTCATGCTGGGCGATTTTACTCGGAGCCCCATTTGATCAGTACAGCCATCGAATAACAGGATAAAATCGGGACTCGAAAGAGTTTTATAGGAGGTATCTTAAAAACTTCCCTTGTAGGACAAAGCAAATCAATGTATGAGACACAAGCACTAATATGTACGCATTAACATTCCCTCTTAATCCCTATGCGTTCATATCCACCTCGGATGTCCACGCAGAGTTACTACACTGTAGTGTGGCAATCACGCATTCACAATGAAAGATTATATAATATTCCACCAGTTCACGCGTCGATTGCCCAAGAGCATGGTCAGCAGTTTTTTTTGCTCACCCACCAACACACACTATATTTGTAGGTCTCATGAGCAAAACTGTTTAATTTGGAATGAAGTGATGGTAGGTGAGGTGAGGTTAATCATCTCTCCACGAAGTGATGTTGTTACTTCTTACGGTTGACGCTTATATGTATATGCTTCCAAGTGGCTATATATCAAGCCATGTTATGGGAAACTCACCAACCATCACCACCTCCCAAATTAAATGCATAACTTCTAAAGTATAGAATTGGGTGTGCAACAGACAAACGTGGAGAAATATTCTACTGTGTAAAAATGGAAATCACCAGCTCGCAGGACTAGGGCCCAGAAATGTCGATGAGCGCACCTGCTTGTCACGTGTGCAGGACATTGGATGGTGGAGATTACGAACATTGATATAAGAATTCCTTATTGATGCATCGAATTGTGAACAGAGGTTTAATTTGAATTCATAAATCGTTTCACTACGAGCTGCTTGCTATAAGCAAAATATTGAGTTGTATCTTGATATTTTAGGTACAATGTCTTCCATTAGTCTTGGGCTTATGTAAAAAAAGCAAATTTTGGGTAGATTCTTGGCACCCGTGTTTAACCAATCTATAAACTTCCTGATTCAGGAAAAAAAAAAAGGGCCCAGTTTTTCTCTATTTAGCTTCTCGGCTCCATTTTGAAATGGTGCGTTTTACACATATCTGTATGGTTTTTCGGTATTTAACGTATTTTGAACATATAATCAAGTGTGTGCAATAGAGTTGGGTAAGATAAATGCATTGTCCGTTGAGCACAACTGTTTTCATACTGACTCTGTTTGCATGGATATCACGGTTTGATGTTAAGGTTCAATAAATATTGGTATGAATGTGAACACTTATTACTGGTATCTGACGAATATTTTCTGCTGCGATATGAGCGCTAGTATCATGTGCACAAATAACTTACTGCTTTATTTTCAGAAGACAAAATGCACAGTCGCACATCCCATCTCTGTTAAAAAATACTCAGGCATTGAAAATTTTGGCATCTTGTTAATTTCACTTCACATGTTATGATTCAGATTAACATGGCGTCGTCCTGTGGAAGAATCATCAGGTAAGAAGCGTGCAACTGAACCTTCAGTTGACTTTCGAATCTGCTTGTTGTGTCAAGGAGAATCAAGTTTCCCTGACATTAAAGGTGTTCATTCACTGGCGACATCTGCGACTTACTAGAGCTGGATCATACGCAACATTTGTTGACTGTTAAGCAGAGGGCTCAATATCAAAACCCTGAGTATGTTCGATTTGCAATCAACAACTGAGTGGCATATCTGGAAAAGAACTGCCAACCACATGAGTTGGCACAAATCATGTATGGTAAGCAACAACAATCACACATTGAGGGGACAAAGCAGATATGACAAAGCAGTTTTATCTCAGAATTAAGTGTATTGTCATACAGCAATCGGATGGTCGCGCCTCCATCGATCACAAACATCTAACACCAAAGCAAGCAGCTCCTGCATCTACAGCCACTAACAAGATTCGTTGCTCATTCAAAAGGAACACGTTTCTTCGTCAAAACGAGAAGATTTGTGTGTAACACAGAATGCCTTATTACTTGTCGAAGTGTCGATATTGAGTGTCAATACAAACTAGTTGATGTAGGGGATGACAATGGAAAGTTTAACCTGGCAAACATAATAACTGATGGGCTGACTTTCTTTCAAGGGCATGAAATATCACAATTGGCATAACATTAACTGGCGCAAGTCTATACAAGCCAAGACAAAGAGTCGGCAACAAGAACATCCGGCAGAAAATGCAGTGGAATTTATTCTGCAGAAGGATCAAGTTCAAGTGCTGAATTGCAAGGAATCTATAGATCAAGGAAGCAATCCTTACTATTGAGTGAAGTAGCAAGCAGGATACAACCAATATGCACAATCATGGCATTCCAAACCACAATTAACACGTGCAGTGCTCTCACCAAAATAGAAAACAAATATCAAACTTCAACATTACTGAAAGCAAAGGAAGAAACTGCAGTCATTCATTCTAAGGAAACTGCTCGGTCAGCAATAGATCGTTGTGGGGCAACGTGATGTTTAGCTATCAGACGAGACATGAAGACCATCTTTCTTGCTCAACTTATCTAGGCAATTTTATCTTGCAGGCCCCGTGCTCTAACCCATGGACGTTTAATGGCTCATTGACAAATTTGTGAGAACAGTTGTGTACCTGCAGAACTGTTGCTATGATGAGGTGGAATTACAAGGAACTCACTGCAACAACAGACACGTGCCAAGAAGCTCAGCAACACAGTGTTGCAGCTCTTTTTCACATTCA
>CM068954.1:109438687-109452525 GCA_035128595.1 Eptatretus atami | reverse complement strand
GATAAGTCTCTCAAAAGACTGATTTAACATGCAGTACAAAAAAATTGATTTTCAAATTGTGCTAACAGTCAGTTTTATTCATCAATTGACGAATTTTGTTGCCTGATAACATAACTAGTGACTTGGATCATTTACACAAGAAAACTGAAACCTTTTGAGCAAAATTTGGTTGCTAATGTGGTTCCTGAACTTTGCTCCAGACTCAAACGAACACATGAAATTTTACCCCGGTTTTACTCCAAGTGTTCCCTATGTTGACAGTCTACACCAAGCCCTTTAAATTTTCACTTAAAGACAACATACATAGGCCATAACTGTGGTAGAATCCAGAGTTGTTCTCAATCCCTCTATTTTAAAAGGCCCACTATTAAAAAAAACATGTTCGATAAAGAGATTAGCATAATAGCAATAGTTGCTTTTTGAAGTGAAGCATCAAACATTCATAAGTTGGCACCAACAATGACAAATTGTGTCTTTTGTCAGACAAGCTATGCTGTTTACTTTAATTTGCCTCAACAAGATTTTTAAACGATATTTTAGTTTAAGGCCACGTGCAATACTCAACTCACAATTAAGACACAATAAGTGATCAATAATAATCACCATTATAAATATCATCTCATATCTAATTGTTTATAATACTAGTGTAGCATGTACGAAAGTCACATCCTCTTTGTAATATTGGTCAGCAATTCTGAAGACGACGATGTTACCGACGGGTAATTGTGACCGATGTAAGATGTCAGAAGTCAAGGATGATGACAGGTGATAATTTTTGACCAAGTTATGAAAGATCACATGAGTGGTACGAGTGACAGGTTAATAGCTGCAAAATGTCGAATAACCTCCTGCTTTCGTCAACTACTTCAAAAATTTGACCTTCTGCATATACTTAAAGTCACAAAACAAGGTTGTGGGACTATTAAAAAGGAAACAAGATACGTGCTATAGCTTATTGGAGTTAGTTCGTGAAGAGGTCGAACACTCCGGTTCGATTCCCATCAATCCTTTGAAAAATTGACCTTTGTGAAATTTTATAGGGTCAAAGGCAGGATTATGACCTTTGGCAAAGCTTCCTCTGGAACACTTCCAGGAACAATATATCACGCATAATAGGCTTTGTGCCTTCACACGCCTCGGATATCCAGACTTGATGAAATCACGTAAAACAAACTTGAAGGGGCCCAGGGCAATGTGTTCGTAGATATGAGAAATGTTTCAGACTTAGGTGGGAATTGCGACCTCAAGCTTATGCATAAAATATCTGTCATCCTCGCTCTCAAATTGCGGTCTTAGATTTTATGTCAAATCTCGCAATTCTAAGTTCGTGAACCTTGTGACCTTGACCTTGGGACAGCAAAAGAAAAATCGGCTCTGTTGGGGCTATGCAGGTGCATTGGGCCAAATACCGAAACCCCTGCCAGATTCGCACAACCCTCGAGAAGATGATTTATGTCAAAATTCCGCATTTTCGTGCTAATCGTGACATTGGGAACGAAAAAGAAAAATTGAGCTGGCGTGAGCTATCCTAGCCCCGTTGCCTCAAATAAAAATCAACTACCAAGTCTGTAGGTACAGCTACCCGAGGAATTTTAAATAAAACAAATCGGCTCCGGCCATTGGTCTAACCCATACCGGAAACACTCTGTCAGATTCGACAAACCCCCAAGAGAAGCTGCAAATGAAATTGCTACGCTCCCTAAAAAACACATGTTTTTGGGCGTGGCTCCGCATAAGGGCACCCAGAGGGTGACGCCCATTCTCAGAAAACACAACCAACATTATATATAACCTCACAAAATTTATCAGGATCGGATCAAAACCACATCTGGAGCTTGTTCAAGACAGACAGACAACAAGCAGACAACAGACAGAAGACAGACACCACACGCAAATAACGAAATAAGTCACGAAAATATTTTTCGTCAACCTAATATCTATTACACTTTTTTTTCGCAATAATTTCTATATCAAATTTGTTGGACAAATGTACTTGGATCTTCCCAATTCCATGTACAAAGGAACAGTGATTCGTTTTATAATTGCCAGGATAGAAAAAATCGTAACAATGAAGCATGTGCAGTTCTACAAGGGAGTGTATTAGGTTACAAGCCGAATAAGAATGAGTTGTCTTCATAGTCCGTTCGCGTGGCTTATGTAACATTTTCTGATTTGTCTTTTTTGTGTAGGATCAGTGTTACCTCAAGTTAGGATGGGTGCACTACATCTGACTTTCTCCTGTTGTCCGTGAAGGAGTGTTTTTATGGCTTTTTCACGCTGATCATGATCCGTTGAAGATTTTTGATCCTCGAGATGATGTCTTAGTTGTTAAAGTGCAAAAATCAAAAATTGGCCACCAATTACCACGCCTTTCAGGGTAAAATTGATGATTATCGGCTACTGGGCATGTTAATTATTACATGTAACATCTAGTAGACATTCCATCCTCGTCAAAACATTTCACGATCAGTGAATCAACAATAAAAATGGCGCCAAAAAAACTCCTTTTCAAACGGGACATACAGAGAAGAAGTCGAATGTGTGCCTCAACCCTAATATTACATGCCCAGTAAGCCATAATTATCAAATTTTACCTGAAAAGTGGGAAATTTTGCAGCCATTTGATCTTTGCATTTACCACTTAAGACATCATCCTATGTGCAAAAGTCAAACGGATTCATGATCACGTGTAAATTTGGCCATATAAAAACTCCACTTCAAAAAAAGTAGTTGTATGCCAACCCACCGCATGTCTTAAACACACGTCTAGAAACTTTCAATGGTTTCGAAAAAAAATGTGCCTTATTTCTCCATTAACATTTAGGGCCTGCCATTTGAGATTTCAAAATGCCACCGAGCCGAAAATCTTCTTTTAAAAATATATATGCAAATTACCATAACTACTTCTTTCAATGTCTACAATATTTATTTTATTTTAATCTAAACTCATATAAAGGGACAAAGATTTCATTTAGAGCAAACTAATCAGCACTAAGAAATACATCTAAGTATTGGAAAAAAATTTTCAAGACTTGCCACCTGATTTCGGGGTTTCATGTAATATCCATACTTTTGAACCACAGACATAAAAAGATGTTGTTGTCTGTCTATCATATTTGGCATCAGAGGGATTCAATAATAACACAATTTTATGATTAGAACACTCTTGGCAATCTCCAAAACCATTTAACAGACAATAATTATAAGGAGCAATGGTGAATTCAATATGAAAGTTATTTGAAGCGGCTTATTACAATAGAAGACGATAAGTTTTTTTAAAAGGTATGAAAATGTCTACATGTATAAATCAGGAGGTGAATGTTTAATCTGATTAAACTTTATATTGTCATGCTTCAATCCACTTCTCGATCTTCGCCAATCTTCGGTGGTGTTAGTCGTACTATGCGTCCCTTCCCACCACAAATTTGCAAAGTCTTCCGGTGTACAGAGCCGCCACACCGTTCCTCTGCATGAGCACCTATTTTAACTCTTTTGATTCTCACAGTACAAGTCCTGACACTGCAGCACTGAGACTGGAGCGGTGCAACTGAGAGAAGAACAATCAGTAGCTTTTGTCTGTTTCGCCACCCCAAGGTCAAAGTCAAGAAAAAGTTTGGTTCAATACACAACACTGGGCGCCAGATAATTAACTGGACATGGGCATGGACTGGCGCTACCATGTTCAATTCAATGCTCTCCTAGTCCGGTGCATTATCGTCAACTCCTTGTTCATTTCTGTAAGTGCTGAACAAAAACCATTCTCATGCATCTTGTTGCCCAAAGTGCTCCAACTGAAGGACATAAGAGAGCAAGAAACTTCACAACTTCACGAAGAACGTGCTTCAGATGGCCATTTCGCCCTTCGCAATTCAGTCGTAGTGCGTCTCTATGAATGGTGGGTGCTTGCCTTCAAGGAAAGTGTAAAGCAATCTCCTCTTGTCGCTCCTTGATATGTCCTGCGTATCACATCCTGCAACCTGGAAATTCACTGATTTGATTTGGTTTGGGTTTCAGAAAAAGACATTGGCCTCTTTGTTCTTGCAATGTTTGCACTAGCGAATTGAAAGAGTGCGACATGTGTTGCTGAGCTCTTTGGCACGATCGTGTCGTCTGTTTGTTGCAAGCTTCGATTTCCTTGTTAGTCCACCTCACATAGCAACTAGTTTCTGCAAAGGTATCATCACCACTGTCTTCACAATTGTCATTGAAGCCATTAAGGTCCATTGGTTAATTCGCGGGCTTGCAAGATAATGCCTATTAAGTTTTTAAAGCATGAAAGATGGCCTTCTATGTCTCGTCTGATAGCTAAAACATACGTTCCTCCACAACAGTATCTATCGCTGACCGTACATCTTCCTCAGAAGAATGACTGCATAGTTTTCTCCTTTTGCTTCAGTAATTGTGAATTTGATATTGTTTGTTCTATTTGGTGAGTCGCACGCACGGTGGTAATTCCTTGGGTTTGGATGCCAATGATTGTGCATAATTTGGTTTATCCTGTTGCTACTTCACCTCAAAGTAAGGATCTCCTTGATCATAGATTCCTGCAATTAGCATCTTGAACTCATCTCTGAAAATAAATTTCACTGTATTTTCTGCCTGATGTTCTCTGTTTGCTGACTCTTCTTTGGCTTGTAGTACTGTGCACCATTTAATGTATGCAATTGTTTGTGATATTTAATGTCCTTGAAAGAAAGTCGCCATCAAGTCTGATGGTTTGCCAAGGTTTACTTTCCATTGTCATTCCCGCAACATCACTAATGTTTTGGATGCACCATCAATATCGACACTAGTTCGACAAGGAATAAGGCGTTCTGTCGTTATCCACCGTACAAATCTTCTCGTTTTGACAGAAGAAACAGTGTTCCTTTTGGATTGGAGTAAGCGATCTTTGTTAGTGTGCTTGGTAGATACAGGAGTTGCTTCTTTGGGTGTAGTGTTTGGCTGTGCGGGAGGCGCGACCACCGCTTTGCTGTTAATGACAACACCTTGATTCTTGAGATAAAACTGCTTTCTCATCTCTAGCTTTGGCTCTCTCTCAATGTGTTGCTCTGTTGTTGCTTAACATGACATGGATGTGCCTTATCACGCATGTTGTTGTTCAGTTCTTTTCCAGATATGCCACTTAGTTGTTGATTGCAAACGAACATACTCAGGGTTGATATTGAGCCCTTCTCGTTATACAGTCCACAGTATTGTATTGGTATGATTCCAGTTCTGTAGTCGCAGATGCTCCAGTTTTATTGAACACCTTTAATGTCAGTGACCTTGTCTTCCTTGACAATTAATATCAATTCGAAAGTCAATGGAAGTTCAGTTTGCAACGCTTTTACATATGGTTCTCCAAAGTAACGATCCATGGTTTATATCTGGAATCTATACCATAATGAAATTAACAAGTTGCCCACACAATTCAATGCCTTAATGTATTTATAGGATGGGATCCACTGTTGGCATTTTTGGTCTTTTGCGTGAAAATCAGCAGTAAGTTATCTTTGGTACAGATGGTTATGCATACATATTGCAGCAGCAGAAATAATCGTCTCAGATTACCAGTAGATAAGTGTCACATTATACCTCATATTTTCTTGACATAACATCAAACCTGTTGATGATCCATGCAAACAGATTCAATGACAGTGTCTCACAATACAATGCATTTTTGGTACATCCAAACTCATTATTTGCCACACTTGATTATATTGTTCAAATAACGTTAAATAACCGAAAAATCATACAGTATAGGGTAAACGCAGCCATTTTGAAATTCAAAATGAGCCTCTAAAAGCTAATAGATAAAACTGGGGCACACTTTTTTTCTGAATTCAAGTGAAGTTTATAGATGGTTAACACACGGTGCCAAGAACTACCCACAAATTTGGCTTTTTTTACATAAGCCTACATGACTATCATGCGAACTTGGAAACTGATTTTGTACAACTTCCTTAGAGCTTTAACTAAACACTGATTTATATCATTGTTAGATTCCACTTTATAGTCTACTCTCATATACAATTCTTTCTCATTTCTATATCAAGTGCATTTTTGTTGAGTAAAAATTTTATTCAAAAAGTGCTTGGGACTGCAGAATCATAGAAATTGAATGGGATTTTAAAAAAATTGTATAAATAGGAAGGATGAGAACACTCTTGAATTTTAACTACCCACGTTTGCTTATGATGGGTGTCTTTAAAGTGACAAAATTAATAAGAGCTGTGGTAACTGTCAACATTGGGTGAAGCACTTGGGCTAAATCCGGGGTTAAATTCCAGTGTCGTGTGAATCCGAGCAAAAGTTCAGGGACCCTCTTACTATCCTCAAGTATTTTGCTCAGAAAGGTTTCCAGTTTTCCATTGTGTAAATTGATCAGTCATAGATTATGTAAACAGCGCAACAAATTCTTCTATGATGAATAAACTCGGACTGTTGGCGTAGCAATTTGAAAACTCAAATTTTTTGACTGCATGGTTAACACGTCACTATCTTTTGAGTAGTACTATATTAAAAAAATTTATTTTAAGTGAACATTTTGATGTCAGATTCTAAAGCTCACCTAATGCACATTTGTTAAATTTTCAGACTTGTTGTAAAACTTCGGAATTTAGAGTCTCTCCCCAAATACATGCTCATTGATACAGATCTGCAGACTGCATCGCGCCAGAATTGATAACACCCCCGAGGGTGTTTGGCAGGGCCATATCTCCTGCTACTTACCTGAATTTTGAGCCTATATCTTGGCAAACCTTCCTCAATATGTTTAAGTAGCTTTGGAGAATTTTTTCAGTGAAATCTGAGGGGTCACGGCAGACATTTCCCTTTTTTTTGCCTGATTTTGACACGGAATGACCCAATCAATAATCTGGGAACTTGCACAAAACTTCCCAGGGGAGCCGCTTTCCTACAAATCAATGGGACAAAGTCCAGAGTTGACTATGGAAGCAGTTCTAACCTACGCAGAGTTCATGAACAGCCTGGTACACCTCAGGCATGCCATCTCACCTCCTCTTTCTTGAAAATAGGAGTGCCGTCAGCACTACGTAACCTCACCCACCACCGAGTAAATCACCAAACAGGTGCAGCCAAATTTGCTGAAAGTTCACCATGCCACTTGACTAAACAAGGGTAGAGCGAAGCCAGTGATTCCATAGCATACCAATCCCTCGCCGCATGCTACCCATTTTGCTGTAATTTCTGATTTTCTTTGAGCGCCCAAAGTGAAATTGGATCCCCCTTTCTCTTCCCAAAAAAGGAATACAAACAAAAAGAAAACTGTACAAACTTTATTTTGGTACGATATTCAAGTTTGAAAAATGGACGTTACAAGTATGTTTTATTGCATTTCTCAAATGCATACACCGATCCGACATAGGCTTGCCTTTTGACTTGGCAAGAACTCAGTTTCCAGTTCAATCTGCTTCGCGTGATCATCCACATATCCAATAACAATTTTTTTTTTTGTTTGGTTTTGTTGGCCCAAGGTTGTCGGCTTCAAGTTTCAAGAGCTCGGCAGTCCATCATGGAACCAGCTGCACGGGCGGCAATACTGAGTTGGGAGCCCTAAATAACTTTCTTCAAGGGCAAACATGGATGGTAAGTATTCTAATTACTCTGATGATTGAGATTCGCCTATGAAAAAACTGCTCAGTTACATCCTCACCTCAAGTTCACAGTCATGCATCTTACCCCAAGCACGTGAAGTGAAATGCAGGGTGAAAGCAATTGTTCATGGCGCGTTGTATCCGTTCTGTTTCTTCCCGACAAACGCGACGGAGTGCATTTATATCAAGACCCATTTCTCAGTTCTTTTACTGCTTCTTTACGACTCCTCCAAACCCCCAGGAGTACCTTTAGCCATACTTTCCCTCTGCTGCCCCTTGTTAAGCCTCCCCCCCTACACTCCTATGGCAATGGGGGGGGGTGCAAAAAAGGGGGGGGCTACCTGTTGAAGGTTTGTTGTCCTACAATAGCGCACTTTTTTTAATGTATGTCAGAGTTTCTTAGCCCAGGAGTCCACGAAGCACGGACGCTGAAAATTTTAATTTCGTCAATCTCCCACTACATCTCAATTTTGACTTGAACAGAGTGGAGAATAGTCCCCAAGAACACCCAGGTAGTATGTAAGGTCAATTTGTGGTTTCAGCTTTTATCTGAAGCACTTTATAAGCTAAACTGTGTGGCCGTTACCAAACTCTGAAAAACTTTGGGGGGGGGGACATAACTTTTGCTTTCAACCATTGTGAACTTTCTTCACCTTTTCAACCGATTTCAATTTTTGGTACATTGTGTTGTTCTGATAAATGCACAAGGATAGGCACAGTACCGAAATATAACAGTGGCCTCAGGGATGGGCTCTCTCGTGGTTAACAAGATGAGCGTGAGGAATGTTTTCACAATATCACATTTAAGATTTACCAAATTTTTATTCACAAATGACATGAAAATCCTTCCTCTCTCCAATGGCCAGACTGGGATCATCTATGACCGACTTGCTGCTTGCCTGCTTCCCAACAATGATGGAAGGTCGACAATGCCTAGAACATGAGAATAGATGCCATCCCCGAGACATTCGTGGCTTTCGATACGGTCCCTTGCATCTCCCAACCCGGCTTTCACCAAACTCTCTCTGTGGTAATTCCAGGCACTCTCCACTCATGCTTGCAAGACTTCCTCTTGTCTGCAGCAACGTGTGGCCCTTAATGAGTCCTCTCAAGTCCCTCTTCCTGTCCAGTGGCTGAGTTTCTCAAGGCATGTTCTGGCCGGTGCTTTTCTGGTTTTCATGATCAGTCTCCAACTCTGCTGGAAAATCTCTATCTCTTAGCATGACTCCACCGCTCTGGCCGTAGCCATCTGCCATACTCCCGTCAGCGTAAGCAGCAGCTTCTTTACTCTGTTAGATCGGATAAAACAAGCTGGTGCTAAACAATGGAACAATGTCTTCACTTGACAAATCCACACTCTCACCATGTCTCCGAAAGGAACCGTCCTTGGAAAACTCCCCATCCACTTCCAAACTATTCCCTTGAAGAAGCCTCTATCAAGATTCTGGTCCACTATCCTGCCATGGGGGAGCACGATCGTTCCGGAAAGCCAATTCCAACCTGGCCTTCTCAAAGCCAGTCGCCACTGGGAATCCTCCGTCGTGCAAAGTCTTTCTTAGCACACCTAGCCTCCTAACATTACAAAGCTTCATCCGCAGCCTGAATGGAGTACTGCTCTCCCGTCTGGGCTGTGCTGCCGCCTCTACCTTTCTCGTTCACCTGGGAATCCAAGGCATTCAGGATCAATTTGTCTCTCCCGTGATGAGTGCTATAGTCTTTGGGTCTTCACGCTCTTTACACAGGCAGGTCATCTGATGTTTCTGTTTTATACTGCCTCTCTGTCCCTCGCCTTCCCACTGTTTGTCTGCAATCTTCCCTCTTTCCTCTACCCGCCCCAACGTCCCAAAATTTCCACAGGGCGCTCAAGGTCCCAGCAACCCCCTTCTATAAAACTAAAAAATCACAAATCACTGTCTCACCTCACTCTTTCATTCCTCTTTTGCCCACCTTTGGAACAAACTCCCACACCTCTCATCCTACTCTTCCATCCAGGTCTCAAAACAGCTATTCCCCAGCAATCTCTTACTTCCCCCATCCAAAACATATGAATTTTTCTAACTTCACATTAATCCAGGCCCCAAACCCCTGCTCTTCAAATTCCCCGCTTTCCTTCCTGAATAGTCCTATAGTGTCCAATCTTGTAATACCCCATGTACCCGCCCCATCCTCTTCATTCCACAGATCTCCTCCTGCTCTCTCACCCACTGTTTGCGCTTCCTCTCCCGCATCATCTTGTCTCTCTGCTCCTTTTGTACATTTCTGTGTGCTCAATCTTCACACGACCTCGACATTGTGTATAAATTTTTATTTTATTTACTTAAATACTAACCCTACTAGTAATTATGTATTATGTCCAATTTGCGTTCATCTGTTTAGTAAGTAAAATCACACCAACTACATCAATAGCTTTAGCTTCAAATGAAGAGGCCAGTTCGGGACAAGGAGCGGCACGGGTGTTAGTGCTCCCTACCTCCAAAGAGGAAAAATAATAGAACTTTGAACATTGTATATCTTCAGAGAGATAGCGATCAGACTCGTGAGAAGACCACGAGAGTCGTCACTGTAAGACAATTCAGCATTGAAATACATGATAGACATCTTTCTCGCTTTATAGACCAAAATATAGAACTGTTTGTTGATCCTTAGATCCTGTTCATTGTGCACTGCCAAGTGTTACCAATCAATGTACAAGTGCACAGATTTTGCGGCTCAATCAACACAAAAGCATGCTTCATCCCAAGGCCATCCGTAAGCAAAATTCTGTCAGCAAGTTGATTGCCGCTCCTGTGATCTTCTGAGACTTCACGGTCCCGTCAATTAAAATCAACGCTCATGACTGGTCTAAGTAAAAAACAAAAAAGACGTGCCATGTTTGTAAAAACAAAATCACAAGGTGGTGAAAGGAGATGGTGCTGCCCAGTACTATTCAACTGCGATGCCATCCCTGACACTGCAAAAGAACAGAGTGACGAGAACATTACTTGAAACGTCGTGCAATCCAACATGATCTGGGTAGCTTGCAGAAGCCAAATACTCACAGAAGTGTGCTGTTGACCTCGTATGATCAGCAAGACAACCTGAAAGTTTACTGGATACAAGTGAGGACAGCAGGGAAATCCACCTTGACGCTACATTGGCTGTTAAGTGAAATAGGGTACAGAAATAGAACCCGATTATATGAAGGCAGGAAGGAACTTCCATATGGGGTTACTTGCTGCCAAATGCCAAGGCCTGTTGAAAGAACGGCTGGATCAGAATCCTATACCTGGTCAGCAATTCCATACTAGGACTGCAAAAACACTTTCGGTAGACATTGTATTCCATGAAGCACACGTGACGCTCCCATCTGAGTGATCTGTATCCATATCCGATTTCTCTTACGATTTCATCAAAATCGGGGTTACCAAAAGGCGCTCGCAACTTTTGGAAGATCAAACTGACTGCCTCCGATACAGCGAGACACACTAGACAATATTTGAACGCATACAGATGTTCCTTAACGAAAAAACTGATAAAACTGAATATCAGTGAAGAGCAGCTATCTTGGTTAGCCCCCTAAGTGTCGATGAATGCTGACTCTGCATGCTGCAAAGGTCTCTCATTGATATACGGGAGCCCCCACGGGCTTAGCTCAACCGAAGAGGGAAACATTGCCGTCCTATGGTAAGATGCCAGATGATTTCTCTTCCCTCGCAGACCTGGTCTGCCGGACACTGCTGCGGGGTAACATTCTGGTCAATTATCCGCATCGCATAAGTGTCGCTAGCTCAACCTGCAGCTGAAACCGGCCCAAAGTAGTTTCTGATATCTTAGTATAGCTGTAACAGGATAAAACAATGAAACAGATGATTTCGCGCTGGAATACGGTGACAGACGCTAATAATGCAGCAAAAATCACGCTAGCTCAAACCGAACAGCGGAACAGCTAACCAACGCAGATGCTAGAAGGGGCCCCTGAGTACATAAGACACTGTCAGACCAACTTGTCCTGGTCCCCCAGTGACAACGCTCCCTAATTTCGGACCCTTTGGTTGCGCTAGCTCTCAACCGATAAGCGGAACGCTAAAACCAGCCGCAGAATTTGTGTACCAGGTTCCCCTGAGTACACAAGAGCGTGACAACAACTTGGTCGGCTGCCCCAGGAAGACGCTCCCTACGTGGGGCGTTCCAGATTCAAGTGTCAACATTTTCAGCAAAATTTTTGACACTCGCTTAGATTTCACTCTTTTTTGTGCAAGTGTTATATCCACGTAAAACATTATAGTAATTTCAGACTGGGGGCCAATCGGGGCCATTTAGCTCCCCCTACCCAAATTGGGCACCCGTTTGACCCTAAACCTCAGTGGCCATATACAGGTTTGTCGTGGTCCGATTTGGGATCTTGGTAATACAATGCTCGTAAAAGGAGATTTTCGAATTCGCGGTAAAGTAAAATCATTCCGAAGCAGTAATTCAAAAGTTTAGGTTTGGGGTGCCCTTTTCACCTTGGGCCCCGCTGCCCCAGCAAACGATGGTCCCGGATTTTTCGTGTGATGAATACTATCCCCTTGCATATACTCCAACAACCGTCGGCATATAATGAAAATGGGCATCGTAATGGGTTTCAAAGTGTGATGAGGTACTTTTGTATTGTTCGGTGACTCGGGTGCTGGACACACAAACGCCACAATACATAGCACATATTGAACACAAGATTCCCATACACTAATCAGTATAATTGTAGCACACTTTCCTACATCCCAGTGCGAGAACTGAAGCGATCTAAGTGGAGTCAGAGTAGTTTTTCCAGCATATATAGTCAAGATTTTTGCCAAAAGTTTATTTGACAGCTTTTTCTTTTTTACTGAGTGTAGGTTCTATCTGAGCAGTTTTTTTGGTCTATACGAAAGAAGGTATAGTCAGATAATGTCTAAACTGCAGTGATCTTTTCAATGTCAGGAAAAATACAACTAATTTTGCGGGCTGTTGGAATGAAGAAATTTCACTTTCACTTCATGAGTGTCCTGGTAAGGCGTTCCATGAGCATGGCAAGCCACCATTTTCCATCATGAGTGCAAATCGTGAACATAACCTGAGAGTTTTCCGTTAAACAGTTGGTGTCGATTTGAATAGCTGACTTCGAATACTTTGTGTTGCCTCGTAAGGCTGATTCGCCGTACTTGACAAGAGGCAAGTTTCAGAAATAGGAAGACGCATGAGAAGCTTTGAGGTTCCTAGCTAGGGTTTTGCCATTTTAAACCTTTTCTTCAGATTTCTTTCTTCCTCGCTATACGCCTCTTGGATCCGTAATCCGAGACTTGTCATTCATTCTAACCAGTTCTAGCCACAGCGAAAAGATTTTTGGGATGAAGATAATTGTGACTTCGTAAGGTCTACGCAAGTTTGTGCTGCTCGTTTGACTGTACCGTCCCACGCATCGTGAAGGGCCCTTGCCTGATCTTGTGGAAAAAATTGCCTTTCTGCGTCAATACCACTACTCTGATCTGTGACTCACATTAGGTTTATGAAGGCTTCTGGCAATTCTTATATTTGGCCAGCGCAACCGTCTGAGAATAGTAAAAGTTCTTTACCTTCCAAATGCTAGATTTCAAGGGGCTCAATGAGCATCTTGGAAAAGCTGGCTCGAGACATTACGTCGTGAGTACTGCATTCTGATATAATCGTGAACGAAAGTCTGTTAATTTCCATCGTGTCCGTTTGAAATAGTAAACCCGGGTGAATTTGTCGCTTGAAGAGCAGTTCTAATGAACTTGGTGGCCGTCATCCTGTACGACAAAACGAATAGTCTCTGAGAAGTCTCCAATAAGACAAATTCTCCTTCACCCGATTTCGTTTTCTATTTTTCAGAAACTGAGATGGGCTTTGGCAATGAGTCGTGTGCTCACTAGTTTATTTCACCGGCTGCGTTCACAGATTGATTATGAATTGCTTGCCAAGGCAGGACCATGGAGCTCAGTTTCAAGATCTGTGCGGTTGGATGTGCCCCCGTTTAATACGGAATTTTTAAAAAGTATTTTAAGTAGAACATTTTTGATGTCAGATTCTGAAAGCCTCACTAATAGACACCATTTGTTAGAATTTTCAGAACTCTGTTTGTAAAACTGGAATTTAGAGCCCTCCAAAAATGCTTCAGATAGAAATCTGCAACTCGCGACTGCCAGAATTGAAACACCCCTAGGGTGTTTGTAAGGCCATATCTCGGACACTACTTGGAATTTTGAGATATAACTTGGCAAACCT
>CM068954.1:109401741-109434417 GCA_035128595.1 Eptatretus atami | reverse complement strand
CATATCCCTGTGTGTCGTAAGAGGCGACCAGGGTTGGCGTCAGGAAGGGCAATCCGGCCATAAAACATTGCCTCAAGAAAAGCTAACCCCTGCACAGCAGGGAGAAATGGCTGTAAAAACGGTCCATAAGCGTTGGCCTACCATGGCCCAAAGACCGTTTTGCTTAATATAAAAGGTCTTGTTGAGATCGAGTTTAACGTAGAAACAAGAGCATAATGATGAACGAATAATCGCTGAATCATTTTGAGGAGTCCTGTAAATGAGCAGCGTTCTGGTTCTCAGGCCTCGGGATTTCCCCGCCTTTTTCCGCCCTCGTGCCCACCCGGCTGGAGCACGTGCTCCGTGCACACCAGGCCCAGCCGGCTCAACTGACCCTCCTGCGCTTCGCTCTGCTGTTCCTCGGTCGGTCATTCTCCAACCTGCCGTTTGGCCACAGCTGCCTTTCGTTGAGATGTCTGCACTCCGCGCCGGTACGTCTCATAAGAAAGCTCGATCATCTCCCGTCTGTACAGTTCATGAGACATCACGTATGTATCATGTATGCATTTGCCTCGTTATTCGGGTAACGCCGATCAGACGCTCGTTTTGTCTTTTGATGGTTGTAGCGATTCAGGGGCTGATTCCATATTGTGAGCGCATTTGGTGGTGATAGTCACTTGGCCAGGGATGGACATCAAGGACTTCGCTGCAACCGAAGTGTTAAAACGTACATCTGGTAACGCACCAGGGGAGCGTGTTACGCACATTTGTCTCACCGTCTGCCACACTGGATGGGTGTGCGTCAGTTTTTATGGAGATAAAAAGACTGTTTTTGAAAAACATTCTCAAATGAGCTAAGATCCTCGTCCTCTTAATGATGACGTCATAAAAACGAATATGAGTATTTGGATGTATCAGGTTTGCGATAAATTTATCTGTGGCTAGATGCCGGCTGATTCCCGCAAACAAAATTCAAACAAGCTGGCCTAGTTCGGAGATAATTATAGGCGAATTCCATAAGCGCGATTTTATGACGTCAACTTTTTCTAGGAGATTTCCAAAATCGGAGAGTTAACTGCCTGCGCTGTGGCTTTCTTGCAAACATGGCAAGTTTAGAAGATCCGATAAAACTTGGTTTTGAAACAAAAAATGTCAAAAAAGGAATGACGTATAAAAAATGATAGACGTATAAGTGATGTATCATATTGTGCGTAATTCACTCTGCTAATGCCTGTTCGATTCCCGCAAGCAGAATTCAAAAGCTTGCCTCGTTTCGGAGATAATTTTTTCGGGCGATTTCCATTAGCGGAGATATTGGGTCATAAATTTTTTCTAGGAGGAATTTAAATCTCGAGATGGTTATGTCTGGAGTGTATTCTAAATATATAAGCCAAGTTAGGAAGTGATGAAACTGTAGGCTGTGAAACAAAAAAGTCCACAAGAAGAAGCTGAAGAACAACAACGTGAGTAAGACTTTGATATCCTCCACGAGGATGTAATAAATTTTCAACAGCCATAGCATTTTATTTGTTAATCAACAGGAGCAAATCACTTCTCAGATTAATTAATTAATATAGGTATCAGGCAAATTGATGTGATTGTAGCACAGGTGGAACACTGTGTAGCTACCGGTCCGATTCCTGACAACAAAATCTGACCGAAGTCTTGAATCGTTACCTTCGCCAGAGGAGAAGGTATTGTATTTGGGTCCGTTTGTTTGTGTGTTGGTGTCTGTCTGTCTGTCTGCACGTAACATGGGTATGTCGATGTCCGTCCGCCAGGCTGAACAGCTTATGTTTTGTATCCCACCGATAGGCCGAATCTGGATCCGGATATTCACCAAAATCGAATCGATTCTTCCTTGTCACACACCCAACTCCTCCACCAAGTGTTGTCCGATTTCCGTCCTTAACTTTTTGAGATATTGTGCTCTATATCGTTTTAGCCCCATCACTCAATCATGAAGAATCACTTAAAAAAGTTTTCGCATCCACATTCGCATCTTCACCAAAACTGAATGAGCTAGCAGAGTACCCGCCTTACGGGGGCAATCGAGTTCCAAACACGCAACACGTTCTTCTGACACACACCTTTATTTGGGCGGTGTAGAGGCAACTCACAGCTGCCTCAATCGCTCCCGAGAATAAATAAAAAAATAACCTGGGTTATGTGCATGAAGCAAAAACATACCTACTGCTTACAATTCAAAACACCTGTCGACACAGGAAAACGTGGGGACAGGAATACTGTCCTGTAAATGGTGGAGACTTGTTGTAATACCCTCCCCCACCTGGAGGCGGCGCTACACGATACAAATTTACATAGAGAATTTGCAGCCCCCTTCCCCCCACCTCCCCCAAGATCACCGGCAAAGATAAAAACACCCCGACACATTCAATGTACTCTTGCTGATCCTATGTAGCAAGTCTGGATGTAATCAGTCCAGAACTGTCGGAGGAGTAGCGTGACAAACAAACACAAACAAACACCGCTCCGTGAGTTATAGTAAGGATCTCGGATTCTTCCTTGTCACACACCCAACCTGTCCATCAAGCTTCGTCTGAATCCGTCCATAACTTTTTCAGATATCGTGCTATCCATCATTTTTGGTCCTATCTCTCAATGGTGAAGAATCACGAAAAAAAATTCTCTGATCCGCATCCGGATCTTCACCAAAATCGAATCGTTTTGTCCTTGTCACACACATAGTCCATGGGCTGGGGTGGTTTCTGTGTGACTTTTATGTGCCCTAAGTTTCTCTTCATATTATTGAAGAAGTAGACCATGTGGGACATCAAAAAGTGAGGGTGGACATCTGCGGAGCGCTGGTCGGATTGAGAAATGACGTGCCGCAATATCAAGCTTTTTGCGTTGCATTGAGGCGACCAAAAATTTGGGTAGGGGAAACGAAAATGCTTTAAAGCCACAACCATACATGATATACTGCAAACTACCATTCAAAATATTTGTTTTTATTCCACTCTACATTGACAATATGTAATTATCTGATTATTATGCAAAAACAAAACTAAAAATACTAAACTAAATCTAAAATAATACTTAAATCTAAAAATAATAATACTCCTAATATAAATAAATACATATCTACATTCACTAAAATATCTTAATCTAATCTACAACAACCTTATATAAAATTTCAACTAACATCTCACAAATTTTCAAAAAAATAAATCTAATATAAATTATCTAATCAACCTCTATTACACCAAAATTAATATCATCATCAATAAAAATATCAAAAAATTATCAAAATTAAAAATTCTAATCACAAAAAAATCAATCAAAAAAATAAATAAACAAAACAAAAAAACATCAATCATCAAACCATAACTAAATCCAAATTAATAATCACAAAAATCTATATTTATATAATTCCTAATTAATATTAAAATCTAATTATAAATCATCCATAAACAATTAACTAATCAATAAATTCCTATCATCTACATCCTTCCCAAAAATATAAAAACATAAAACAAATAAATCCTTCAAATATTAATCAACAATTTAATATATTTCTAAATATTCAAAAAAAATAAAAAAAATAACTTTTTACAATTAATAATTTAATCAAACACTATCTCAACATCACTCACAATAAAAATATATACATATTAACACTCTATCATTTCATACATAAATATAACCTATATCAAAAACTCACAAAACAATCTACCTAAAAATCAAAATCCTCATAATCAATCTAAAAACTTACGATCTAATTTAATAAAATAAAAAATTTCTTAAACACAAAATCACAAAATAATTACCACAATCATAACATAAAAATCTCAACTTAACATAATAATATAACTACAATCCTTCTACACCAATCATATAAAATCTACTCTATACCAATAAAACCAAAATAATTCTATCAACTAACAAAAAATAATCTACAAAACAAAAATTTTTAAAAAAAAAAAATTAAAAAAAACCTAAAAACTAATATCTTCACAAAAATCAATATCAAAAAACTTCAAAATCTCTATACTAAAATCCTTATAATTAATAATATCTAATCAATCATTCAAATCAAAAAAAATAAAAATAAAAACAATTATCATACAAATATATAACATATAAAAAATTAAATACTATAAAAAACTTAAATAAAAACCAAATTCAAAACATACTTATACAATCATACAAACTACTTCTAATAAATCATATCACAATTAAAAATATCATAATAAATCAAAAATAAAAATAATATTAATAAATTACATATATTAAACTAAAACAACTATTAAACAAAATAAAAATATTACCAATAACCACAATACAAAATAAATAACAAACTCTAACAAAATAAATCATAAATAAACAACTAAAATAATCTCATAATATCAAAATCATAATATTTCATCACTAACTACAATTACTCAAACCAACTCATACAAAACAAAAAAATAAATAAATAAATTTTTTAAAATAAATTAATCTTAATTCTCAACACTTTCTACAAATAATTAATTTTTAAATAATACTACTTAATCTACAACCAAATTCAACTAATCATCAAATATAACAACACCTACTACCAATCCCACTATAATATTACTAACACTAAATAAAAAACTTATCATAATCAAAAAATAAATAACATAAAATATACCATAATAATCAATAAAATCAAAAAACTATATACAACTATCCATAATCACAATAAAACTATATAACCTCACTCACAAATAAAAACAACAATAACTACACTTATTTAAATAATTCTTCAAAATAACAATTAAATAAAATTAATATATCCATACTATACAACAACAAACTAATAAATCAAAAAAACAATAAAAAACACATATAATAATTCAATTATATATACATCAATCAATACTTCTCACTACCTTCAAACCTAAACTAATTAATATCTAAAAAATTTAAATAATATATTCTTTATCATATAATATAACCACCTATTAAAAAATATAAAATCCATAAACTCTAATCATTACAAACTACAAACACATCTATAAATTCATTAAAAAAACATATATCTATAACAAAAAAATACTTAAACATAACAAATATTCTTATAATACATAAATAATAAAAAATCACTACTCAATATATTAAATAAAAAACCAAAACAATATCTACAACTAATAATTAATAATCACTTCATAAATAAACATTCTCTCTAACATCAAATAAAATATAATTACTAACAAACCAAAAAATTAACAATCAAAATAAATTAAAACATCATATACTTCTCCTTCTAACTTACACAATCAAATAAACAATACTAATAATAAAATATATTAAACTAAATACTCAAAATCTCAAAATTAATTCTTACTATCACTCACCAATAATCAAATTACCCACAAAAATTATCCTTTAATCCTTAATATCTTAAATATTCTCAAAAAAAAATCTAAATTAAACAAATCACACAAAAATACTTATAATTATATAAATAATAAAAACATTCTCAAAAAATAATATCACTATCACTCTCGAAACTATCAAAAATAATAACTCATACTATCAAATTTAATCAAAATCACAAACACAATAATAAATATCTAAACATTACCATAAAATTATCTATTTAATCAAAACATATATTCAAAATATAATTACAAATCATCCTACAAATACTAAATTTTCAAAAAACATTTCTAATATCCAAAATAAAATCAAAAATAAAATATATAATTCTCACTACTAAATATAAAAATCAAAATTACATCATACTAAACCATCAACCCAAAACTCTAAATCTCAAAAATATTCCTCACAAAACACTAACAAAATAAACTCAATTCAACTCATAATACATAATACACACATATCATTCAATTTCACACTTATAACATAATTTCATCAAACATAACATAATCATTCAACTAAAATCAACATATTCAACACACAATAATTTTATAATTTATATTATAAATATAAATCAATAAAAAAAAATAACTAAATACTTCTTAATTATTCTTCAAATACAAAAAAAATCAAAAAAATTCAAATTATATCAAAATACATCAATACATTATAATCAATATAACTACACAATTTAATATTCAAAATCACACCTCACTTTAAATATATCTAAATATATAACTTACAAATTTAAATTAATCACAATCCTAATACATACCATAAATCATTAACATCTAACACTACAAAACAATCAATCTCACTATCAAAAACAACTTAAATCAAATAAATCTCAATTAATAAATAAATTTCAATTCACAACCTTATTTCATCTCAAACAAAAATAAAAATACAAAAAATTTTCTCATCATCATTCACAAATTTATAAAAAATTAAATAACTAACAAACAATAAATCTACCTATCTCATAAATAATTTAAAACAATATAATCTAAGATCACTAATAATAATTTACAATAAAAAACTCTCATCATCCAAAATTCTAATAAAACTAATAAAACAAAAAACAAAAAATAATCAAACTATACTAATAAAAAAATTATAAACAATAAAATAAAAATAATTAAATAATACCTAAATCAAATTATTCAACAAAATTAACAATTTTCAAATCTCAAATAATCTATTAAAATATTTAATAAACAAATAATAACAAACATTAAAAATAACAACTTCAAAATCTTTAAAAAATCCACAAACAAAATCAAATCAATCAACCCTTAATAAATAAAAATAAAACATCTATTTAAAAATCAACACTAATACACAACTTTAATACATCCTTATAACTTAAACATACAAAACTCATCCCTATAAACTCTACCAAAAAAAATCTAAAATCTACACAACACATATTACAACCTCAACCATAAAAAAATTAATTTATACAAAAAAAAATAAAATATATCTAAATAAAAAAATAATCTACACCACTAAAAAAACTTAAACAATAAAATAATACATCACTTAACCAATCAATAAAATAATAATCCCAACATAAAATATTTAACTACTTCCTAATAATAAACACCTAAATAATCTTAATAACTTTCCAAATAAATATACCTAATATTACACAACATACTAAATAAGATAAAAATATCTATTAATCTAAACTATAAACAAAATCATAATATCTTAATTAATAAATTACCTTCTTACACATTAATTATACAAAATTCTCTCTTAACAATCACTAAATTAACTATCATTCATAAAAAAAAAAAATAAAAATAAAAAACAAAAAAACTATAAAACATATATTAATACCTTATAAATAAATAATCATTCAAAACAAACATCAAAATATAACATCACAAATTAAAATACAAAAAATTAATCAAAATACAACAACAATAAAACTCATAACCTAACTCATCATTAAACATTTAATTATAATACTTAAAACAATTACAATACCAACTAATTCTAACTCTCTATCAAAATAAACTAACAATTCTAATCCTAATAATAAATAACTATATTACTATATCCTAACCATAATATAAAAATCCTCAAAATATTTTAATAACCATAACTAAAAACTAAAAAAAAAAAAAATCACATAAAAATAAATACACAATTTCAATCAACAAAATACACTCAACATTAAATACATCAACAAAATTTCCATTAAAATTTAACACAACTAATACTAAAACTCTAATATAAACAACCTAAATCAACCATAAAAATAATTAAAATAAATAAATTACAAAAATAAAATAAATATTTCACAATCCAATACAAACAACACTAAAAAAAATCATAACAAACACAAAATGAAAATCCAAAATAATTCAAATCAAAAAATAACTATTCTTCATTACTAAACAAAATAACATAACACTCACCAAATACCAAAATACTAAAAAATATCTACTAAAACATATAAAATCAAATAATCAATAATAAAATAAAAACTAAACATCTAATAAAAAAAAATCAATTATAAAAATATCAAATTCAATTACTAAAAATTTATAAAAATATTATACAAATATTCATAAATTAAAAATTCAAAATTATAAACTAATAATCATCAAAACAAAACCTTCATAAATTAATAAAAATATTAATATCCATCTATCTAAAAATAATTAACATCCAACATCACAACAAATATATTAATACATCATCAAAATCAACAAAACCTTTAATACTAACCTTCCACTTCCTATAATTATCTTCCTAAAAAATAAAACTCTAAAAAATATTCAACCCTAAAAATCATCAACAAAAATTACTTATCATCAATACATATCATATATACTTACTAACAATACAAACATCATAATTCATAAATAAAAAACCCACAATCAAATCTAAAAAAAAAATATATATCAAAAACAACATCACAACATAATCAAATAAAATATAGACAATAATCATATATCCATTACTCACTACTCTAAAAACAAACAAAAACACTAACAAAAACAAAAACTAAACACTATCCATTAACTAATAAAAAAAAAATACAACTCTAAAAAACACTCATCATCTCTTAAAACAACAATATAATAATAAACATCAAAACTCCATAAAAATAACAATCACTAATAAAAAAAATAAACATACCATCTTAAAACAAACAATAATACTAAAATAATATTATACAATCAAAACTTAAACATTAAATCATAATAAATTTCATCTACAATAACATAATACCCAATAAAATAAATACATAACTTATAATTCTATAACTGATTATAATCAATCAAACACAAAATAATAAAATCTTAAATTAATGCTAAACCCACACTCAAATTTTAAACAAAATATACAAAAAATAAATAACTAACTAATCACACATACCAAAAACTATTACAACTAACAAATAACTAAAATAAAATCAAATATACCTAAAACATCATATCAAAAAACACTAAAATAATACACTCATCATTAAAAACATCTAAATAAAAAATCCAACTAAAAAAAAAACCATAAATAAATCAATATCTATCATAAAATCAATACACCCTTACAATTTATCTCTTAATAATAATAACCAAATAACAAATCACCAACATATAAAACTCTTTCACAAATACATCATTTAAAAAACTACAAAACTCTAAACATAAAACTAATATCAACTAAACCATCAACATACAATAAAATAATAATTATCTTAATCATAAAAAAAAAAAATAACATCATCACACTATACTCATATAATATTTAATAAAACAAAAACCTACAATTCATTCAACTAAAACCTTATATAATCACTATCTAATAAAATAAAAAACAATCAATTCAATCAACATTATTAATTTCACATAAAAATAAATTAATCAATAATACTAAAATTAAAATTAACTCCATAACTAAAACTACAACACCATATCACATCTATAAAAACTTAACTAATCAAAATATAAAAATAAAACCTAAACTAACACAATCATTTTACAAAATAATAATTATCCTACCAATAATAATTAAAATTATATATTATCAACTAACTAAAAATAAACTATATAAAAAAAATTACTACATCCTTAATAAATTCAAAACATATATCCTAATAAATTCATAATAACTAAAAAAAAAAATTAAAAATTAAATACTTAAAATTTCCAAATTAATACACTATTATCAAAAACAAAAATCAAATTCAAAAAACATTAAATTATAATAAATCTCAACAAATATCAAAAAACTAACATCTAACAATATCATCTCAAAATAATCAATCTCTAAAAAAATAAACCATAATCAAAAAACAAATTTAACCAAAATAAATAAAACATATCAATTCACAATATCAATATATATTCAATACACAAACTATTACTACTAAAATTCACACTTAAAAACAAAAAAATTAAAACAAAACAAATTATTTAAATACATATACATATCAAATCAATAAACTAAAAAAAAAATCAATATCATATAAAAATTCAAAATATTCAAAAATAATTCCTTAATTAAATCTAAATAATTCAATTCAACTTTAAAATCCAAATATCATAAAAAAACCTAAAAAAACTTAATAATAATAATATTAATAATAAATCAAAAACCATCTATTTACTAAATTTCAAATACAATAAAATCAATACTTTAAATCAAAACTGCTATCAAAAAAAAACAAAAAATCGCACCCATACATCTTAATCTCTTAATAATAATCAACATACTCTAACTCAAATAATCACTTCATAAAAATTCAATCTAAATTAAAATCACCAAAAACTCATTCCTTTTCAAATAAACAAAAAATCAAATCATATATAAATCAAATAATATTATCCTAATTAAAATATTACCTCACAAAACACTCTAATATTAATAAAAATTACATCAATAACTTTAAATACACCTTAAAAACAATCAACAATACTAAAATCATAAAATTCTATCATCATCATAAATTTACATAATCCTCAAATAATATATATAAACCTATATAAAAACCTAATAACTCTATCACCTAACATAAAAATACAATTAATCCATCATAATACTCTATTAACATCCTCAATAACAACATATCATAAAATAAATAAAAAAAAAATCTCTACTACACAATAAAAACAAAAAAAAATCATATCAATACATATTTAAACAAAATCTCCAACCTCTAAATAATATTAACTAAATAAAAAATCAATACCTTAACTAATATAAAAATATTCATAAAACATAAATAAATTAAAAACCATTACAATCTAAAACAACAATTTACTTAATAACAATAACTACATCCACACATCACTAAAATATAAAATACCAAATATAACTAAAATTAATTAATACATAATATATCAATCTCCAAAAAATTAAATCAATCAATTATTAAATTCAACAAAATAAATCTACTTACAATTAAAATCTAAAAACACCAATAATAAATTATCAATACCATCTAAATCAAAATTTCAAAATAAATTATCATTAATACATTATCTATAATTATAATAAAAAAAAACACATCAAACCTTACAAATAAAAAATATAAAATAAAAATTATAAACTACATAATACAACATTAACTTAAAACTACTATCAAACAAAAAACAATCACAATTCTAACAACCAAAACATAACCTATCAATACTAAATAATAACAAAAATTCTTATACTAATACAAATAAATAAACAATCCATTTCACACTAACCCTTCAAAACATCCTAATAACTAAACATATCAATCTAAATATTAAAAAAAAAAAAACTAAAACAAAAACACAAAAACTTATTCAACTAATCCAATAAACAACAACATTACTCAAAAATACATATCAATCAATCTATATCACATCTACATATCAACTTAATCCAAAATACAAAATTATACAAATATACAAAACTAAAAAAAAATAAAAACTATTAAAACTAAAAATATCACTCCAAAACCAAATAAACTCACATAAAATCAACACATATCATTACAACTAACTTCAACATTAAAAAATAAACATAACAATTCAAATTCTATACACTCAATCAATACAAAATCTATACTTAATACAAATAAAAAACTAAAACATCTAACAAAAATACATTATAAAACAACAAAACATAAAAAAATTAAAATTTCAAATACACTACTTAACAAAAAATCTGAATTACTTACTCCCATAAAACACAACTTTAAATCTATACAATAAATAACCTTCCTAATACTACAAAAATCTAACAAAATCGAAATAATAACATTTACATACATTCATCTACAACAAATACAAATAATCTCTAAATAAATAAAAAAAATATAAAACTCGAAATAAATCTCATAAATTAAACTATCCACTAAAAATTCCAAATTATTCTCACCTTACTTTTACTTTCATAAACAATCACATACAAAATTATAACTTAACCACATATAAAAAATAACATATATCTAAACACAATATACCTATTAATAAAATATATTCCATAATCCCTCCTTATAATCTCTTCTAAAATTATAATCATCACAAACTACACTAAACAAATTCTTCACATCTAATCCCTACTTTAAAAATCTATTAAAATAACAACAAAAAAAAATCACTATTCAGATCCACTATACATCTAATTAAACAATATTACAAATAAATATAAAAAATCATTATAAATTCAAAATATATCATTAAATATCAACATTCAACAATAAAAACTAAACTTTACTTAATAAATTAAACAACTTCTCACAACACCTATAAACAAAAACAATAAAAAAAAAATAACCTACATTAAAAATCACATTCAACTCATACTACACTAACATCATCAAATCTACCTAACAAAACTTAAACATCAATTAATCTATACAAACTAATATACAAAATAATCAACTTAAATTAATAAATTTAAATAATAATTTAATCCTATCATACTAACAAAACATTATCTAAAAAAAACTATCCAATCATATAAAATCACACATAAAATTCATAATACAACAAATAATACTCTATTATACTCAAAAACTATAATTATATACAAATTCTAACCATCCAAAATCCATATAACAAAAATCTAACAATAAAATAACTAATAATCAAAAACATTCAAAAAAAATTTTAACATTTCAATAACAACTAAAACCCCAAATTTTAATACAAAAATAAATCAAAAATAAAATCCACTAATAATTCAATATATCAACATCTACAAACTATCATCTATCCTAATAAAATCATAATCAAATCATATCACTTCTCAAAATAACTAATAAAAATTTAAAACATAAATACACTAAACAAAAAATCACACAACAATAATCATTACTCTCACAAAATTCATCACCCACATATCCCATAATAAAATACCTTTAAATTCAATCACAAATAATACTTATCAAAAATAAATCAATTACATAAAAATAATTAACTCAACAAAAATCATAATCTCCTCAATAAAATAACATAACTACCAAAATAAAATACAAAAATAATCTTCAAATAAACATACAAAATTATCCAATAATAAATAATACTTTAACAACCCAACAAAAAACAAAAAACAAATAATAAATCTCTCAAATACAATCATTAACTAAATCAAATCAATAATAAAACAATCTACTACATCAAATAAAACTCATAAAAATATCTATAAAATCTCATAAAAAAATCAACTCAAAATACATTTCCAATATCATACCTCATATTAGCTACTATAAAAAATAATAATATCTATACATAAAAATATTACCACTCTAAATTATATCCATAACTAAACTATAACAATAAAAAAATCTTATCAAAAATCAAATAATTACAATAAACTCACAACCAAAACCTCATCAAAATCTAAACTACACTATATAATACATAACTCACCTTCAAATAATATACCCTAAATATATACTTAAACATCTCTACTAAACTAAACAAAAAATCTAAATCTCTACAACCAAACTACAACACATATACTCATATTTAAAAAATTTATTTATATCTTATTATAAACATTAAATCAAAACAAAAACCGTAATAAACCTAAAACAAAAAAATCTAATTAAATAATAAAATAAACGCTAACTATAAACTTACAACTACACATAAACAAACCAATTAATCTTAATTAAATTATCTTTATAAAATAATTAAAAAATCAACATATAAATCTCATAACTCAAAAAAACTTAAATCACAAAAAAATTCCTTAATTAAAAAAAAAAAAACAATCTCAATCTCAAATATTTATTACTCATTCTAAATTAATTAATAACAAAACAAAACAAAATAATCAACAAAAATAAATCAACATCAAAAAATAAAAAATATTTCAACTACTAATAATAATAAAAAAAACCATCTCCCATTAAACAATTATAAAAACAAATTAAATCAAAAAAATACTCAAAAATAAACTACAATTCATAATAAACTATTATTATATTTATAATAACCAATCTTCAAATCCAATAAATCTCAACTTACTAAAATTCAAAAAAAATAAAATTAATCTATAAAAAATAAAAAACAATACTACTCCTATTCTATCAACTTCCTAATACATTAACTACTCATCTTTTCCTAATCAAACAATTAACACTCACTAAAAAATAATAATCCAATCCTACCTTACAAACTCAAAAATAATATAATCAATAAATTAAATACAAAAAATCATAAATTATAATATTCAACCATTCATTAAAAAAACTAAACTAAACACTACATCTTATTTTCTATTAATTCATCTTTAATCAAATACTTAAAAATTTTAAAACAATATAAAACAAAAAAAAAAATATATACTTAATTCAACAACTAATTCTTTAAAACTACAAATATCTAAAACTACTTTAAATTTAAAACTTCAATATAAACAACATATATAAAACACAATTATTAAAAAAATCACTTATATATAAAAACCTACACTAACAAATAAATCAACAATACAACTATACTCAAAAATATATTAATATCATTAACATATAAAATCTTTCAATAAAAATTTATACTAATACAATCTCATAAACAAAATAATATCATCTAAATTCTAATAAAACCAAAAACCAAATAATCAAAATATAATCAACATCTTACACAAAATCCACACTAAATCCACCAAATAAACTAACTCATAAATACATATACTATAAAACTCACACAAAAATTCTTCACAATAATAATAAAACTTAATAATTCATCTACCAAATTTCTAATATCAAATATCTCACTAATAATCATAATAACATTTCAATATAATAAATCTAACTACCACTACTTCCTATATACAATCAAATATAAATATAAATTACATATAATCTACAATATTCCTTAATAACCTACTATATAATATCTTAATAATTTAAATAAAAATATTATAACTCTACAAATTCAAAAAATAACTAATACAAAATAAATTACTATTAACAAATTCACCTACTACCTTAAGAAAATCTTTATCATAAATCATATCAAAACTAACTAAAATAAATCAATTACATTTACTTTTCAAATATCTAAAAATTATCTATACTACAATTACAACTATCTTAATATTCAATAAAAAAATCATCTAATAAAACTATATACTATTACTAATAAATATTCCAAAAATAATAAATTAAAAAATCATAAAAAACTAAATATATAAAAATCAACCCAATAATAACCTTAATAATATCCTAATAAAAGATAAACAAACCAAAATTAAAAAATCTAACAATTACAAACATACAATCAAATATAATATAACTCTTAAACATAAAATACATAATTCTATCAAAACTACTTCATCATAACACATATAACAACAAACAACATCCATACATTAATACAACAACTTAATTCCATACAATAAAAATAAACCTTATAAAACATTCTCAAATACAAAAATAATCCATACTTATTATATCATTAATAATTAAACTAAATAAATATACAACAACACAAAATAATAATCAATCTCTTAAATCAATTATCTCTATTAAATTTTTAAAAAATAAAAAAAATAATATATCTATAACTAATAAATATCACTCTACCTTAACTACATAAAATAATAACAAATCATAATACAATAACTCAATAAAAAATACAATAAAACAAATCTAAAAACAATAATAATACCCTTAACATTACTAAAACAATCAATATAATAATAACTACTACATATCTAACTAAAAATATAAAAATAACAAACCTATTCAAAACATTAAAAAACATCAAATAACACCAAAACTAACCATCAATTAATATAACAAAATTAAATCTCTTTTAAATCAAACACACTACAAAATTAAAATAATTCTAATTTCAACAATAAAATAATAATACCAAAAATCACCACAAATATTCTAAATATTAACAATCTACTACAAATAACAACTAAATCATAAAAATCATAATTTCAAACTAACCATATCCACACATAATCAAAATTTACATCAAAAACAATTTATACTCAATCCTCACTACCAAAACTAAAAACTTACTAAAAAAAAAATTTCAATTAATCTAAAATTAAACCTATTCTATTCAATTAACAAAAATCCAACAAATTACTCAACTCAAAATACCTGCAATCTTCCTAATCAAAAATAAACAACAAAACTCTACTTATATACAACTCAATAAATATTAATAATCTATATCATTTCCATAAATTATTAAAATAAAAATATACAAACCAACTCAACTCAAATTCTATATCAACTTAACCTTTAATCAATAAAAACACTAAAACACTAACTAATGCTAATAACAATAAACATCATCTACTTCATTTAAATTAAACCTTACCTTCTTAACAATCCATTCCTATAAAAAATATTCTAATAAAAATACTTTCAATCTAATAAAAAAAATCCATCCATAACCTTAAATAAAATCAAAACTAATCATTATCCTATCAAACATACACAAATCAATTAACTCATAAATTCCAATTCTTATAAAATATATATCTCACAAAAATAATACAATAATCATAAATATAAATTCTTTCCTATCTATAAAAAAAAAAACTATTCCTTCAATACACTAATTACACAACTTAACTCTTATCTACACTCATCTCACACTAATCATTCAATCTAATACATCACAAATAACTATACAAACAAAACATCTTAAAAATCACTATCATAATATAAATTTTAAACAATATAATTAAATATATCATATATCAAAAACCATATAAACTACTACAAAATATCACTAAAAAATTCTAATAATAAATCATAAACTCACAATTAATATAACTAAAACTCTCTTAAATATACTCAACACAACCCAATTAATCACAAAAAATCTAAAAAACACACTATTTCTATAAAATTAAACAATCCTAATAATCAATTATAAAATCCATATCATACCTTCTAATATCCAATATCTTCCTTAAAATCAAAATAAAAATAATACTAACTAAACAACAATCTCATAACAACTCTTACAAACTATATAACACTAAAAAAACCAATCAACAATATTATCATAATAAAAAATATGACTTAACTAAAATCAAAACTAATATAATAAAAACAATAATACATACCTTCAATCTCAACCAAAAAAATTAATAAACTAACATCACAATCTATCCAATACAATACCATCTCCAATAATACTAAATTTATCAAATCACTTTAAAAAATCATCTAAACTTAAAATATCATCTCATATAACTAAAATCAATAATAATCAAAAAATAAACAAACACACTAAACAATAAATATAATACTAAATAATCAAACTTAAATAAAAATATAAAACAATAAACCTAAACTCTAATACATATCTTTATAATATTTTAAAATACCTTAATAAATAAAATCAAACTAAATCATAAAAACTAAATAATCTCTAAAACAAATCATCTCACAATTTAAATCCTACTTAATCACCATACTTAAACAAAAAACTTACAAAACAACAAAAATAATTCTACAACTATTAAATCAACACTATTAAACAAAAAAAAATCAAATAAACATATAATCCAACATATCTTCTCAAAATTAAAAAATCAAAATAAATCAATCAACAATAATACACAAAACTAAATTAATCAAACTAATATCAAATAATCTCACAAATAATCCTCAAAAAAATCTACATCTAACACAAAAATTTCAAACTTTTTAAAACAAAAATAATAAATCAAAATACAAATAAACTAACAAAAATTCTAACAATCAATATTCCAAAACCAAATAACTAAATTAATAATTAAAACCTACAATAAAACCCTTATCATCTTTAAATAAAAAACCATAACTTAAAAACTAAACTAAAATCAAACAATAAATCTTACAAAAAATAAAAAACATATACACCTCAAATAACTATCATAAATACTTAAAAATTAATAAAAAAAACTATAAATATAAAAAATAAAACTATATAAACCAAACACTAATACTCAAAAATATTTAATCAAACAATAATCAACACTAATCCTCACATCCAAATCCATAACAATCAAAAATTAACTATAAATAATAACAACAATCTTATAATAAATACTTATACTCATCTCAAATCAACAATATATCTACTACTATTCATAATAAAACTAAAATCCAAAAATCTATAATAAAATAAATCAACTTACATCAAATCATATCATAAAAAAACACTCCTCATCACATAAAATCTCATTACAAATAATCAACTAATAAAATATCACTAAAACTTACTAAAAACTACAAATTAAATCATAATACACTAATTTTAAAAAATACTATAATTCTCCAACTAAAACAAAAATATAATAAAAAATAAAATTCAAATATACCAAATTATAAAAAATAAAAAAAATACAATACAAAATATAATCACACAACAATCTCTACTACATCTACAAATCTCCATACAAACTATCATTCATAATAAAAATTACTCAAAAATAAAAACCTAAATCAAATAACAAAAAATATATACAATAACTCATATACAATCTAAAATCACTAAAACTAACAACAAACAATAATACTATCCAATAAAACAATCAATATTCCTATCAAAATCAATCCATTTAATAAATAAATAATATACAAATATCCTTATTCAATTAAATAAAAACTCTATACACACCAAAACTTAAAACACATAAACTTAATTATTTCAACATAATAATATTAAATACTCTCAAATAATATAACTTAAATAAATAACAACTAACCTACAACTTAAACACAAATATCATACACATAATAAAATAAATCAATAACTAATATACAACAAAAATATCCAATAAACCAATAATAATTAAAAAACAAAAAAAAATAATCAAATTCTACTAATCTCTCCAAATAATACATTTAACCTTTCTCAAAATAACAAAAAACTAAAATAAACATATATCTACTCTATACTAATTATCAAAAACTCACCACTATTACAATCAAAATTAATATTAACTCATACACAAAAAATTAAATTTATAAATATTCAATTAATTCCTTATCATACATTCAAAAACTACTTTCAAAAATAATACAATAACAAATTAACATATAAAAAAATTCAAAATACTAAATTAAATAAAACATAAACAAAATACTTACTAACATCAACTCAACAATATCATCCACATTAATAATATCAAAATCCACTCACATCAATTAAACAAATAAAAACCTTACACAAACCTAATATCTCCTAAACAACAAATAAAAAACAAAAAAAATATTACATAAACAAAAACTACAACCCAAAAACCCAATACTAAATAAATAATCATCTAATCAAAAACACTTAACATCTAACTCTATCCTCAATACCTCTAACTATCTACTCTATAATAAAAAAAATTCATCACAAACACAATTACACATTCACTAAATTAAACCAAACTTCTAAAAAATCAAATACAAATATAAACTAAAACAACTATCTATTAAAACTAAATAATAAAATTCAATACTTAAATTAATTAAAAATAAATCATATTCAAATAAAACTAAACATAAAATACTTAATTTAACATATCCTTCATCATCAACATCATAACACATAACTAAAAATATAAAAAATACAAATTCTAAACTTAAATAACATAAAAATTAAATAAAATATATACAATCACTCAACAATATACAAAACCCATATAAAAACACAAAAATTTACAAATTAAATTCCTAATCAAAATAATTATTCTATATAACTTCAATAACTAATAACTCATAAAATATTACAAAAATATACTACAATACTACAAAAAAAAAAATATATTTATCCTAATTAAACCACTACCTCAACCAATAATACCTCAAATCAATCATTACCAATAACTATAAAATATTCATACCACTAAACCACATAATTAATTCCTATTATTAAATAAACAATACTCTCTATCAATCATCAAAATAACTTCTTAATAAACACATTAATCTAACCAAAAAATATTCTACCTAATATTCTAAACCTACCAATAAAACACGCTATACCTAAACTACATAATTACAAAATTATAATCAAAAATTCAAATATCAAATATCATAATTAAACTAAAAATAATCTATAACCAAAAAATTAATCACACACAATAAAACAACCATAAACCAACTTACAAAACACTTACATAATATATCAATTTTTCTACAATAACAACAAAAAAATAATCATTTATATCAATTACACTATTACCCTAATATCTTTCATCATAAATATATAATATAATAATATTCTTTTAATTAAATAATATCACACAAAACATTTAAAATAATATTCCTACAATATATATAACTCTACATAAACACTCTTAAAATTAAAAAAAATAAATATAATCAAAAAATACCTAAATAATATCATCACATAAATCCTACAACTCACATTTTATACATATGTATCATTATTAAATACATAAATAAAATACTACTTACTAAAATAAACCTATTAATAAAAAAATTATAATACCTATATACAAATTACATTTATCACATATATTTAATAAAACAATAACTCATATTAAAAACTTTCCCATTAAATAATTAACTTTAAATACAAATCTAACACTCATAATTAACTTCCTTATACTAATAAAAAAATAAAAACTAATTTATATCATAAATATAATTAATCAAAATAAAATAATAATTAAAATAAAACACCAAAAAAAAACAAAAATCAAAAAAAATTCAACATACATAAACAAACTTCATACATAAATCATAACTATCAAACTTCATCTACCATTACTATAAAAATACACATTAAAACTACTTAAACTTACCAACATTAAAAAAATCCAAAATTTCAAAATAATCAATTCACATTCAAACATTAATCTAATTAAATCAATAACAAAAAACATATCTTTAATCTATACTTAATCAAATTAAAACTAAAATAAATCTAATTTCAAACCACCTTCAAAATTAACTAATCTATAAAAGATTAAAAATTATCAAAATACATCACTATCAATTCTAAAACTTCTACTATAAAACAAAATCTAAAAACAATAAATTAATAAATAAATCAATCAAATTATATATAACCAATTAAAAAAAAAACAAATCAAACTCACAACTAATAAAAACTGAATAATCATCCAATTAAATTCTCTCTCTTCTTTTTCCTTCTTTTTGCTGTCCAGAGGTCAAAAGGTCATGGGAAATCGGGGTTTGTTAAAATCTGACCCCACCAGAAGAAAAATGTGAGTTACAGGCTGCCTGTACTACTGAGAATGTTTCTGGCTGTCAGAGGTGTGCCAAAGACATATCTCTATCACATGATATGCATTGTATAAGAATTAACCCTTTTGTAACGAAACATCAACTTTGATAAATGGTGTGCTATTTCAAGACATGTCAGAAATTCTAGTTTGTTCCATCGTCTAAGTGTACATTATTCACACCATACAGGTTGGTGATTATTTTGTAAGGCCTCTTTTAATTATTACTATACATATCAGCAGAAGACCGAGAGGAAATGACTTCTTGCTATTCTTGACAACGATGAACCATTACCCCTTTTTATTTCAGTTGTTTTAAATTTGCAGAGGTGAGTCCTCTATTTCTAGTCATTCTCATTATCTCCAGTATTGTAGCTTCTTTGGATAATAGAGTAGTTCCACGTGGTTCTGTTAGAGGGCACTTACACTGAAGTTGTTAGTATTGACAGCTTTGGTGGCAGCACTGATAAGTGCATTTTTCCCATGGGTGGAAAGTGAAAAGTAAAAATGAATCAACATTAAATCTTCAATTTGACAACAGTTCTCATTGTTTTTAACGGGCACAGACAACTTGTCGGTAGGTGTTTTTATCTTACAGAAAGCTTAAACAAAATCAGTGGTATTATAATCAGCCTTCACTACACACCAGTGCACACATGCATATCCCAGTCAAGCAGGAATGTAAACAGGCTCGGCCAACATGGTCGAGCAGTACGCCGCCTTGCCCAACGCAAGACTAACTAAACGTCTGTCCGATCTTTCATTATCCCAATAGCTGTTTATCACCAACGTTTCAGAGGCTAAAGTTGATTTATCCTGCCAAGAAGTCAGATTATGTATTTGCCTTCAGGTGTGTATGACTTACAATAATGCTGCCATCACCCATGTTCATTGAAATGCCCTCTGGTTTGTTTCAGATGTTGAGATGCAGAACACTGGTGTCAGCTTGTGTTGTGGAGCTGGGACAGTGAATACCTTGATCTTGATAAATGCATCATTTGCCATCTTCGAAAGAAAAAAACCCCACAAGCACTGAACATGGGCGGACGAATACGTGAAGGCTGCATGCAGAACGAAATGACCATTAGTTGCCAAAAAGACTTCGCCCCTTGAAGATGAAGGAATTTGTCTATCATATGGAAATCTGTGTTACAAAGCTTACACCTCACAAAAAATCGTTGGAAAATACAGTCTTAAAGCTTTTCCGCCTCACTTCTAGTGGCAGTGAAGAAGTTCAGTCGTGAGGGCTCATCACGCCGCTCTCGCTCAAGCATCTCGCCGAGACCTGGACCTTCCAATGTACCGATGAGGAGTTATCATGTAGTCATCTGTGGATACAAGAAGCACCATGGGGTGCATCAGAATACCGCATCAGGTGCGACAGGGCAGAAATTCTTGGAGGCAACCGTAAGCTTTCGACCTTCTGACGACTGAAGTTGAGAGGCAGGATCATATCTAGTGAAAGTCCTAAAGAATGGAAATACCTGCCACAACAATGGATGAACTCAGGGATCATAATTATCACCACAGCAAAACCCCACTCAGAAGTGCCACCTACAAAGGCCATGCCACAAAGGCCCATCATTCTAAGGGCATATTATGCTACATATTGATGACATCAATTCTCTCTGCAAATACGGACTGAGTTGAATCCTCTCCTATTACGGATTTGAAGAGGAGTGAACTTCTCCATCCCAGAAGGCCATCAGGAACCCTTCCGAGGAATATGCTGCTGCACTTACTTGTCTTGAAATTGTAGCGACAGAGACATGTGACGTCGAAAAGAGTGACCTGGCCTTGTGCAGTTCTGCAAGTGCCAACGGTATGGAGACGAGGAATTGTTGCTTGTAAAAATCCAGCTGGTTGTATCTAAAAACCGAAAGGAACTCATATGTGACACTTTACAGCTGCGTGGGAAAAGTACTCCTGGCATCACATGTATTATCCAAAGTGGCATTATTTGGAATAGGCTACAGTTCAGCAGTATACCCATTTGGATATAAAAAGCCTAGACTATACTAAAACTGAGCAATTCATCAGTTTATTTTTGCTGAATGGGACGAAGGATGTTCGAACCCCCCCCCCCCCCCCCCCTAAGTGGTTGTTTTGGGACCTTGGTGCGTAACGACGGTGGGAATATTTAAGGATTAGTAAATTAAGTGATATTTAGGCTTAAAGAAATAAATAGTTGGTGATAGGATCATATTCATAACTGATTGAAAATGTTCGATTACTTTATTTTGTGGCATGTGTCTTCCGCTGCCAAAGGAAAATTCAGCTTTTCTGAAAATAGCACCATTTATCAAAGGTATGGTTTACGTTACAAAAGGGTTAATTCTTATTACAATGCATTCATGTGATTAGGAGATATGTCTTGGCCAAAACCTCTGACAGCCAGCAACATTCTCGGTAGTACAGGCACCTGTAACTCACATTTTTCTTCCGGTGGGTCAGATTTTAAGCAAACCCCCGATTTCATGACCTTTTGACCTCTGGACGCAAATTTGCATAATACAGATAATTACATATTTGTCACGTGATAGTAGAGTGAATAAAAAAATATTTTGAATGGTAGTTCTGCAGTTATATATGTAATGGTTGTGGCGTTTATAAGCCATTTTAGTTTCCCCTTACTCCAAATTTTGGTCGCTCTCATGAACGCAAAAAGCTTGATATCTGTGACGTCATTTTCTCAAATCCGACCGGCTCCCAGCATGTCCACCCTCACTTTTTTGATGTCCCACATGGTCTACTTCAATAATTATGAAGAGAAACTTAGGGCACATAAAAGTCACAAGAACCACCCCAGCCCATGGACTAACACAACCTCTCCACCAATTTCCGTCCAAACTTTTGGAGCATATCCTGTTCACAGACAAACAGGAGACAGAGCAGACAGGGTGTGAAAACATACCTCCGTCCACTTCGGTCGTGCGGAGGTAAAACAACATAAAATATTAGTTGTGAAATAAGAAGCATTTCAAATTGGTAATTAACCACTTTATCGACACTGCATACTGTACATATTCTTCAAGTTGTTTGTGTGTTTGTACATTTTCTCTTTTCACGGCCAACCATAGCACCCTTAGGCCCCACATTTTGATGTAGTACTCAGAATCCGTGCAAGGTTTTAAGCTACCACACGTTGGCCTATGACGTGCATTTTGGAGGACCACCACAAGGCCGCCTATAAAGTGTATATTTGGATGTGATGTAGCCCCCCCTCCCCCCTGGTGATGGATAGCCCCTAAATAACCCTGGGATGCTGTTGGTGGGAGTCCTGATGACGCTTGGAGAGGCTTGGAGAAACCGGCACATGCTCCCCACCCTGGAAGGGTCCTGGCTTAACTGCTCTCACCCTTGAGGTTGCCCAACTCAACTGCCATTTCCAGTTCAAAACTTCCCTCACGTTGATGCCTCAACATGCTCATTGGTTCCTGGCTCCGCGAGCATACCATTATTGCCCATTTCTTAAACACGTTCCCTTGTTGGCTCGAGAGGCCATGGTGAAGAGAAAGGGGATAACAGTATAATTTAAATAAAAATAAATGGAGAAATAAGCGCACTTCAACAGTCAAACATTTGGCGTACGGGGTCAAAAAGGTCCACCCATCCGCCCGGCTTAATTTGGTCGTGAATCGACGTCTTCAGACGCAGACCGTGGCAAAAATCTGCCAGACAAGATTGCTGAGCGAGCCCGTAGCCATCCCCCATTGGTGGCGCTGAAATCTGCCCATCTTACGAAGTTATTTGCCATTTCCACTATGGAGCCCCGACTTCCGATGACCACACCCACTGTTCTCATTGAACAAGAAAGGGTTTATGCCAGAAAATTGGGGTAGTTGGGAGGGATGTGTTCACAGACCAATTTTCAGTTCCACCCCAACAACTTTAACCTCGCTTAACTACTATTAGAGACAAATATTAAAGAAATCGATGAAGAACACAAATCAAATGGACAAATAAATGAACATTACAGGGGATCCTAAAATGTAGTGCTAACATGCTGGCGACGGGGGACGGTGGTGTGAAGTAGAGGGTTACAAGAGGAGCGTTAGGCCTCCGTGTTAGGGACGGACTGCTCAAATAATTTGTGGCTGCGAAGGCAAAGGGGAGTAAGCCCGAGTGATATGCCGCTATCGACCTCGGCCCTGATCGGAGCTTTTGTGTGTGAGTCGCGTTGGCGAACCTGGAATTGAGACGTCTCCGATCAACTATTGAACGGGCCGTGCGGCGAATCCAGAGTGGAGGAAAAGTAGTCACTGAGGTGCTGCGAGATTGTGCATCAGACACCGGGGAAATATTAATACTGTATCTGTACGAAGACGAATTTGTGTTTGAGAAAACCAAGAAGGCTAATCATGTGTACAAGCTAGGTGACAACATTGAGTGCTTCTGTGCTGAATTACAGTGTTCAAGTAGTGAACCTGTGACAAAATGTAATGCGCTCTGAAACAGTCTGATATTGATCCTATAGCTTGTTTATATACTTACCTAGATATGATAACAAACTTGTTGAAAAAACTATTTACATTCTAGTTTTATCCCGAAAGGTTCATCCCACAAATAATTCAATCAATACTCATAAAACACCTTCTTATATTCATGACCCTGGAAGTATCCAACTGCGATACCTTGTGAGGGTCAGGGAGATAACAGCTTTTTTTGTTCTCAATGCAGTTCAGCTAACTACCTGTTTATCTCTGTTTTCTTATCTCCAACTAGACTTATCAATAAATGAAGGAAAGAAAAATGGGAAAATTATCAATTTCGACTGGTACTCTACATCGACTTATAGGCTAAAAATGTGGCACTTGAAATTATACGTACTGGCAGAGAAAATATGCCAGAAACAAACATTACAAAAACTGGTCAGTGGTGAAAGTTTCCATAAGTTAGTTATTTTTAATTAAAAAATGATTAGTTATGCAGGGACGTCCTCTTATCCTTTTATAGCGAACGCAGTGAGCTTCATACTTAACGCAGTGCACATGAGAGAATAGAAACAACAACAACAACACAATACATGGCATTTGGGAATCCCTGTCGTTGGCTATGACTTTTGCTTCCGGTTGTTGTTGAACGCTGTGCGGTGTATAAACACGATTGGGTTTTATTTCTATTTGTGATATTACTAACGCTGTGCACATGAGGAATAGGAAACAACAACAACAACAACACAAAACCAGGCAATTGTGAATCCGTGGCGTTGGCTATGCACCAATTTTGCTTCCGTTTTTTTTTTGTTTTCTGCGTTTTTTTTTGCTTTCCGGTTTTTGTCATGGGGAATGATGCATGCCGGGAGATAAAGCATCGTCGGAACATGAAAGACCCAAATAATATCAGACGATGGTTAATTTTCCGTCACTGTTTTAATAAAGATATCTCCGCATCATCAAAAAATAATTTTAATCGTGATTTACGTTATTTGATTGCTGATCCCGAATCCCGGCCGAAGCTAACGGAAATTGCGTATACAGTTGTGAACAAGTTGTAGGTAAAGTCAGAAGCGAATGTGAGAAGAATCTACATTCGCTCTATATGTAATTTTTTTAGATGAGATCCTGTTCTAGGCGGTGTATTGTATTGGTTCGTTGTGAAGGTAATGTGAAGGTAAGTTATTAATTTTTTAGATGAGATCTGTTCTCAGGCAGTGTAGTTGTCGTTCGGAAGGTAATGTTGAGGATAACTGTTGAGGTAATATTAATTTTATTAGATGAGAATCCTTGCTTCTAGGCTGGTTGTAGTGTCGTTGTTGAAGGTAATGTTGAGGTAATATTAATTTTTTTTAGATGAGATCCCTGTTCTAGGCGGTTGTAGTTGTCGTTGTGAAGGTAAAAATTGAGAATTTTTTTTTTTTTCAGATGAGATCCTTTCTAGGCGGTATAGTTGTCGTTGTGAAGATAATGTTGAGTATAATGTTGACGGTAATATGAATTTTTTAAGATGAAGATCCTGTTCTAGGCGGTGTAGTTGTCGTTGTGAAGTATGTGAGGATTTTTTTTTTCTTCAGATGGATCCTGTTCTGGCGGTGTAGTTGTTGTTGTGAAGGGTAATGTTGAGTAATATTAATTTTTTTAGATGAGATCTTGTTCTTAGGCATGTAGTTGTCGTTGCTGAAGGTAATGTTGAGTAATATTAATTTTTCAGATGAGATCTTGTTCTGGCTGTAGTTGTTGTTTGTAAGGTAATGTTGAGGTAATATAATTTTTTTAGATGAGATCCTGTTTGGCGGTGAAGTTGTCGTTGCTGAAGTTTAATGTTGAGGTAATATTAATTTTTTTAGATAGATTCTTGTTCTGGCATGTAGTTGTCGTTTGTGAAGGTAAGTTGTTGAGCGATTTATTATTATTTTTTCAGATGAGATTCCTTTCTAGGTGGTTTAGTTGTTTTGTGAAGTAATGTGAGGTAATATTAATTTTTTTTAGATGGGATCCTGTGCTAGGCAGTGTAGTTGTGTGTTGTGAAGTAATGTTGAGGTAATATTAATTTTTTTTAGATGAGATCCTGTTTCTAGGCGGCTGTATTTCGTGTGAGTAATGTTGGGTTAATATTAATTTTTAGATGAGATCTTTGTTCTAGGCAGTGTAGTTGTCGTTGTGAAGGTAATCGTTGAGGATTATTATTATTTTTTCAGATGAATCCTTTCTTAGGCAGTGTAATTGTTGTTGTTGAAGGTAATGTTGAGGATTTTTTTTTTTCAGATGAGATCCTGTTCTAGCGGTCTGTAGTTGTTGTTGTGAAGGTAATGTTGAGGTAATATTATTTTTAGATGAGATCTTGTTCTAGGGCAGTGTAGTTGGCGTTGTGAAGGTAATGTGAGGCCAATCATAATTTTCAGATGAGATCTGTTCTAGGCAGTGTAGTTGTTGTTAAGGTAATGTTGAGTATATTAATTTTTTAGATGAGATCCGGGTTAGGCGGGTAGTTGTCGTTGTGAAGGTAATTGAGGTAATATTAATTTTTTTAGATGAGATCTTGTTCTAGGCAGTTGTAGTTGTCGTTGTTGAAGGTAATGTTGAGGTTATATTATTTTTTTCAGATGAGATCCTGTTCTAGGTGGTGTAGTTGTTGTTGTGAAGGTAATGTTGAGGAATATAATTTTTTTAGATGGAGATCTGTTCTAGGCAGTGTATTGTCGTTGTGAAGGTAATGTGAGGATTTTTTTAATTTTTTTCAGATGAGATTCCTGTTCTATGTTGGTGTAGTTGTTGTTGTGAAGGTAAATGTTGAGGTATAATGTTTGAGGTAATATTAATTTTTTTAGATTGAGATCTGTTCTAGCGGTGTAGTTGTCGTGTGAAGGTAAGTTGATGTAATATTAATTTTTTTAGATGAGATCTTGTCTAGGCAGTGTAGTTGTCGTTGTGGAAGGTAATGTTGGGATTTTTTTTTTCAGATGAGATCCTGATTCTAGGCGGTTGTAATTGTTGTTGTGAAGTAATGTTGACGTAATATTAATTTTTTTAGATGAGAATCTTGTCTAGGCAGTGTAGTTGTCGTTTGTGAAGGTATGTTGAGGCAATATTAATTTTCAGATGGATCTTTCTAGGCAGTGTAGTGTGTTGTTAACGTAATGTTGAGGTAATATTTAATTTTTTTAGATGAGATCCGGTTTAGGCGGTTAGTTTCGTTGTTGAAGGTAATGTTGAGGTAAATTAATTTTTTAGATGAGATCTTGTTCTAGGCAGGTAGTTGTCGTTTGAAGGTAATGTGAGGGTTATTATTATTTTTTTCAGATGAGATCCTGTTCTAGGTGGTGTAGTTGTTGTTGTGAAGGTAATTTGAGGTAATATTAATTTTTTAGTGAGATCCTGTTCTAGGCAGTTGTATTGTCGTTGGAAGTAATGTTGAGGATTTTTTTAATTTTTTTTTCAGATGAGTCCTGTTCTAGGTGGTGTAGTTTGTTGTGAAGTAATGTTTGAGGTATAATGTTGAGGTAATAATTAATTAGATGAGATCCTGTTCTAGGCGGTTGAATTGTCGTTGTGAAGGTAATGGTTGAGGTAATATTAATTTTTTTTAGATGAATCTTGTTCTAGGCATGTAGTTGTCGTGTTGAAGGAATTGTGAGGATTTTTAAAATTTTTTTTAGATGAGATCCTGTTTCTAGGGTGTAGTTGTGTTGTGAAGCGTAATGTTGAGGTATCAATGTTGAGGTAATTATTAATTTTTTTAGATTAGATCCTGTTCTAGGCGTGTAGTGTCGTTGTGAAGAATGTTGAGGTAATATTAATTTTTTTAGATGAGATCTTGTTCTAGGCAGTTGTTAGTTGTCGTTGTTGAAGGTAATGTTTGAGGATATTTTTTTAATTTTTTTTTCAGATGAGATCCTGTTCTAGGTGGTGTAGTTTGTTGTGGTGAAGGTAATGTTGAGGTATAATGTTGAGGTAATATTAATTTTTTAGATGAGATTCCTGTTCTAGGCGCGTGAGTGTCGTTGTGAAGGTAATGTTGAGTAATATTAATTTTGTTGATGAGATCTGTTCTAGGCAGTGTAGTTGTCGTTGTGAAGGTTAATGTTGAGGATTATTATTATTTTTTAGATGAGATCCTGTTCTAGGTGGTTGTAGTGTTCGTGTGAAGGTTTAATGTTGAGTGTAATATTATTTTTTTAGAGAGATCTTTTCTAGGCAGTTGTAGTTGTCGTTGTGAAGCGTCATGTTGAGGAATAATGTTGAGGGTAATATATTAAAAAAAAATTTTTTTTCGATGAGATCCTGTTTCTTAGGCGGTGTAGTTGTCGTTGTGAAGGTAATGTTGAGGTAATATTAATTTTTTAGATGAATTCTTGTTTTTCTAGGCAGTGTAGTTGTCTTGTGAATAATGTTGAGGATTTTTTTTTTTTCAGATGAGATCCTGTTCTAGGCGGCTGTGTTGTTGTTGTGAAGCGTAATGTTGAGGTAATATTTATTTTTTTCAAGATGAGATCCTGTTCTAGGCGCTGTAGTTGTTGTTGTGAAGGTAGTTGAGGTAATATTTATTTTTTCAGATGAGATCCTGTTCTAGGCGGTTAGTTGTTGTTAGTGAAGTAATGCTAGGGTAAATTTATTTATTGCAAACGCTGATATTTGATTGATATTTAAAAGCGAATGTAGAAGGAATTCTACGGTTCCTTCGAGGCTTTGCCTATTTCCATATTAAGACATCTGTGTATTTATTGTTGGTTATATAAAATGGCTCTTGGTGGTTGTATTAAGGTATTATCACAACTGCTATTGAAACCTCATGATATAAACTGGGGATACAGAGAGGATAATCACAGATTTCCCCTCGCAAGTGATAAGATATGAGAGAATATTGATTTATTTGGTAAACGATTATATTTGTATATCAATGGGCACAGGTAGTGGTCAAAAATGGAAACACCCAATGTAAAGTTATTTACTAGGGCATAGGCCCTCCATGGTGTGACCAGTAAGGCCTGTATTGCCGAGTTGGCATCATTAGTCTACCGTGTCTGGAATTCTGCGGAGGATGCGGCCACCATTCTTCACGAGAAGGTCAAGTCAACCTCACACCTGTTTTGATGGAGGTGGGAAAACCTATTCTTCAGGCGTCGTTCCGAATATCCAATAAATGCTCAATTGGGTTCATATCTGGTGACTGAGAGGCCATAATATGGACAACATCGTGTCTATGCTCATCAAACCACTGATCACGTGCTCCTGTGGTATGGGCATTGGGTTGGGGGTGTCTCCTCTTGTAGCAAAAGCTAGTCATTATTATCACAAAATCAGGCTGTGCAAGCAGTTTTTATACATGACCCTAAGCATGCTGGGATGTGTATTTGCTTAATTAACACATGGGGCCACACCTTTGTGGAAGCCGTTGATTGGTGTCCCTCATGTTATCCAGGTGTTTCCATTTTGTGTTCACTACCTGTAGTTTATTAATGTAAAAAACTCTTAAGAAAGGAAGACAGCTTCACAGAAAGGAGATTTGAAAAAAATAAGCCAATTACAAAGACAAAAAGTGGTATAGGAGCAGACATTATGGAGGGTTTTTATACTTTACCTTTATGATTTTATACTGTACCAGAAGCATCTGCAATCACAACATTTTTGTTCAAGGATTGTCAGATTCAGCAAATCAAACCATTCTGATCAGTTGCTCTTTAAAAACTTTGAAAATGTTGCTTCCAAAGTAATATCGAATGTATGAGTGCAAGGTAAACAAGTTGAGGGTAAAATTGCAAAGAACAACTTGAGAACGGAAAAGCGTAAGTGGGTGAGCTGTTCCGAGGGACGCACCCGGGCCGCCCGTTGGCATGTGCCCATTGGCCAACTGCCTGGCAGGTCTGCTGATTGGAGGCAAGCCAGGTAAATCCCACACCATGGGCGGTCCGTTGCCTGAGCGTGCCAAATGTCCCATATATGGTAAATGCTCTGCCCATCTCATGTCTCACGCTGACGTCCACAATCATGTTCGTGGGCTGCCTATGACTATAAACTAAAGACGAAAGGCCATATAAGGACAGATTACAAGGGAAGGTGTAAGAATGTAGGGAGGGGGAAAAGGCGGAGTATAGATACAGACTACAGACACTTCGGGGCAAGAGGACTAGTTCTTTGTACCACATGCTTCTCAGACACAGATAATCTTCACACAGGAATTACATCCACACTTAATATCAACATGTACAATGAATTAACTACAGTTAACTATGACCCATTTTACCCCCTATGCCAGATCCGTAACAATACATATCTCGCCAGAACTAAATTGGGGTTTACAATACATAAACCTATAAACATGCAAATTTATCAGATAACTAATTAATCCCTTACCCCTAAGAGGCACATAAACAACAGTTTTCATTACAACACAGTAAACCTCAAATATTGGCGGTAGGTTTCGACCCAATTGCGGGCAAACCTTTGTGTTCCGATTAGTTATCACGGTATTTAATTTGGCCATTTGAGGTTTTTTGAGCCGGATGAGTGATTGTTGGCTCGCAGTGTGCGATTTACCTCCCATTACAAACCCTTTTGGTCTCCTGCACCATTTGTAGTAATTTTCGTAATCAGACCAGCATACGGAACGAAGCTAAATTTAATATAAACCATCATCAAACAGGAAATGACAACGCGGATGCCTGTAATACTAGATCTACAAGAATCTAGTAGACACAACATTTAATAATGGCACCAAACGTTAAATGATGGACAAATTATTTGTTGCCCAAAATGCTGAGAAGGTTATAACATTGTGAGAAAAATTTGAGGTTGTTAGATATGTTGACAATAGGTGAAAGTGCAGCATCTGTGGTGCTGCCATGTATGGCGATCAATGCCTGGTATTGGCTTAAGCCTTAATGATTAGGGTGGCGGCTTGGGATCTCGGGTTCTAAGTTCAAATCCCGCTTTTTTTTTTCATTGAATTAATACTAGGTGGGTTGACTCAGCCTGTCAACCTTTGAGGTCAGCAAATGAGTACCAGCTTGCTGGCTGTTAGGCTATTCGAGTATTCTGCGTCAGGTGGCGAACCCTGTCGGATTGTCCAAAGCACTCAGGAGACTTGCTTCGCAGCACCAATGCTCTGCACAGAGTATGGTGCCCAATGGATTTGGATTATGGTCAATAATCGACTGTCTGGTGAAAGGTGAGTTCATTATCATGCCAGAAAAGCGCAAAAGTGTCATTCCAGTCCCTT
>CM068954.1:109368095-109382424 GCA_035128595.1 Eptatretus atami | reverse complement strand
ACAATAAAACGTCTATTTCCTATGGGTCCAGACTTCCAGGACACCCTATACATGAATTTTTTTTCCAAGAAATTGTGATTGTCAAGTCTTTTATTTAGGAAGAAAAAAATGATGCTGCAAAGCAAGTAATTGAAAATACTAAGTCTTTGAACATATTGTAACGGATTTGGTTCCCTAGCGGGCGATGCGAGACCGCCGGCGTTGAACTCCCAAGACGCTAAGTGGAAGTGTTTCACCCACGTGGTGACTCCGCGGTGCGGTGTGATTATGCTTAATTAATTTGGCCATGCAGCGCTTTCGGCACACGTACGATTTCAAGGGGAATTTGGTTACGCTGGAGGGGCGGTTCTGTGTCTCAAAATACACAGCGAATACACTTTCACAGGAACAGGTTTAATAAGTCATGAGGACGGGGACACAGTAAGAGAACAATTAATACAAATGACACAGAAATAGTAAAACCTGATCAGCACATGCACTTAACGAGATGGAGACGGTCCCTCACCGAAGCCTTAAACTAAACTTAACGTATGCAGACTGCAGACTCGATGAGGGACACAAGACAGATAAAATAATAGACAGAATGCATGGGCTCGAGGTTTATGGTCTTCCTTTTGGGGATGAGTACTCGGTAGTCGCAAGGTTTGTCGTGTGGTCGGGCTCTCCTGCGATTGTACTGGATGTGCGCTAGCTGTCCTTACTCTTCCCAACTTTCAAACCCTCCTCAGTCCTTTGCTGGGCAGACGGCAAGCGACGAACACAGCAGCCCCAACTCTAGCTCCTCGAAATTTCTCTGGCATTGCTTCTCTCCTTCACTGCTTGTGGCTAAGTTTTCACATCTCCTGGGGTGAGGCTTTCCTCCGCCTCGCCAAGGGTCGTGCAACAGACACGGGGTGGGGGGGGGTCTATGGTGATGACGAGTTTCCAAGACATCTGATTCTGGTCGTTGATAGTTGGAGTTACCAAACATTTATGCTAACATTCATTATTATAACGAATTTATTTTTCCGGTGAAGGAATAATTCACAAATTCATTTATTCCAAATTTTGATCGTACCTCTCCGCATTGAACCGCACCAACAATCTGGAAAACCACTACTTGTGCCAGAATCAAATTACTGTGCTCATTATCTGTAATTTGGAACATAATTTGTTTATTTTGATGCAAAAAGAACAAAATTATGACTTTTCGTAAAATTTTAATTTCCGTCTGAAAATAAAACCATTTTAACATTATGAAAACTACCGCAACACTCTCGACCTTACAGCCCGTAAGAGAACGTGTGACAACGGCCCTTCAAAAGATCAGAAAAGGTTGAAGGTATACAGGGAAAAGGTGTTTCGACAACCTAAACCAAGCAACTTTACGAGACCTGGCCAACTGACCATTATGGCAATGGCCGCTTTGATGGATTACAGACATCACAGACGTTATTATTGTTAGCGCCCCCTATTGCCCGGCTTCTTCTTGAACACAGCGATTTACAGTGTTGCTTGAATTAGATTCTGGGAAATTTAGCAACCTCACATGAACTACAATGTCAATACACCATTTGTGTGGTTCGTCTTGTATGTTGCTTGTGATAAAGTAAAGAGAACAACTGTAGTTTGCACTGTCTATTTTAAGTATGTACTACAGGGAATTTAACAAGACATTCAGTCCATCATTTTATCAAATTAATTTCACTGGGGGATGGTGGGGGGTATGGAGTATATCGGTGAGGTTAATTAATTAATTAATTAATTAATTTGAAATGTGGGGGTGACGAGGGTTATCTGGTGAGAGATGAACAAACCTCGACATCACATTCATACCGCCATTCATTGTCCATGTATCTCTCTCTCTCTCTCTTTCTCTCTCTCTATCTCTCTCTATCTCTCTCCAATTATACTTCTAGGTACCTATCTAATTCCAGTTTGAACCCACCTACAGTTCTGCTGCTCCACAATTAGATATATGTGAGTATTAAAAAAAAAAATCAAAAATTTGGCATATCTTGGTTGAGTATCTCATTCTCAAAACCTTTTGAATGGCCCTCATAAATGTGTAGCCCAAGTTTCAGACAAGCAGCTTTCGATATTCCCCAATACAGGTACTCAAAACGTACAGGTACAGCAATTACCTTTGTGCCTTTTCCAAACATTATGGATATGCACAAGTATGTATATACACACACTGACCCTGGTGAAGGACTAATCAGTAATAATTCAAACGATGATTTTGACCTCTTGATACCATGAAGGCATTTTGTTGATATCCGCAAAACGGCCATCCGTTTTACGAGAAATTCTCAGGAAGTGAGCAAATTTCTTACTGCTGTTCTGTGCCTTATCGTGGAAAGCAGTTCCGAAATGTAGTTACTGAACTTTGTCTTTCAGGCAGTAACTTTATCTCTTCGCTTCAAGCGTGCTGATGATTGGCACGCTGCATCCGTTGTTGTCAAATCTGGAGAGTGATTTGAGGCTTCAGACATCACTTATGGTAGTATAATTAACACAATATGATTTTTCTTTCGCCGAAATGATCCATAACACCTGTGGATTGAGATAAAGCAAAGATTTTGGGGGTACAGTGCAGTGCTTCGAAGGAATAAGGTATTCGTGCATGTAGCACGGGTATATGTATCCCAAGTTCGTTGTGAATCCATTTCAAATACACGACTTGATGCTTAAACGAGTTAAACCCCAAAGAGGGATCCGCACGTCCCAGGTGCTTTCTTACCGGACGTCTACATGTTGCGTACTCGTCTCTAAATTGCGTACGCATGCTTTGGCTGGACATTTATCGAAATGGACGTGATTGATGAAAATGTTTTTGTTGACATCAGTGTTCTTTGGACCCTGCACTGCCCAGGTCCTTGGTGATCAATATGGTAGCATTTTCAACTTCATGTGTCCAGTGATTTGGGAGGAAACACAAAACTGACGGAGAAACACTGGATATTATTTGATTGATAAACTTGACATCTTCTTATATTTCCACTTTTTTTTTAACAGCCACAATTATTCCCACGTTCCTGTGGGGTTGGTCGGAGGAAGCTGGGAACCAGCTGGCCAGGCGTGACGTTCGACTCAGGTTAGTGCAGGAATTTGTAAGATGACCAGGGTGCCGCTAGTTAAAGTGGTCTACTCTTCGCGAAGGACACCGTGGGATCTTTAATGTCCACCAACTAATGCTGGCAGACAGGACGCCAATTTAACGTCCATCCGAGGGACGGAACACACATTGATGAATCACCCTGCCTGTGAAACACCATGATGACAGTTCATTGCTGGGTCTGGATTCAAACCCAGGCTAGACAGCTTCGAGGCGGATGTGTGTATCTCGAGGACATCCTGCCAGCCCCCTTCGAAGGAACGTTGAAGATCTCACGGTGTCCTTGGACCAAATCCAAGGCGACTAATGCCCATAGATTCAGCTCTCGAGTAGGCGACCTCTCACCAGCAGTCAGCACCATGAACAAATTCCTGCCAATTCCAGGTTAATGAACCCACCTACTGTTTGTGCTCCTCCTCATTTAGATATATGTACCTGTAGTATTGACAAAAAAAATGAAGACTTGTTTGGCATATCTTGGATGTGCCAAATATTTCATTATTTCTCAATACCCAGGTGTACACACATCTAATTGTGGTACTATTGTGGGTACAGGTACTAGGAATCTCGCTACAGTTGTAATCATGAGCGGATTTCCTCAAGTAAGTGCGGATTTCCCCTTGTGCTTGCTCTGCTGCCAGCCAAGGGGAAATCGAGTGACGTCACCAAAGCTGTTCAACGTTGCCCACTTTTGTCTGAGCTTCATATTGGAATCAAAGTCTAACAACCTGTGGCTGTAAAAGGTGCAAATAATAATGAATCCTTGATTAATTGCAAATAAACTTAATATCGACTCTGGTTGAAATGTCAAAGTGTTCGTTTTACGGCGGGAAGCAGATCCAAATATATGTATAAATCCAAATCTTTTGGATTTATACATATATATACTTATATATACACGCGCTTCAATTCCTCCGAAATTGGAAACCAGGAGTAAAGTCGGTCTGCTGAGAGCTCATGAATAATGTACATTGTGGGCGGGGCCGGAGAAGTGGGCGGAGCGATAATGAGTAAAAGCGTGAAGTCGGTCTGCTGAGAGCTCATGAATAATGTACATTGTGGGCGGGGCCGGAGAAGTGGGCGGGGCCGGAGAAGTGGGCGGAGCGATAATGAGTAAAAGCGTGAAGTCGGGGTCGGTGTGTGCGAGCAGCTGAGTGATTCATTCCTCATTTCCCATTCGCAGTCGCACTCTTTCCATTCCAAATCAAGCTGGCGTTACTCACGGAGTCTTGCGTCCCTCCGACCATGCCTATAGATTCAGCTCTCGGCGCACTCGCCTTCCCGGTCAAGCTTTCCAGCGGTATGGCCGCCCTAACGAGCGCCAGGCGCGGGGTGTGTGTGTGTGTGGTGTGTGTGTGTGTGTGTGTGGTGTGTGGTGTGGTGTGTGTGTGTGTGTGTGGTGTGTGTGTGGTGTTGTGTGTGGTGTGTTTGAAGATCGGTTGTTACGTCGCATCCCGGTGCCCTTTGTTCGTGTGCTCCTTGTGCTGGACGCTCCGTCTCGTTTTAAACCGATATTCCCCGCCGGATGATCATGACGATGATCCTTTGAGCGTCACGGTGATTTACCAAGACCGCCCCCCCCCATCTTGTCCGAGTCGTGCGTGCCGGTGGAACTCCGAGGTCTTTGTGCACCTGAAACTCATCGGCGATTCCGTTTCATTGGTTTACCTTTTGCTTTCTTCCCTTATTTATTATTTTTTTAAATTAATTAATTAATTAATTATTTTTTTTTTTGTTCCGAGAGCGATGACATTCGATCAGCCACGCCATGCTTCCGTTGAAAGTTTGAATTTAAGTGAAGGTGGAGGAGGCATGCCGTTGAATGGAGGACGTGGTCATGGCCACAGTTGCTCCGAAACGTGTTGAGTAATAGATCGATTAAGAACAAAACAAAAAAAAACCCCCAATAAAGGGGGAAGTACCAGGAATCTGGCTTGAAGCATTCAACTCACTGAGCTTGGACCCTGTTTGAGCTGTTCAATCACGTGTTGTCATGAAGAACCTGCAGCACAACTTTAACAACAACTTTAACCGGGTGCTCAAACTTTTTTTTGACAGTAAGAACTCTTCTCTTGGAGATATTTTGTTTGGTTGTCCAAAGTCTTCGTCATTAATTTGGTGTTGTGGAGCAAAATTGTGAAGGATCCTGCACTGCATGGGAATGTTTGGACTGACAGGTGTTGATAGGATGTTGTCTTTTGACCCTGGTGAAGGAAATGCTTACTGGCCACCACCCCCCCCCACTTTCAGCCCTTTAATGAGTCTGACCTCTTTAAAAAAAAAAAAAAAAAACATTTTTTTTTAATGCCAGCCATTTAATCATGATGATGCTGTTTAACTCTCTTCAAATTGTGTTTATATTTATTTATTTATTTTAGAGAAGAGTTGAAAGTTTTTGAATGAGGCACGTGCTTGTTTAGTTCGATCCTTCGAAGGAAATTCCTCTTGAGTTTGCTCGTAGGACTGGGGAAGGAGGGCGCAGGTTGGGGTAGCCTGGCGGTAATGAGTCTGGGGCAGGCGGTGCTCGTGCCTCCTCCCCACCATAGCACAGTCATCCATGAGCAACGTGCGTCTGCACACGTTGCTCACGTACGATCGGCTTTGGGTAAGCATCTGAGATTTCCCCACCCACCCACTCTCCCACACACCAGACTGCTTGTCAGACACAGGTACAATGCATACAAAAAAATCCTATCATCCAGAGTGCTCAATGATCTGCTTGATTAAAGCAGATATTTTAACAACTTTGTGTGTGTTAATATATAAAGCCCTTTCTAACCACCCACCCACTCTGATATAAATGTCTAGTACCTTCCAGGTGGGGTAGAAAGCTGAAGGTTTGCACGCTGCTGAAACTCCGTATTCTTCTCCCAGGAAAAATCACAGTAGTGGGAAAAATTCTGAGTGAGTCAGCCGGTCACTGTCTGCTCATTGCAGGTCACGTGACCCAAAACAATGCAGCTTGTACTGGAATTGGTTGCTCGGCAACTGTAATGAATGAATCTTCTGCCTTTTTTTTATTTTACAACTTTTGCCTTATTTACATTAAAAAGTACTATTAGGTGAACTTTCGAATAAAGAGTTGATTGTAATCACTAATTCTTTATTCACTTTGCTTGAACTGTTTGCAGAATGAAAGCACAATGGACTTTTAAAACGGTCAAACGAAACTGAACTTTATACATCGGAAAGGAATCGATTACAAGTGATTCTCATTTCCATCTCCGATTGATGATATGTTTAAGTAATGACAAGTCTGGAGACTGCGATGGTTCACGAGCAATGTACACGGTACGCCTTTTTACAGCGCGGCGACATCGCGCTGTTATATCATTGGCTATTCTGTCCTGTGTCTTGTCACACTTATTGTTGGGTGTGATGTGGGCGGAGATTTCCGGGTGGATTGGGGGCGGAGATTTCCGGGTGGATTGGGGGCGGAGATTGCCGGGGTGGTTGGGGGCGGAGATTGCCGGATACGGGTGGATTGGGGGCGGAGATTGCCGGGTGGATTGGGGCGGAGATTGCCGGGTGGGATTGGGGGTTGGATGTGGGCGGAGATTGCCGGGTGGATTGTGGGCGGAGATTGCCGGTGGATTGTGGGCGGAGAATTGCGGGTGAATTGTGGGTGGATTGTGTGGCGGGGTTAATGCAGAAGAGCGACGTTTTTCTGCTGAATCGTTTTCTGTGTGACGCCGGAAGTGATTTTTTGAGCAGGAAGTGATAATCTTCCTGTTCCGTTAGTTGTTGATGCGGGGCAGCGTTGTAACTCTCGTTCTCAATGTTTTTCACCAGAAGTGTTTTTAAACGTCTTGTGGAGGTGATTTCTCCTCTTTTTTGTTGACAGAAGTGGTTATTACAGCGCGGCGACATCGCGCTGTTATGTAATTGGCTGTTTTGTCCTGTGTCTTCTGTCACACTTATGGCCGTGTACATCCCTTTGATCTGAGGGCTATAAATAGAAATTTTGTCCAACATACAAACTCTTCCCATCCATCATGCATGCTGATTCACAGTGTAAAACATTTAAATTTGATAAACTGCAAAATTGTTTCATCATTCTTAACCTCGACTTTTACTGCCCCCAGCCGCGCGTTATCGAAGTATTCGCTTCTTGTTTTTTTATCTTGCCCAGTCCATCCTTTGAGAATGGGAACTGCTATTTTGCAGACTGGTAAAATAAAATCTGTCAAATTGCTGTTCTCCTCCCACCCACTGTGGGGGAAGGGGATTGGGAGTGAGTTATTTATTTATTTTGTCGCGATTACCTGACCTTCGGTACATCAAGCATTACAAAATTTGGTGGAAGATCTGAGCTGGTTTAATTTAATTCCATAAGAACACCACACACACACACACACACAATGGTGGAGGGGAGAGGTTGGGAGAACTGAGGGAATGGATATATTTTACCTGATTGCAACAGTGCAAGCTTTAATATATTGGTTGAGTGATTAAATGGATGTGCATGATCCACGTATGAGTGATTTTATTATTTAATTTTGAAATGTATTATCTTTGTCATCAGGGTTTGTTTTTAATCAAATAATGGTCGTCTTATCACTGCAGTACGAACTATTTTTGAGTGCTGTCTAACACTTGTTATGTCACAAATTATATTAATTTTGTTTCTAAAATTGTTCTGTTTGCTCAATAGGTTTTTGGGCATTTGATGAACTCTCTGAATGATTGACTGCTTTATTACAGCGTGTGCGCTGTATACAATTGCACTGAGTTTGAAATGTCCATGGTGTCTACCACGTCTCCGGTGTCCCCCCACGTGCCTCAAGACAGCCAATGACGGCCGTCGGTAGATGGACAGTGCATAACCGAGACGGAAATTGCGACAATTGACGGAAATACCGAGTATTTCAATGGAAATTTGTGAAACTAATGTGTTAAATGTGAAAACAATTGAATTTTGCTTGACGGAAAAAAACCAAGAACGCTCCCCTCTCATGTACGACGAACGGAAGACGTCATTTTCGCGCCGAACGCTGAAAGCTAAGTTCTTATGCCATCATTCTCTTTAATATTAGCCATAAACAGTGTTTTCGTCATGCATTAGTAGTTGAAATTTACTTACAACAAGAACGAAAAAATAATGCTCCTCACGAGATTCAACAAGATCGAAAAATTCAGATTCACAACAGAAAAAAAAAAACCGAAAACATCACGAGCAGGACAAGACAATCGAGCTGAAGAACGATACTGTAACTGCACTGCTCCTGATTGTGTCAAAGGACACCACGTGTGTTGTGTGGGCGGTGTTATCACGAGGATTCAGCAAACAGGACTGGACCAATCATGTTCGTCATGTACTCATGCTGCATCGCAATCCTCGCGGCACGTGATACCATTGGACCAATCACGTTCGGCGATGTACCTCGTGCTGCATTCTGACAAGCTCTGGATCAGAGCGAGCTTTGATTGGTCAAATAGTGGAGAGGTGGCGATAACCTTCTGACTGATGGTAATGACCAAGGAGGAAAGGCGATGCGTCGTGTTGATTGTTTGAAACGTGGAGGACGGAAGGAATTCTTCTCCTCGGATCCACTTGCAACACACAGGTATCTGTTTCATAACCCGAATCACTTCACTGCGTCATTAATAATAATATTTTTATCCTTATTTTAATTTGTACGTTTTCTTTTTTTGATCAACGTTAAAAAGCTTTAGCGACGGATTTTGACATTTTCTTCTGCCGCGAGTCTTCATCGATATTTGTGAAAATTTGATTTCTGTGGTAATGTGATCTCACTGTGATCGGCCGTCCTGGTTTTACATTCATTCTTTTGTGCCCCCTGCCACACTGTATCGAATGATTCATTCCTTCTGTTATTATATATATATATATAAAGTGCTTATCACAAATAAAAGGTTTTTACATTTCAAATATTAAGTACGCTTTTTAATTGTTTCAACTGAAAAAGCATAAATTGAATATTTTAACAATTAGTGTACTCATTTGCTTCACCACACGTGCTGTATTGAAGGATTTCACTGTTGTATATCATGTGTCTTTGTTTTGTGAATTTATGCACAAGGAGGTGGAGGAGCTCGTTCATACTGTTGTGTCAGCCGGTTAGGTATATTGTTTACGAATTTGGAAGCTTACTACACTCGGCATCAGGTCCTTGTAGAACAGTTATATCGGTAAGTGTGTGTTTTATGGATAGAACCCGTCCCTAGTCTAATGGGAATTAAAATGTTCGTGCGCTGGCAGAGTTTATTTTGATAGTCAGGTTTTTCTTTTACTTTTTTACATCACTTGCATCTACACACACTTTCGCTCCATCCTGACGCCATAACGCTCGCGGTGGGCGGAGTTCAAGGGACCTGGCGTCTGTCTTGCCCAATCCGGGGATGCGAGCGAGGTTTGCCATCGTCGCAATGAGCGTGGCCACGCAGGACAATGTTACTCTCCCTGTTTGAGGGGCGTCTGCCATGGCGGCCGCCACGCCCCCGCGGTCCAATCAGCAGACTTGGCGCCCACTTTTTGGCCAATCACGGGGGCCACGAGCGCATTTGCTCGCCAAAAACTCTCAGGAGCAAGAGCGGGTCCATGGCAGGCGGCTCCTCCCCTCTGGAGAAGGGGTGAATAATAGTTTGGCGCGATCCGACGAAGGAGTCAGAGTTGGTTGGTTTTTGGTCTGCCGGATGCCTGACTTGTCTGCTGGCGCTGCTGCTTCGTTTGCGCTCGCGCTGGTTGGCCGTCCGCCCTTCATCCTCCGTCCTGGACATCGGAGTGGCATCGTGGTTGTCGGGTCGAGAGAGAGAGAGATTGGTCCCGTGTGCTCGAGCGTGTCCTCTGTCTGGCTTGCAACCCGCGCATCCGAGGCGTCGCGTCCGGCGCAGTACGACAAGCGATCGGCCAACTCACACGGGGGGGGGGGGGGGGGTCACCTCGTCTTGCCTCCTCTGGATTCGGCTGCCCTGGTCCGTCCTTGGACGCGGAGCTCCGGGAAGGGGTGGACGTCCAGCCGCGCGCATCCCGCAGCCAGGTAGGCCAGCCGTCCTGACTCCCAGCCGAACTATCCTCGGCTGGAGAGCCGAATAAAGACCGTTGAGGTCCATCTTCTTTGGGTATTTTGTGTGTGTCCTTGGGCCCCGTCTGTAAAGTAGGGAATTGTTAAGTGCTCTTTGCTGTACATTATTTGCATTGCTAGTCGGTTTAACTCTGCTCTGTGTGTGTCCCCTCCTGCCTATTTTAAATAAATATCCATTTTGTTGAATGTACCAGCTCGTCCTTCTCCTTTCTTCATTGGTTCGCCCCGGTGCGTGTTGGTGGATTAAAAGGCCGTTGCTGCCGTAGTTGTGCATTTGGACCGACGGGACCCTCGTTAACCATCCGCTCGGGTTACGCACGTTAACGGCTCGTCCGTTCGATTCTGTCGAGGGTGTGAATTCCTCGGTAGATCACCACGTGGGCCTCTAGGTATTTTGAAGTTTGGCAAATAACCCTGTCCCACGCAGTTGAATTTTGATGATTCATGGTCCTGTAAGGGACCCGTACCTTCGGAGTTATCGGAAAGGTACGATCTAGATTCCGGGTGTTCGTGGGCCGACTCTCTGCTCCATCTAGCGGTCGTGCTTGCTGCCGATACTGGCCCACAACAATATCCCACTCCTGACAGTTTGTTCGTGTTCTGGACAGATAGCCGAATGGTTACTTGAAGGTGAACAGCTTAGGTTCTTGGAGATTATGGCACGCGTGGGATGGAGGGGCGGAGAGGGGGCACACCAGACGGGAGCACACGGGTTTATACTTGAACCCACAATTAATAAACAAACACAAGTAAATTCAACAATATATGGTTTAATGAACATAAAATCAATGAGTTATAATGAAATAAAACCAAAGGTGCAAATGGAATGAGGGAAAACTAGGCTTCATTTGAGACGTTTCCACTCTGTCACAAAAACAGACGAGGGGAAAAGATAAAAATAAAAATAAAATCCTCCCTTTCTGCCGATCTCACTTTCTTTGTCCAGAGATGACCTTTTCGGAGCCTGGTGTTGACGAACTCGAAGCCACTGCGTGGGAATGCACAGAAAATGGTGCGAGTCCTTCTCTGCGGTCTACGTACGTGATTGTTTCATGCGGACAGGCCTCCAAGGGTGGGGCCCACAACCGGCCATACAGTTTCTTCTCGTGCTCGAGATTGCGCGATGCCGCTCATCATCCCTCAACACAGGCCCGCTCAAGCAAAGGGTGCCCTGCCCTATCTCCGTGATCACCCAACAAGGTGAACGCTGAGCCTCCGAGGACAAGGCTAAGGATTGTGCTTGTCTTGTCTTCTCTTCTCCTGAGAAACGTACAAACTTCATGAACCCAGCCGAACAGTCACTGGCGAGCGTCTGATTTCAGTACGTGAATGAACTCACCCGGCGCAACAATGAGAATCGGCCATTTTTTCTCGGGTTGAGAGCCGCGAGGTCCTATGTGTTCTGACTGCTGTCTCTATACTATACATCTCTTTCTGTATCTCACCCCCTTCTGATGTCACTTGGGGGGTGGGGGGTGACCTGCCGGTATGAAGGCAGGGGCTTCTGCCTTCTCGGAATGTTCGGCTCTGTTGTTGTTGTTGTTTTGGGAGAGCGTGGTTCTTTTTTTATATCTGGCTTTGTAAATGCAAAAACGTAGAAAAAGGCCACAGGAGGCAATCATACTGGGTGGGAGAAACTAGCTTAACCTACCTAGTTAACACAGCACCACCCCTGTGTGGTGACATGTAATCTTAAGTTGACAGTTTTTCCCTACATGGTTTACATCGCTACGTCTCCAGCCCGTCTATGGACTATGCTACACTATACATCCTATCTTTACTATGAATTTCCCTCCATTTACAACCACAAACATACAATACTCTTTAAATACAAGACTAACGAGAAACGGCACTTGGTAGAGTGCATACTTGCTCAGCCTAGACAGTTTAGCCGTTTTTGTATCCCACTGATAGGCGGATCTGCGTCTGAACAAAATCTAATCTGCCTTGTTCTTGTCACCTAACCAAGTCATCCAAAAGTTTTGTCATAATCCATTCATAATTTTTGAATGTCGTGCTATATATCGTTTTTTAAGCACGTCTCTCAAAGAGGACAATGACTTGAGAAATTAGAATGGTACTTAGTGGAGCGCATACCTCTGCCATGCTGAACAGTTTTACATTTTGTATCCCACTGATGGGTTGATCTGCATCCAGACCTGAATTGAAATCCGCTGTGTTCTTTGTCACCTACGCCAACTCATCCATCAGTTGTCATCCATCGAAACTTTTTGCACTAGAAGGGCACTCGGTAGAGCGCGTACTCCACCACATAATGCCTGATCCATGCGTACATATCGGGCCAATATATTTTTGAAAATATCATGCTTATTTATTGTTTTGACCTATCTGTCGATGATTACTAATCGTATCCAGATCTTCACCAAATTTGATCAATTCTTGTCACACACCCAACCTGCCACAATTTCACTCTGGATCCATCCACAACTTTTTTGAGATCTTTTGCACACGGACAGAACGAAAGGGGTGAAAACATATCCCTCCACCACAAAGGTGAAGGAGGTTAGCTGGAGATGCTTACAGGTGTGCCACTTGTACATTAATTGATGATGAAATAAATCGCCACTTTATAGAGGATTTGAAACCTGGAAGTACTGGCATGTTTGGATTTGTGCTGAAATGGGAAACACAACAGACCAGCTCCTAATTATTTTTAATTGCATTGCTGTTGCATGTCTCTTGATGTTCTTTATTAAACTGAATGTAAAGTGTATATGTTTGGAGTTTCACGTATTGGAATGTGCATGTGACTAATTATTATGGTTTGTGCTGAATGTAGCTTTGGAATCCTGGAGTCTACTTTTTGGCTTTCTGCTGAGGTCCAACATAGAGAGCCTATGTAACAGCAATTGGGATTGATTTGGTTGGAACGGTTCCATGCAGTGATGCAGCTGAGTTGATTCATCGTGGTGAGTATTTTTCTTTTCCTGGTTAGCAGTTTGGTGCTTAGTTACTTCAAGGTTAAATTAAAATTGTGGGGGATATCAGGCAGCATTTGCCCATCCCAATGCTCTTGTGGGCAATTTCAGTCTGTCACGATTGGTGGATTCACATAACGTGCAGCCCAGACTGGGTTTGTGCAGGCAGATTTATTTTTCCATTCCCAAACACCCCTCCTCCCCCCATCCCTCGAATGTCAGTTTAAGCCTGTTGGGTTAAATGGAAATGGGTAACAGCTTGATGTTGCTTTCTTTGATGAGCTATCCTTCCCAGAAGCTTGGAATCCAAACTGTAATATTACTGAACTTATTTATATCCTTGATATTCTTCCTTTCTGCTGTGATTTGAACCCACAACTTTGGTGATGCCAGTCCAATCATCAATCAATTGCCCCCACTTGCACCAGTCTGCACATATATAGCAACTGCTGGAAATATCCAAATGTGATTTGGTGCATTTATAATTGCTGGCATGTTCTTTGTTGCAGTACAGATCTTTCTCATTGATCGACATACATACCTTCTTATTTATTTATTTATTTTTTTGTGCTGCTTGAAGTGAAATCTGTTATATAATGTAACTTGATGTGATTTAATTTTAATTTTAAATTAAACCAAATAAATTGTCCCTAAACTCAGATGTTGAAAGGGTCTCGGTCGGTCGTGCAACCTTGACTGTACAGCTGCTGCGTGCATCGAGTAAATTGTCTGCATATTCCGTGCAGTCGGGCACGCCAGGTTGTTCACTGGTGTGTTGAATTGCCCAAGAGTTCTCCCACAAAAGTTGCTTTCTTCTTTCTTCCGAGTCGAGCTGCTTCATGTTCTTGTACGAGCACCACTTGAGGCACGTGATATTGTTTTTTGTTTTTTTTTCTAATTCTCCGAATAGTTTGTGATTATAATGCTGCGGTCCTTGAAATGTGGAAAATGGCAGTGGTTGGGAGTGATATCAGTGGTGATCAAATTTTATTTTTGTTTAAACTTTACCCATGGAGACGTACTGTACATAGCGGGATTCATATGAGCCACAAAAATAGGAGAAATTTAAACCATTTCATTTCTCGTTTAAATTTTTTTGATTTGTTTTTTATTTTTACCTCTGCCACCGAAGGTGAAGGAGGTTTGTTTTCAGCCTTTGTCTGTTTGTCTGTTTTGTCTGCATACAGGATATCTCAAAAGTTGTGGGCCAATCCGGTTGAAATTGTGGACAGGTTTCAGTGGTGTGA
>CM068954.1:109335006-109353098 GCA_035128595.1 Eptatretus atami | reverse complement strand
TTTTCGATAAAGATTGTGTTTAAAATCATTTTTTTAATCCCAATAAAGGTTATCGTCGCATGCCTGACTCGCTGAGCCGTCGGATTATGTAAAAATTGTTGGTGGATGGCCGAATATACGGTTTTGTGACTTTTGATAAAAAATAATTAAATATTGCGTGGAAAGAAATGGAGATTTTTGCTTCGCTCGACGTTACGAGTTCGTTTTAACTTCGATTTTAATTTTGTCTTCGGTTTTTGCGATCGCTTGGACGCTTAAAACTCGGTTGTCGAAATTCTGGTAAAAATCGGATGTTTTGGAGACGTTTTAAGATTGTATAAAAAATATTTCACTCGAAGCTCACGGGTCGTCACGTGGTGCAGTGCGCTCGAGCAGACGCGTCGTTGAGTCACGTAAGGTTTTCCGTGTGCGCGTGACGGTGTTTTCGATAAAGATGGTGTTAAAAGATTTTTTTTATCCAATAAAGGTTATCGTCGCATGCCTGACTCGCTAGCCGTCGGTTATGTAAAGATTGTTGGTGGATGGCCGAATATTACGGTTTTGTGACTTTGATAAAAATAAAATAATTGCGTGGAGAAATGGAGTTTTGCTTCGGTCGACGTTACGATTTTGATGTTTTGGTACAGAATATCGTAGAAACTTCTGGTTTGCGTCGCTACTTCTCTAGAGACAGCTTTTATTAGACAAGGTCAGAGGTCAAGTTGACGATTTCGTAAGTACCAGTCTATGACTGCTTTGTTTGTTTGTTTGTTTGTAGTGTATGTTGCAGGATCTCTCAAAAAGTATGTAGATGGAAGGCGGATGAATTTTTGTGACAAATTCAAGTGTACAAAGGACGAACTGATTAGATTTTGGTGAGATCGATCCGGATCGGCTACTCAATTTTTAAAGGATTTCTTCACATTGAAAGATCGGGCCAAACGATATAGTCCTGTACAGCATGATATTTCAAAAATGGTATTTGGGCTGATATGTTTGTGTGGATCAGGCATTGCGTGGCGGTAGTGTTGAAGGCGCTCTAAACAACACCGAGGCCCTTCTAGTTTTAATGGCTTCATTGCTAGACCTCAACCCTGTCCTGCCCCAAAAGGGATTGCCTTTCCTAGCATCTGCCCAGATCTGTGTCTATATTTTTATGAGGTTTTGTGAGGTGCTCTACAGGAAATGCAAAGCAAATGTGTGAAAAACAGGACTTTTTTTGAGAAAAACTATAAAGTTGTGCGCGACGCCCGAAACCGATGTACCACGTGAAGGCATCACAGACAACAGGCAATTATGCGCAGATTATCTGCAATGTTAATATCACGGGTGCAAGGCCTGTTCTCGTCATTCAACATAGTACAGCAAAGAAAATGTGAAATTTCCCAAGAATTAAACATCAATTATTTCTGCCGTTTGGAGAATTATATTGAAGTCACACAAAAATTCGGAATGGCAACAAAATTAACAGCTTCCATGAAAGCTATACTGATTTACATGCAATTCACCTGCAACACATCAATCGGCCCTCCACCCGAGGGACTGACTGAATCATTAGTGTTGCCAGATCTGTGTTATTTGCAGAGGTTTTTTTGAGGTGTTCAATTCGGGGAAACAAAGCAAATCTGGTATTTAAAAAAAAAAAAACGGACATTAGATAAAAAAGTTATGATGTTTTTACGTGGATCCGAACCCCGCCGGCGAATATAGCCGTGTGACGCATGCTCATAGACGAGAAGCAAGGTGGGCGTATTATCTGCAAGTTTATTTCACAGGTCGATTGGAACTTTTGTGATGTCTCCGGTCGGTTCTGGCTGGAACCCGCAGCTATGAAGTGGATAAAGTCTTATTTTGAACGATTCCTTTATATTTCAAGAACATGCTGCTTGCACAGATGAGGACTCTGCTTTTAAATTATGGGATCCCTATGTTATGCAGTGACAGCTGGCCAACGCGAATCTTAAATCAACCATTTAATTGGAGTGGTTGCTGAGATGCTTAAGACACTTGCAAAGCCTTACAATGTTGATAGCGGTAACACTTTTGCCGCCCAAATGCATTCAGAGCGAGTGTTTTCGGTGCTCCGTCATACGCTGAGCGAGTGTCGTGCCCGTACGCCAGAGCGAGTGGTTTCGATGCCCTGACGCACTGAGCTGAGTGTTTCAGCTTCGTTAACTCTGAACGAGTGTTTCGTGCTCGCGTCCCCTGAAGCGAAGTGTTTTGTTCTCCGTCACATGAGAGATTTGTTCGTGCTCACATACCGCTGACGCGAGGTGTTCTGTGCTCCTCACTCTGAGCGTGTTTTATGCTACCGTCACCATGAGCGAATTGTTTCGTGCTCCGTCACCCTGAGCACAAGTGTTTTCGTGAATCCCGTCATCCTGAGTGAGTGTTTTGTGCTCCATCACCTGACGAGTGTTTCGTGATCCATGCCATAAGCGAGTGTTTCATGCTCCATCGCAATGAGCGAGGTTGTTTCGGCTCCGTCACCCTGAGGCGAGTGTTTCCGTGCTCCGTCACCTAGCGAGTGTTTTCGTGCTCCGTCCCCTGACGAGTGTTTCGTGTGCTCCGTCACCCTGAGCGAGTGTTTCGTGCTCTCACACCTGAGCGAGGTTTCGTGCTCCGTCCCCTGAAAGGATGTTTCGTGCTCCGTCGCCTGACGAGTGTTTCGTGCTCCATTCGCCATAAAGCGAGTTGTTTCGTGCTCGTTACCTGAGGCCAGTTGTTTTCGTGCTCCTCACCGACGGCGAAGTGTTTCATAGCTCCGTCCCTGAAGTGAGTGTTTCGTGCTCCGTACCTCTTGAGCGCACGTGTTTATGCTCATCGCCATGAGCGAGTGTTTTCTGTGGCTCCGTCCCCTGAGTGAGTGTTTCGTGCTCCATCGCATGAGCGAGTGTTTCGTGGCATGAGCAACTGTTTCGTGTTCCTGTCACCGGCCGAGCGAGTGTATGTGCTCCGTCACTGAGCGAGTGTTTCGTGCCCCATCGCCTGAGGAGAGTTTATCTCCCGTCACCTGAGCTGAAGTGTTTTGTGCTCCATCACCACTGAGTGAGTGTTTCCGTGCTCCGTCACCATGAGGCGAGTGTTTCATCTCATCAGCCTGAGCGAGTGTTTTGTGCTCCTATCATTGTGAAAACGAGTTGTGAATAACACCGATTTGGCGAGCTGTTTACCATATTAAGCCGTGTTTTCTAAGTTATTGACCAATATTTCTGTTTTCCACCCATCCACATGCAAGACTGGTTATATAAGAATAAATGTTTGTGAAACATATACCCTGAAATGTCTACTTACATTAGCAGCGTTGTTTTTCGGTGAAAGCTAACTCAGGTTTCCTGGGTTGTATACAGTAAGTACTGTCATGGGTAACACATACCTGACTCCAACCTGCCGATTACACGAAAAATTGCTGACATTGGCATGGCGTCTGCAGGGAGGGGCAAGGGGGTATCCCCCCCCTGGAAATCAGAAAAATTGAAAAATTACATGAAATCACAAAATGAATAAAATAACATAAACATTTCTTCAACAGTTCATCAGTTGAGCAGGTTACTACTAGCTTGGAAAGCAGAGAATTGGAGCGTCGGGGATCTCTTCTCCGAATTGTCAATGACCCATGTCATTAGCTCGGTTTCTGGCTGTTCACAGTTTGTCATGGTGGACACTGCATGCAGAGGCCGGACAGAACGTTATCACTCGAATCGATTGATCTTAACCAGGTCTTTTCACACTGCCATGTGCTGAGGAACACTTAGTCACTGTACATTTATGTTGCGCAGGCGAAGTCAGTCGCGATGAGGATAGCCTTGCGCGCACAGCAGGGAACAGAGTGGGCTGCTTCACCAGCTCGATCATAACCCAGAGAGTTGTCATCGCGTGGCTTATGCTTGCTGCACTGATGGTCATAGCACGCTAGGAGAGCTTCTTCTACAAGGTTGTCAATGCCATAATTTCTTGACAGATGAAACGATGTTGGCTTGGGAATTCAATCTCTTTCTGTTTGCTGAATTTCCTCGATGCATGCGAAAATGTGAAAATATGTGCGTGGTTATTTCACCAAAGCGACTTTCCAGAGACCTGGATCAAGGAATCCATGTACGGGACATGAGATGGTCGGTGATAGTACTTCCTCAATGGGCCTCCCTACATTCGGCGGGGTGGACCTTGGCGTGCGCAATCGCGAGGCATATCAATGTCTATTGCGAAGTTTCTTCTGCAAGGTTTCACCTCAGGGATGACATTTCTGAGAACACACGCTGCACCATCGCGCGGTGAGCTCGGAAAGCCTTCATGCAACGGTCGATGTGATCTCGGACTCCAATCATTCCTATGTCGACTGGCCTGCATGCTGTTGGGTCCTGGCTCCAACATCGTGAGTATTTCGGCAATGATCTTCAGACAGATGAGGAACGACTAGTGGGATTCCATGCAAGCACACCTCACTGAACGCCGTCTGATCGTATCATGTGCACTCATGCGGTTTGCCCTCCACTGCTCAAGTTTGTGCAAATAGCCCCAATCACAAAGTATCCTGACAGCAATGCGGATCGCCTTTGTACTTTGGCGCATACAACATCTGGTTTCACCACAAGCAAAGGTATATTTGGAACCATTCCTGCGCTATGACGTCACGCGAAGAATTCTAATGATAGATTTACACGTTCAGTCGTATCCCACATCTGGCGACCAGAATCAAGATTCAATGGACCCCTATTACAGCTCGACTCGTGAAGAAGCAGTGCATGAAACAGCTTGGATAGGTGTTTCTCTGCTGATACGGACTGTACACATTGTCTTTTCTGCCATGGTTTGGAGCAATCCATCGTAGCTTGGCCGTGGAGCTTGTCGAGGTTAAGACCAAATTTTTTTGCTTTGGTCGATGTAGTATCTGCAAGTTTGTTGCGCGTCACCCCTCCAGTGGATATGAATCAGGAATTCCTGCACGTATGGTGATGAGTCATTCCGTTTGTTTCTGTAGCGTCAACAAATCGTACTCCATGGACAGTGCTCGTGCCTGATATGTAGCAGTTTCAATCTGCATGAAGAGAATCATTTTGATTCATTTGCAGCGCTTTCAATATGTCTCTTACTATTCTTCGGAGAGAACTATCAGCTCGGTCTGTACTACAGAACTGAATGTAATCTGCATTTTTGCTTGCGCCCCCATGTGATCCTTCAGGACCGTGTCCTGCTTCTATCCTGAATCGCAGTAGGTCACAGAGGTTCCCGATGTACCTCCTTTCCCTCAATGCAATGTCATGGCTTGCAGCAGAACAGAATGCTGGATAGTATGGGGACAGTTTCTCGTGGTTTTGGAGTGATGCTTTGTTGACTGCTCGTCCATCTGGTACGATGGTCAATCTCTGGCTTTGGCAGCGGTGGTGAGGAAATTGTTTGGCATCTTGCAGTGCGCCTTTGTGACAGGGAAGGAAAGCCATGTGCTTCCTCGGCACTCATTGAAGTCTTTGTATTGAACAAAAGGAGTCACATGAACGCACCCATTAGACCTCGTGTCAGCTGGTTGAGAGAACAGCACACAGTACTTGCACAGAGCACCTTTCAAGTGACTTGAGTAGGCAGCCATGGAGAAGTATTGGTTTATCCATGTGTGGCGGAAACGCGGAGCCCTTGTGAATCGTTCGATAGCTGTTAATCAGTTTGGGTAGGACGTATGTGTTTCACATGGAGGTCATATCTTCGATTATTGGTCAATATTTCTGTGGTTTTGACGTATGAATCCAATGCTCCAGTATGATGAGGCAAGTCATTGTCACTTTTGCAAGTGGGTTGTTGGGGGGTGGCATCTGATTGGTTGCTGTGAGTAACTGCTCGTGATGCTTCCCCCTCTTGCGCTGCTCTGCTGTTCAACATGCGTCCCGAATGTACCGCGGGGTGTCTTGATTGTTGTCAGAGTCATCAGACTACGTTTTTTTAAAGACCTCCTGATAATCGCTTTCACATCCTCGAATAATAAAAAAAATGAGGTTAACATAACAATACAATTTAATACACTGGTCTTCCCAGACTCTATAACAATCAAATCAAGAGCATTTAGTTGATTATTTGTATAATAATCCAACGTAGAAATTAGCATGAGTTTGTTACTGAAATATAAAATAAATGCCGCAACACAGACGAATGATACGAAAAACACTATCGTTCAGGCGCCAAATATATGACATTCGATCAATCGTGTCTTCTACCTGAAATTGTAACATTTTGTTCTGTTATTTACAGTAATGCTTTAGCAAAAAGATGTCTTTACACTTACACGGCGGGATCTCAGGATACATTGCCCCCCCCCTGCATTTTTCTGCGGACGCCCATTGGACATTGGCCAAGCATGTGTGTTGGGTGTGTGGTTCATAAAAATAACATATTCTGTCTGCTAACATCCTATCCTTCCCTGTCCCTGTCCTTGTCTCTGTCTCTGTCCTGTCATATCCGTAATGGTGGTTAGTCTGGGATGGTGTTTGTCCTCCGACGTGTCCGAGCGTTGTTTTATCTTCTGCAGCTTGGCTCCATACACATCGGGCGTGGTTGTTCCAGCCTAGCTTGGCTTCGTACGTGTCCGATGTGGTGCCTTGTCTCTGCAGCTGGCTCCGTACGTTACAGGTGGTGTTTGTCTCCAGCTAGCTTGGTTTCCGTACGTGTCCGGATGGGTGTTTGTCTCTGGCCAGCCTTGGCTCCGTACGCATCCAGGGCGGTGTTTGTCTCCAGAAGCTTAGCTTCCGGATGCGTCCAGTTGTTTATTTATGTTGACGGGAAGTTTGTCTTCTGGACCTGTGTTAGTAAGGCTGGTTAGAGATGGTATTTCAGGCCTTATTTTATTTCAATCTTTACTGTTATTCTATGCAGAAGTCATTTGAAATGAAACGGTAATGAATCGTAATTAATGCTCCACCGCACGTCCTGCCTTCCATGCCTCTCACCTCACACTTCTTCCGTTCCCTATCATCTCCTTGCTCCATCCTCTCCTTTCCTCCACCTCTTCACTCTTTCGCTCTCTGCTCTCCCCCACCCTCTCTCCATCTTCTTCCCTCTTTTCTCCCTCCATCCTTAAGTATTCATCATTAGCGAAGCGACATGTGTTTCCGATTGAGTATCTAATTATATAAAGCTCTTTCTAACCGCTGACTGACTGATTGACTGATATTTCAGATCGGTGCTTTCCGAGGGATGTAGAAGAGCTGAATTTTGCAATTGTGGAGATCGAAGCCAGTCCGTGGGAAAATATCACAGAACTGTGAACACGTCCGTAAAATGAAATATAAAATAATGAAATAAATAAAATGAAAAAAATTGTGGTTGAGTGACCCGAGACAATGGAAAAGCATGGTAATTTTGTGTACCAATTGACATCGGAAGCGTTAGCACCAGGAAAAATCAATTTGAACCATCATAAAGCAGCCGTACATTAAAATATACATTAAATGAAAAATAAAAGAAAATAAATGAAATGCGGTGGCAGTGACCAGACAATGGGGAAGCGTTGGTTCGTTATAGCTTCACTGTGTGAGCATATCCTGCAGTGTGTGTGTGTATAATATATATATATAATATATAATCACTTCTGACTCAAATTAACCATCACAATGGACATACTCTGAGACTGTTGATGTTACTGATTAATGCAGATTCTCAGAGGATTATGTTTGGTGGTGTGCATTGCTTTCTTTGTATACAAAGTCAAGGCTTTGTGGTAGAGTGGATACACGAGAACCAGATGAGCTATGGAACAAACTGATAGGAGAAGAGAAGGTGGGACACACTACACAGCAGGATTGAGGGCAAAATACGGAGACTTGGACAAAGAAGGTGGGAAGAATGAAGGGTGGGATAGGATCATGGGCTGGAGAAGATGGATTAAAAGAAGTAAGCTTCGTGAAGGAACAACTGGAAATTTGGAAGAGTTGGGCTGAGGGAGACGAGAAGTGGTTACAGGGTGGGAGAAAAAAAATCAATGGTTTCGGATTGGTGATGAACTGAGATGTTGGTGAGCAGCTGTCTTGAAGACCTGGATGGAAAATGGATGAAGAGAATGTTGAATGTTGCTTCCACTGGTGGAAATAGAGAGGAACGAATGAGTGGAGGTTAGCAGTGATTTTGGGGTGCTGGTGGGACCTCGTGCGCCCTGCATAAACCTGAGTGGGGTGGTCAAAAGCACCAAAAGAGGCAGAGGGTGTAAGAGCAGAAAGGAGGTGGTAGAAGACTGTGAGGAAGAGATCGGCCCTGGACTTCATCTTCATGCAAGAGATTCCTATGATTGAAGGCCTTCATCTCATAGCCGTCAAGCTGACAAGCGCAAATTGAGGCAGGGGCTGAAATTATGTCCAGGAGGAAAGGAGCAGTATCAACAAGTATTCAGGCTAGTTTTCAAACTTAGCTACACAGCTCCAAGGTGTGTGTGTGCGTGTGCTGGGTGCGTGTGGTGGTGTGCGTGCATGCGTGTGTGTGTATCCATCAAAGCTATCTTGCTATTCATGGAATGTGAATATTAACGAGCATCTTTTGGACTGCCTGTTTGTTGTAATGGGGGAGCTGAAATTGGTAATATTTCCTCATATCTTCAGACGATTTCTTATTGAATATTAGATAACATTAATTATAACTCACTGTTCCACTGAGAGTATTCTGGGTCGTAATCAGCAGGCAAGCAATGCGAGTCGTGATTTTATGATGAGCTCAAATAACATTGAGTATGCGAGTCCTACCCTCGATTCCCGTCGACCTCGTGTGTTTGCAGTGATGATCCAAAGCATGTTCGATGTTTCTTCTTGGTAGTGTTCTCACGCCATCTATGCAACTTACAGCAAACTGATTCGGGAAAACTAAGCAGCCATTCTGTAAATATACAATCGCAAGAGAGAGTGTTTGAAGGGGGTTGGTGGGGGTGGGGTGGGGAGTGGTGGGGGGGAGAGCTGGGAAGAAAAAGACAGCATTGAATGCAAGACCAATTTAACACCTGCTTTTCAACGATTTGCTTGAGCTCCAAGAACCTTTATTATCGAAGTGCATCCGATTTTTTTGGAGGAGATTACTTTGTTTCCAGATTTGATCTGAATGAATTTGGGAAAGCCCCTTCGTTAATCCGTCTTTCTGCCTGGCAGTCCCCTGGTTACCGACTTAGGACTAAATGCTAAATGAGTAATTGGGCCGGAATTATGTTAGCATGATCGATGAAGCGATCTTTAAGGCCGAATCATCGTGTTGTGCACGCTGGCAGCCAGGAGGTGAATGGAGAAAACTCAGTCACTGTAATAGCTGCGTGAATCATGACATGCCCATAGTGAAGGGGTGTCAGCAAAGGTAATTGAAGCTTTGCAAGCAGTGTGCCTTACACTTAACAGTGCTGCTCGTGTGGTAAGGAAGTCAACTGACAAGCGTGTGGGCTCTCGTGGTTTGTTTCTGGTTTGTGAAATCGCTTTGCACTTTAACTGGTGCTTCAAGTCATGCAGTCCTTGAAGGTTAAGAGCATGGTGTAATAGTAGCCATACACGACAATTTCATAAAGGTATTTGCATTCACAGGAATTCAACCATTAGCAAAAAACACAAACACAAGAATTTGGGGGGATCCAAACTCTGGTTTGAGACAATATATGTGCAATCAGATTAGGTCTACTGATTATGGTTTCCTCCCTTCTGACTCGTCAGGTAAGTGTTGCGATTCAAATGTAAATTGCCAAGGTAGAAATCTGCGAGTTTTTTTTTGAATCAACAGATTTAAAAAGGAATATTTTAGTGGAACTTCTGCATTCATTATGAATCTCAGAGTATGCTTAAAAATGCATGAGAGCAAATCCACTATTTCAAATGAAATAGTAAAAGGCTTTTCAAGTGAGGCAGTGAGTGCGCTCAACCCGTACAAATGCCTAAATGAAATTAATACATCGAGCGATCTCTCAGTAGACTTTGGTCAATGTTCTCAGGATCAATGTCTTCGGTGACTTGCTTCGTAGGTGCTATCACTCGCTGCATTTATGAAGCAAACTTCAGTTTTCTGAATTATTAATGCAATCGACAAATTCAACTCTTTTGGAAAATGCCCTTTCAGAGAGGTCAGGAGAGACTCCGATCGAGACATTGGAGGTGTCGATAAAGTTTGCTGATTGTTCCGATTAGCACATGAATAGCACCGCATTCAGATGGCAAAATGTGCAGGCTGTTGGAAAGGCTTGTCCAGGTGATGACTAATGGGGAGGTGGAAGAACACTTTGTCTAAGGATCTTTTGAGATTTGACTCGGTGCTAAACATGGTGAATCACCAGCAAACAGTGGAAGGAAAGGCCGAGCTCGAGAAAAAAATTTGGAAACATTGTGCAATGAGCAGTTATGGCCGGATACTGACCCCTGTCCAGGGATCATCTCGCATGATGATGACTGGGGAGGGATCCCACCTCCAGCCACCAAAATGGAGCCATGGAAAATGGTTTGTTCTGAATCCTATTGTTAGCCTGCTGTTTATTTGAGAAGGAATGGATAATGTGCCTTTGGGTCAAAGGCTGCTCGAATAACAAAAAAGTGAATCGATTCCTTTCTTTGTAATATTAATAGCAAGAAAACTATTTCATTTCTCCGTTGTCATAATACGAGGAGCATTGAAAAGTTCTGCGGAGCAAGATGCTCATAGATCATCGAAGACATGCTAACCTCTTTTTATTCTTCAATATAGCATCTGAGAATTCAAAGAACTTGCTTCGGTTTGTCTTTAAAACAGTCTATTCAATGTGAAGCTTAGTTTTCAGATTTGTCTCATGAAACTTGTTTTATAAGTCAATTCTCATGATGTCCACACAGACCGGAGTTTAAATGTCGAAAGAGATAATGGCTAATGGGGCAGGTCTGGTAGTTACAGAGAGTGATCCGCTTTGAAGCTACAGCTGTGAATCGGCATCTGCACAGCTGGGCTTTGGTGCTTCAGCATGTTGTGTTGAAGGAGAAAGCTCAATCCTTTGGTCAACATCCCCGAAGTTTGTAACTTTGGTGGCCTGCTGCAATTTTCGCACGAGCTGGATCATATTCCCATGTGGTTGCAGTTTTGTGAGGCCCACAGTAAAATATGCAGGATTCCCTAGGCATCCCAGATAATGAGACACGATCTTGCCATTTATGTTGGGTGTGAAATATTTTAGTGGTGGTGATATTTTGTAGCTGCATTTGCATGAATCCAATTTGCTTTCAGGATCTCACTTAGAAGACATATTTTGTCTTTCCATTAGCAGATGAATGAACGTTGCTGCATTTGTGTGAACAGTTCACATGAAGCTCCGCAAGCGTGATGCCAGCCTTCTGTGTGCGATCGTGGAGTGCTAATTTTGGGGACAATTCCGGCCCATTTATTTTGGTGGACCAAATCTCAGCTCATGGAAAGCTACAAAGAGAAGGACCAGGACATGAAGAAGTAAAAGAAGCAGAGGATGCGAAGGGGGTGGGTGTTAGCACATCAAGGGGCAAGGTAAGAAGGATAACTTGAGGCTTCTCGCCAGTAAAAAGGCTTCTGAGCTGGAGGATGAAAAGACTTGGGAGGAAATGAGAGGGAGCAGGTTCTTGAGCAAGGAGGATGCGGAGGAGTTTCTCCCCCTAATGTCCAGTACTTTCTCAATCGCCTGAGATTAAAGTGTTTCCAGAACAGAGGACAAAGCTCAAATCTGCAGGTAATTTGGGAGAAATTCCTTCATCAATCTGAAGAGACGTGTACTTGACATAAATTATTATATGATATGAATTAAGAACGTCATAAATTATTGAAATCAATGAACATAGTACTTACAGTTGTCCATGTGCCAAAGAGGAGAATTCTTCATTAAAATATGTTTTTTGGCCCTCATAATGAACTCGGTAATTGCAAAAGTTTGGTAACTTGGACTTCTCACATAAACTTGGTAATGTGCAAAAGCTTCGTATTTTGGCCCTCGATACTGATCGTGTTTAATTGGCAAAAGTCTTGGTAATTTGACCCCATAATGATCTGCGATGGCTTCACTGTCAGTTTTTCTGTTTGCCATTTGTCAGCAGTTGGTTAAATTTGGGGGCAACTTGACCAAGAGATGGTGTGTGCCCAACAACCACCTCTGTCGAGAATCATTACACAGTCAACTAGACAAAGTTTGTGGCGTGCCTTCACAAATCCCCACGTTCCCACCTAAGTGAAGTTGAAAGATGGAAAAGTTCCACTAGGAATGGATCAATATCAAATGTAGAGTAAAAAAGTTTTTTTCCATTTGACCCCTGCACCAGTCCCCCACATGTGGTGATGAACTGCGAGTCAAATCCTCAAAAAAAAAATCCCGTACATATTTCATGCGGTCTTTAATGTTATTTGCAGTACAAAAGTTTCATTTAAAATGGTTCTGTATTGCATTTCAGTATTTGACCTTCTGACCCAACCAGAGGCGGGGCAAAAAAAATTACACTGCTCTTGCACCTCTGTGCCCTGTGGTGATTAACCACTACAAGTTTGTGAATTTATGCCCAACATGTTTAGGAGAGAGGACAGACCGGCAGACAGACAGATAAAAGGACAACACACAGATGGAGCCTGTGCAATATTTCCCCATTTTTTTTCAAACAGCAATGTAATGGGATAACAGATCCTAAAGGTGCACATTGTCCGAGGGTCCATTATCTTGCATGTTAAGAGGTGTTTGGTATAACTCTCCTTTGGAATGACTTGAACATAGCTGAACTCCCTGGGGGTAATCCAACTAACTGTTGATTTTGTCCAGTGTAATCCAAAATGGAAAACTTTATTGTAGTGGCCATGCACATGCATGGTGTTATAGCTTGGACAACTTGTTTTTGACCATCTCTAGTTTGGTCTTGGGTTGAAAGCACAAGCTTTGCTGTGTTACTGTATTTATATTTTCGTGAAGAAACGGCATCTCTCAACATAATGGAAACACATCCAGAATTGTGTGTGTGTGGTGTGTGTGTGTGTGTTCATCTAGTAAAGCCAGGCTTCTGAGCTAATTATGCTGACTGATGTGTGCTAGAGTGTAGAGCTGACCAATGCTTTAACCAGGGGGCAGTTCGGTTGTCTTTTTTCACAGAATGCAACGAGCTTTGGAATGCTGTTGAATTTTTGTACTTCCAATGACTGAATTCCTTAAAGGAACTGCATTCCCTTTATTAATTCAGTACAACAATTGTAACAACTTGAGAACCCATAGATTGTAGTAGCATACTCTCCATGTACTGAATATACCTGTGCTCACTTCATAAAAAGACCCTACCTCTCTAAGTATAATTGGTAGACCCTAAGCTTGTCTATCCTATACAGAATAATCTGTGCCTCAATCCAAATTTACTGGACCTGACATGTACTGCAGAACACTTTATGGATGTTTGATCCTTTGCAATTCGTTCAAATGTATCTCAAAGCCCTGGATTGTCTTCCAGTCGAGCAGGTATCTTGCTTAAAGATGAAATAGAATTAAAAGTTTCTCTCCAAGTCTTTTCTTTCTTCAGTTTGCAGTGGTTTTTTTCAAGTTTCCAGCCAGTTTCAGCATTCTCTCAGAGGGATGTTTCCTGAGCCATTAGAAATAATAAATATTTTTGGCAAAAAAACGGTAGAAAAACCTTTGACTCGACTCATTCTTCATGTTTCGTTTGTTTTCCAACACTATGCTTTGAATTTCTCAAGATTTTTGTTTCACACCACGTTTTAAAAAAAAAAAATAAAAGGGGGGGAATATTGTAAAATCAAGCTCCGTCTGCCTGTCTGTTCCGTCACGCTAGCTCCTCCTAAACAGTTGTAGAAAAATCACACAAATTGGTAAGTTATTACCACAAATGGCACGGAAGGTGCAGGGCAGTAGAAGTTTGGCTCTGCCCCTCCCCCCCTCCCCAGGGGCAAGGTTGAAAGGTAAATTCCAAGAATTGCAATACAGCACATTTTTAAACAAATTTTAAATGAAACTTTTATATGCATTCACCATGGGGGATGCATGAAATATGTAACGATTGGGGGTTTTTTTACATCCAGTTGATGCTGCAGGGGATGTGGGATTTCGGCCGCAGGGGTCAAAACGGGGAAAAAAATTAACTCAAAAATTGAGTTGGGTCATCCTAGTGAAACGTTTACCATCTTCAACTTTGCTTAAGGTTGGAAGCGTGAATTCATGATGGCATGGCCATCACTTTGCTCTAGCCCCCCCAGCCCCACACATAATATCTCATATTGTTGGTTTTTTATCAGAAATGGTTCTTTTTCTCATTTTCGGGTTAAATGTATTTGATTCCCATTTCTTCATGATTTGCTCCAAACATTTTAGGAGTACTTGGTTTGTATGTAATGTTATCCATTCTATCAGCCAAGTGAACGTGAGCATTGTAATTCAATTTAAGGAGTAATTTCTTGTGTTTCATTGAAGGTTATATATTAGAGAAGGCGTTTGGATTAGGTTTTACTTTAATACTTACCTTAGTTACTGTTTTCAAATTGCTCATCTGAATTGCATTATTTTAAGCAGGTTTTAGCCCCATTGGGTAGTCCGAAGGGGGCTTTATGGTTGATCTCATTTTGTGCCGTGTGTGCATGCATGCCGTCCACAACCATATCTCGGACCATGTATGGAAATTTTTATTCATCCTTAGTAGAAAGACAACGTTATGGTATATAATATGTACATCTTTTTTGTTCTGACGAGATCAAAGATATGCAAGTGGCGCCATTTAGTTGTAAAAAACCCATGTTGAACACTCCAACCATTTCTCGGACTTCATTTTACCAATGTTGGATTCAACTGGCAACAGATAATGAATGATCCTTAACATATGCACTCATTATGTCGAGATCAGATCACGATGGTGACTGCGGCATCTTGGTTCCCACGAACAGTCCAACCATTTTCGACTCATTTTGAAATTTTGTTCAAATTATACAACAACAGTACACAATGGCATCACTTTTGCACCTGACTATTCATCTATCAAAGATGCTGACTGGTAGACTGCAGCCATTTTAGGTTGTAAATAAATTGGGCTAACCCTTAACTCCGTAAGCAAATTACTAAAACAGCGGGTGCTATGACATTTTATATATTTTTTCCTTGTTAGCGGGGAAATATTGCTTTTGTCTGCAATTTATTTACTGTACCATAGTTTTCCTTTAGAAACTCTATACTACTACACAAACATACAGCATATAACGTGACTAGACGCACCCATCTTGCCCCATCACACCTTTTTCTAGTGGATGTTGCAATCCCTTTCCCTCACTTAAATTCACTGCATTTCTTCTCATGTATGATGTAATTTAAGTGGGGGTGTAATGATTACCTTTCACAAAGGAAGGAATTGGCAAAAAATGCAGAAGAAAAGGGATGGTCGGGCCATTGGAGAAAAAAAAAGAAACCCAAAAAATAAGGTTGGGTAGATGCAGAGCCTTTAAATATTGATATTCTGGTTGGTTTTATGGCTTTTTGTTTCCCTGGGCAAAGAGGTTTTAAGTTCATTGATATTCATGCAGATTCTTCTGAGTTATCTATCTGAGGGAGACCTTCAGAGTAGGTATAAGAGGAAGGTTTGATGAGGGGGGGGTTGCGAAGGTGTCAGCTGAAAGTTCATATAATGATGCTTTTGTAGATTATAGTGTTCTCTTGCAAAGGGTCATTAAAAAAGAATACGCCGATTACTTCGTTTCACAATTCTCATGTATGAATACATTATACCAATTTGCGTCTTCTCACTCACACTTCTGTCACTTAAAGTCATACGTTCTATCTCAGAGTGTTTCAGAATAGAGCTGATTAAGATCTAGAATACATGGCTAAAGTACTAAATCGGAAATCGCAAAATCAGAAGAACTCTGTACTTTGCTATCGCACATAACGAATTACTCTAGTGTAGATGGCTAAGAGGCATGTAAAAGTTCCTTAGAAGGAAGTTAAGTTTCCTGATGGACTGGTGAATGTCCGTTGATGTTTGGCGGTTAATAAGTTTGCCTCCGATGTGGTGCGTACCATTAAAAGCCGAGACATTGGGGAGAAGAAAGTGGGTACACCAAGTGAACAGCTTCTGAGGAGGTTTTTTTTTGTTCAATATGTCGGGTAATTTTTTATTAATATGTAGTGTATTGAAGAAAACTCATTAACTAAAAATAAACGGTTAATTCATGGTAAAGTGAAAGGAAAACATGAAGTGAACTGCCAACGACGATGGTCATCACCGGGCAATTATTGAACAATGCCACGATAGTTTGCCATCCCATCCTGCCCATCTCCTTTTCTATGGATGTGCATATCTTTCTCATTTAAATTCACTGTATCTCTTTTCCTCATTTTTTTTTGTAGATGTCACATATTACAACAAGGAAATGACTCACGGAAGTTTGAGGAGCCCTACGGGGTAACTAGGGTCTCTTCGTCAAATTGACCAATCAAATCGGATTTTTTATAGTGTACTAGACTACGCAATTCGAGGAAAGGAAAATTGGCAGAAAAAAATCGAGAAAAAAATAAAAATAAATAAAAGTTCAAGTGGAGTGCTCGCCCACAAGGGCGTGGGACGGCCTATAACAAAGACAAACTAGAATGATATCTAGCTTATGTCAGTTCATCAAGATGATCAAAACGTCACGGAGCTATGCTCTGAGAGAGTATCACAACAGACGACAGCACACAGACACAAAAAAATAGTGGTCTGCTGGGCCCCAGAACCAAATTGCTTCGATTTAATGTGTTTCATTATTTATCGCAAAATTCAGAAGGCACCCGACTAAACCGGAGTAGACTAACTCTTTTCATGTTGTAAGTTAAAGAAGCCAAACAAAAAATATCCATCTCATATAAACATGATCTTTGTGTGTAGTATTTTGACACATATATATATATTAACATATATATTATAAGTATATATATATAATTATATGGAGAGAAGACAGACGACACACACAGACACCACGAATGGTATGAAATTGGGGAAGGGGTTTAGACAGGGTGATTATCTTCCCTTATTTGTTCAGGCGTCAGTGATATCACAGAAATAACTTGATGACAGAGCTGAAGGAAGAATGCATCAACAGATGTATGCTCTGCACACTCGTGCAGAAAGAAAGAGTGCTTGAAGAACAGCTGCAGACAGTCAAAAAAAAAGCTGTTTTTATTTAACCTAAAAACAAATCTTTCGACTGAGAAGATCGAATGTTAGATGGGAGACGTAATTGAAGTTATATCCTGGTTTAAAATTGGAATGAGTTGGAGAATGTGGAGGAGAAATTAATGAACAGTTATAACTTGAGGATAACAGCAATGTCAGGATGCCAAATATTCTGGAAGAAAAATAATATAAACAACAAGAGAAGCGATAATGCTCTGTATTTTCAGTGGCATGTAATGGATGGTCATCAAGGTTGAACTAATGAAAAAAATTGAGTGTTTGAAATGTGTGTTGGAGACGAATTTGAAATTCTTATGGACTGCAACAAGAAAGAAAAAACAAGTTTGCAGAAACGAATCTAGAGAGTCACATGCTAAAGTATGGTTGATAGAAGAGAAGTGCACTTGTAGCTGCTGATGTATAGGTAAGTTCAGCTGTTCTGCAGAGCTCAGGAATCAGTCCACAGATGGTATGGAGAAATTGATATTAATGTCATCAAAAGTCGACACCCTGACGAACAGAGATATATGGATGGAGGAGGGGCTGATGTTGTTTTTATTTCCACGAACTGGTGAATTGTCGCGAATTATTTATATTGTGGATTTAAATTTGCTGTTTCTTACAACTTTCTTGCTTATATTAAGCAAGTCTCTCTATGTCTTTGTTCCATTTTCTCTGCTTTTTTTATCCATGCGGAAAATTCATGAGTTCAATTACTATTTGGCCTGGTTTTTTTTTATGTCTACATCTTTGGGTTTTGCTTACTCAGTTTTTTTATATACAATCAAGGTCAATAAGAGTCGATTACAGAGCGTAAAAAGGCAAAGAGGCCCCATTTGGAACACAAAAAAGGGATTGATAAGAAGAATGAGTAACGACGGAAACACGTACCTGAAAGGATGGGGATGCAGCATTAATTTGTAAAATATCACGTAGGAAATGGGTGGACAAGATGGTGATCGTCCTGCTTGAAAGCATGGAGGGGAAATGGTTGAACTGGCAATCTGGAAGGCA
>CM068954.1:109317030-109334981 GCA_035128595.1 Eptatretus atami | reverse complement strand
CTCGAAAATTAATTAAAATACAAAATATAGAATCTTGGTTCGATAAGTGTCCACCCCACTTTAATAGCAATGTTATAATTTGCTCAGGTTAACCTCCCTTCAAATACACACAAGTTAATCAGCTTCACCTGGGTCTATTGTTGTGTTCTGTTATTTCCATAAATCGATTTTCCTGTAGGTTTCCCTGCTGACGGTAGTGATTTCACAGAGTGATCAATATAGAGCACCAAGAAGCCTTTCAAAAGACCTCTGGGATAAATTGTTGAGCCGGACAGGGATGAGTTGAAATTATTCAGAGGCCGTGTTCCCTTGGAGCACAGTCAGATAATCATTAAGAGGTGGAGGGCTATGTACACCGATCTGCCGAATCGGCACGTCCCTTCCAACTCGATGATCAATCAAATGGAAACTGATCAGAGAGAACAACAAAGGCAACTTTGAATAGATGGTACAAACTTTTGGCAAGAAGTGGTCAAGTGTGCAGTTGACAACATATCAAGCACTCCACAGTTTGGCCTGTATCGTTGGGTGTCCCTTTGACCATCACCTTGAGTCCCTTTTTGAGGTGTGCAAACAACTACTCAGAGATTATGAAGCCATTGTGCAAGAAGTTTTTGTTCTCTGAAAAACCTCGATGAACTTTTGCCCTAATACAAAACGTTTGTTTGTGTTGAACCGAACACGCGACATCCAAACACACCATCGCTACTGTGAAAGATGGGTAGGTGGCAGCATCGCTTCATGTATGGGATGCTTTCATCAATAGGAATTGGGACCTTTCAGATTAGAAGGAAAATGATGGATGAAATGAGAAGATATTACGAGGAACTGGCTGACCGTCTGAAGAAAGCCGAAATTGGACGAAGTTACCTTTTCGCTACAAAGACCCGAGCACACAGCCAATGCTAACTGATGCGAAGAACAAAGAAAATATCATGAGTGCCCCAGTCAGAGCCCGACCTATCCAATCGAACAACTGTGCCAGCATTTGAGATTGCTGTTCAATCAACGCTCCCCGGCAACTTGCTGAGCTGAACAGTTTGCACAGAATGAATGGGAAAATATTGCCACTAGTTTTACAAGTTGATGCAGACCGAACTCAACAGACTCACAGGTGTATTTGTCATCGGTGGCTGCTCAACCAAGTATTAATATCGGGGGGTGCACTCTATTCACACCAGATATTCTGTTTTGTAGTTTAAATACAATTTTCTGAAATTCTGTAAGATATTTGTTTTCCTTGGACGTGTGGATTCGATGTGGAAAATAAGTGGAAAAAGTCTGATTTCATGTAATTTAATTTCGGCATAAGGAAAACAAAGTATGAAAATTTGAAAGGGGTTGTAAGACTTTTTTAGGCCATGTACATGCATTGGTTTGAATAGTCTGTAACATATCGTTGGGAAACGGCAGTAGCATGGGCCATTATCCGTAGTGTTGAAAGAGAAGAGTGCGAATAACAATGATGCTCACTTATTCCAGCGAGCAAATGCTTCCTCTCTGTGGGAGAGGAAAGACAATGGAACCATCAGTTACTCACGTTAATTATAGGGAAAATCCACATCGTCCGAACATCTAAACCCAACCGACATCTTATGTCATTAGCTGTCTTTTAGTGGGACATGATGAAACTCAGAAAGACGATGTAAATCAGGTTAAGTGTTTACAAAGCAGAAAGTTTGATTTCAGACAAGTGTACGTGCAGAGGTGCAGCAGCAAGTGCACCGAGTAATGCACCCGGACCATCAACTAAAACGTCAATTATCAGCAAGAAAAGGAACAAGGCTGCACCACTCGACTTTCTTTCCGAACATTGTGTTGTGTATACAGCTAATTTTAAGTGGGATTAAATGTAATTTTTTTTGTCACCGATCACACAAATAGCCTAAAACAAAGGTGAGAGTTTTTCGAATTTTTTTACAAGAATTAAAGTGAAAGCTCGACGTCTTGGTCAAATGGATGGAGCGAAATGGAAAGACGGAAACACCACGAGAGTAACATTGGCGAGACTCGAGGGGAGAGGGAGAAGGCGTGAACAAGACTGCAGGGGCACAGCCAAAGTGGAATGAGCTACTCATTAAGCTGGAATACAGCCTCTGTAGGCTTGTCATGAAATCGAGGATTGTCCTCCGTTGTGTAAACATCATTGAGGAATGAGCAACAAACAGCTGTTTACTCAATTGTTTGTGTCAGAAGAGCAGTGGCAGTGTTTAATTGGGGCTCATACCCAGTGATTTGGTAAATAGCATGGAGATTACACATGTCAAACCAGGATGTGAAAAAACGAATTTACGAAACCCTGTGTTGAGCATGCCGAATTGTGCAGGCGGTAATTATAAAACGAACAGCTGGTCGAAGTTACACAAAGAAATATTACATAATGAATTCTTTTGGAGTCTGTAATGCTTCGGGTTCAATGACAATCGTCAAAAGGGCCTTCGAAACAAGATTTGAAACAGCAAGATATCAAACTCGCTCCTGAACTTCATTTTTCTAATTTCACGTATTTGATATAATAAGGCATACTCTCGGCACCCCCCCCCCCCCAAAGTATAGTCTCCCATAGTGAACTGAAATGGATTAACTGCTACGCCTTTGGGCAGTTACTCCGTTATGTTTGAACGCATACAAAAGGGCAGAATACGAGTTCTCGAAACACTATTGATAATTTAGGTTACTTGACTATATTTCTTGTATGGTTTCGATCACAACTTAGTGCAGTAATTTGTAGGCATTCTACTGTGCGTGTTGTTTGTTTTTTTGGTGGATTTTTGAGTCTCTTGTTATCATCTTTCTTGAACGTTCTCATTCCGACACATCATATTACACTATAGATTACAAGATGGTGGATGTTTTTGTTTTTTTTGTCAGGCACGGGTCCACATTATGGCACGCGTCGAACGCCCCAGCCACCATTTTGTCACATTAATCAAATAGCTCTCATCTTTCCCTTCTCATTTTTTTGTGGAATGCTCTTCTCTCTCACTCTTTCGAGCAATTCAGGAACGTACCCGCACGATGCTATGAGATCATTGCCAGGCCAACTGGGTTGGAGTGGAGTAGAGTAGAGTGGTGGGTAAGATTATGCGTGTGGAGTTGTAGTTGGATGCGGAAATGGGACTCTGAGTGAGTCGATGGCCGGTGGGTTGTAGTAACTGCAGTTGGACGGGTTGGTTGAGTGGGGGTAGTGCCGTAGGTCAAGTGTGGTGCACATGATCGGGTGTGCATGGAGTGATGTGAGTGGTGCATTGGACTGGGTGGAGGTGCGTTACTGACTTAGTGAAATCGGAGAGTGTAGCTGTGTGGAGTGAATCAATGTGGTTGGGGATGGATGGAAGTTGATGGGGAGTGAGGGGTGGTTGGAATGGTGTGTGATGTAGAATTGATGGCGATGTGTGCTGATTGAGGAGTGAATGGGAGTCTGATGGGGGAGAGGGGGCGTGACTGACTGGTTGTACATGTTGGGAAGTGGGGGTTTGGCGGGGGTTGTACCTGTGTCCTTTCTTGATAGTCCGATATGTGGGGTCAAGTTTCTTCCATTTTTATATTATTTTCATAAACATACAGCTTGTGTTATCGTTCCACTTTTTTGTGTGTACCACGATTGATAACTGCATACAAAGGCCACTTTGAGTTGTAACCATTTTATCATAGAAACTTGCATTTTGAAATTGTTACGAGAACAGCAAAGGGGGCCGGTGGGGGTTTGAATGTAGTTTAAAGTTTTAATGAGATGTTTAAATTTTACTTTCCATTCGATCAACATGAGTTCTGTTAGAATTTTTGACAAGTGCACGTAATGAATTATTTCTGAGCTCATCAGATGGACCTGGACTCGATGTTTCCAAATATATTGCATATTTATTGAATGTTTTTTTCGTACTTTGTGAGCTAGCTATCCTGAACATGTCTACACTTCAATGTCTGACGGATTTATGAAGATTCATGCTCTTGTTGAAACTCCAAGGCATCGGTGACCACACTCCGGGTGGAATGTTTAATTTTGATGACCACTCTGATCGGTCGGATTTAATCAGCCTTACGAAATCGAATCGGCTTTTCTTGTCATTTAACCAAAACTCATCCCAAGTTTGTATAACTCGTCCGCAACTTTTGAGATGGTCACGAATCAGACAAAGATGACAAACAGGGGTGAAACATAACCTCTGTCTTAATACCTTAACATAACCTGTGAAAACTAACCTTTAGGCGGTGGAGGTAAAGTTTGATTTAACTGTAAAAATAGCATTAAACAACCAATGCTTATTGTGCTTTTTTTGGGATGACGTTCACAAAGCAGAACCACCAATTAACACTTTGCATTCAATCTATATACAGTATCGATGTTCACTAACGAAGCATCAGGTGTTTAAATAATTTCTTTCATATCGTTGTTATTGCAGTTCACTCTCGAAATCGATGTCACTAAAGTCATGCTGTGAATAGTCCGGGCCGCATCGCCGTGAGAAGGAGCGCAGGGATCGAGAAGAATGACTGAATTGCGACGTAGAGGAATAGATTGCAGGAGACAGGATTGAAGTCGGTTCGCCGACCATACCATGCAGTGGCCACCACCCGACCTCCAATGGGATGAGCACACCTTGGGCTCTTCGCACTTGCAGGTAAGTGCCATTTTGAGATTGGCTCGAGCTTGTGAACACCAAACCGAGGATGATTTTGCAACGAGGTTCAATTTGCGGCGGCGGATCATGAGATTCGAGTCACGAACAAACTGGTTTGTACTTTCCCTTGTACGTGATTTCTATGCTCATATGCAAATATACAGTTTGTGTCGAGATTTCCCCCCAAAAAGTGATGCTTTGACTTCCCAAGAGAGAGTTTTTATACACTTTTGATAAATAGAAATTGCCATCATACCGAGGAACGGTTTGTTTTCGGAGAATCCAATCGCAAATTCGAAAACGTGCGCGGAGAAGCAAAAGCACAACGAACCGAGCTTTTCTCCAAAGGAATTCAGCTCCACAAGTTGAACCACGAGTGACCTTCGTCAGGCGACTGACGCAACTGCGCTCATACATCATGGAAGACGCGCAATCCAGGGGTGAGGAGGTGAGGCAGGCAGTAGACACAGGCTCACATTGACCATTCACTTGCATTCCTTCCAATTTTTGATACACAACGTCGTTTGCCATGAACTTCATATGGAACTAATGACATTATAACTCAGGACGGAGAATGAAATGACGAGAGAAATCAGCATGAACGAGTGAAATGTTTGTTGAATACGAGACCACATCTGCTCGTGACCCATGTAGATCAATTGGAATAACTCGAGCGCCGGATATGGTAAACTTCTTGTGACCTTTATTGCCGTTATGCATCACACAACAGGAAGAGTTAAAATGCATTTTGTATTATGAAGATAACTCTGGATTGCATTCTTGAGCCACACAATTTGCAATTTGCCTTCCCAAATTGGCACTTGGTCGTCACGTAACCTGGGAGGTACGCAGCGTTGCGCCACCTGAGCTTTATCTGGTATTGAATCCGAACAGCAATAAACTGCCTATTGTTGTTTTGCAGGCAGTGAGGCGTCGATGTGTGTGTGGCCCACGCCATGAATTTATCCGGGTGTACATCGTCGCGGCATTCATTGTGGACTTATAGATCACGAGTCCATGAAGAGGGTCGAGTATTGCTGGCACCGTGAACAAATTCTAAATTCCGACTCGCTCTGGTGAGGATCTCATCCAGTTTTGACCCTTGGAGTTTTACACCTTTTCAACAGCATTGGCGTTGCAGAACCATACTATATGGACGAGTCCGGTGCACGGAAGAAAGAGAAGAATAGAAGGTGGAGGATTTTTACTTCAATATTATTTAATTTTTGTTGATTATTTCACAGACACTTTGAAGAAAAGGCTAATCCTTACAACAGGGCTTAACGAAGATCCTCTTCGAGAGATATTATTTTGAGCTTCAAAGCTCAGAAAAGGTTTTAAACTTTGTTCTTGCTTTACTAAATTACTGTTATTTTATTACGAGCAAATACACCTTCGCTTCACTGACGGGAACTAATGAGGGGGGATGGAGACGCGGGAAAAAAAAGAGAGGCAGAGGGTCGGGGGGGTGAGTGGGGAGAGTTCGTGAAAGAAGGATGAGGGGGAAAAACAAGGGAGGAGTGGAGGGGGAGTGATGAGGGTAAGGAAGCGAAGAGAGGTGTTGGGTGAAAGAAAGGGAAGGCCAACGTGTGCTGGCGTGAATTGACATACACTACCTCATCAAAATTATATGCCTGAATAGAAGACAATGAAAGATCATTATGAATCCATTTTCTACTGTCCATATTAAATACGGCCTGGAGCGACGCTCCGGACACGCTCTGGATACACGCCGCCCCGATGCGATCTGAGACGAACGCCGCGGGACGGCTTTGGAGACAAAACGCGCCCCGATGGTCTGAGACAACGCCGCCCGGACGGTCTGGAGGACGAACGCGCCCGAAGGAGTCTGGAGAACGAACCGCACCCGAAGCGTCTTGAGCGCGCCGCCCGGACGCGCTCGGGCGAACGGCCGCCCGGACGCGTCGGCACGACGCCTGCCGGCGTTGGGCGAACGCCGCGACGCATCTGGAGACGAACGCACCGACGCGTCTGGGAACACGCCGCCGGCGCGTTTTGGAGACGACGCGCCGGAGCGTTTGGAGACGAACGCGCCCCGGGACGGTTGGAGCGAACCCGCCCCGACGCGTTGGGAGAACGCCGCGCGTCTGGAGACGAACGCCGCGGACGCTCTGGAGCACGAACGCCCGCCCCGACGCGTCTGAGACGAGCCGCCCCGACGCGTTGAGACGAACGCGCCCGGCGCGTCTGGAGACTAACGCCGCGGCGCGTCATGGAGACGACGCCCCCGGACGTCTCTGGAGCAGAGCGGCCCGACCGGGCTGGAGACGAACGCCGCCCGACGCGTCTGGAGTCGAACGCCGCCGACGCGTGGAGACGACGCCGCCGAGCGTCTGGGACGAACGCCGCCCGGACGCGTCTGGAGGACGAACGCCGCAGACGGTTTGGAACGCAGCCGCGCCGACGCGTCTGGGACGAACGCCGCCGACGCGTCTGGAGCGAACGCCGCCCGACGGTCTGAGGACGACGCCGCCCCGACTTGGAGACGACGCGCCCCGAGCGTTGAGAACCAACGCGCCCGACGCGTTGGCGCGAACGCGCCCGGTACGGTCTGGAGACGAACGCGCCGGAGCGTTCTGGAACGAACGCCGGCGGACACGTCTGATCCGAACGCGCCCCGACGCGTCTGAGCCGGAAGTCCGCCCGACCGTCTGGAGAGACGCCGCCGACGCGTCTGGAGACACGCCGCCCGAGGTCTGGGGCGACGCCGCCCGACGAGTCTGGAGCGACGCGCCCGACGGTCTGGAGACGACGCCTTCCCGAGCCGTCTGGAGGACGACGCCGCCCGAGCGTTGGGCGAACGCCGCCCGGAGCGTCGGCGACTAACGCCGCCCCGACGCGTTTGCGCGAACGCGCCTCGCTTGGAGACGAACGCCACCCGACGCGTTCTGGAGTCGAACGCCCCAGCGTGGAGACGAACGCCCCCCGACGCGTCTGGAACGAACGCCGCCCGACGCGGCTGGAGACGACGCCGCCCCGCCGGGCTGTGAGTATGAACGCCCAGAGGAAGACACAACACACAACACACACAACAAGCTGCGAGATCCAGGTGGAGGGTGCTGCTTGTCTGGGAGGGGATAGAGCAAATTGGACAAGGGAGGGGAGGGGTTGGGGCCGTTAGGTAGGAATATGTTATGTATTTGAATAAACAATGACACCTGCACACACAGCGCACACACAACACACAGTCTTAGCGATATCGGCAATTTTCGCTTCGCGGTTGTCAAATTAGAAAACATTAATACGCAACAGCTTGCAAATCGGCTGTATTCACAACTTCACTCAGATGCGGGCGAATCCACTCGCTCAGCATGGCGGGAAGAACCTCACTCAGGATGACGGAACACGAACCACTCCTCTGATGCGGAGCACGATACGACTCGCTCTGAATGAGCGGGCCACGGCACTCATCTGATGACGAGCACGAACCACTCGCTTGAATCCGAGCAGAACTCTCGCCGAATGAGGGCACGGACCACCGCTCTGATCACGGGGCCGAACCACTCGTCGATACGTGGCCGAACACTCGCTGCTGAATACGGGCACGACCATCGCTGCTGAATGGATGGCAGAATACACATGCTCTGGAATGCGGAGCATGACACTCGGCTCTGAATACCGGGCAATGAACCACCACTCTGAATGACGGGATGAACCACTTGCTCTGAATGACGGGCATGACTCGCTCTGAGACGGAGATTGAGACCACTCACCTTGAATGACGGAGCACGACATTGCTCTGATGACGGAGCACGACCACTTGCTTGATGCACGGAGCATGAACATCATTGATGACGGAGTCGAACCACTTGCTCTGATACTGGAGCATGACCCCTTGCTCTGATGACGTGCGCAGCAAAACTCCCAGTAGTGAATGATTCACTCGGGATTGACATAGCTCGTTCCGCTATCACTGTAGGTGCTGGCAGTGCTTGCACTCGAGCAACGCCCCATCAATGGTTGTTGGAATGCTGGCCAGGGCGCTGTCGCTAGCATCCATTAGGATCCATTTAACTTAGAGGTTCACCGCACACACAGCGTTAATGAAAAAAATGGTTCATTTCAAATAATGATATATCACAAAAGCGTTGCTGTTTCACGTAAAATAATCTGAGAGACATTGCAACTTTATCGCCCAACATTTGCAGATAATTATCACCATTTGCTGCTCGTCAATCACGCGTACGTGGTACATCGGTTTCCGTTCCCGCAACTTATAACTTCTTAAAATCCGTTTTGCACAGATTTGTTTGATCCTTGGAGAGGCACCTAACGTTCCTCCGCATATAGACACAGATCTGCAGCGTATGATAAGCGAGTCTTGGGGACATGCACCGAGATTGAAGGACTGGGCATTAAATTTCATATCGCTATCGCTCATGAAGCAGTTATTTAGGGCTTCTTCCTAATTTTGTCTCACTCATCATAATTCTCCCACCACAAAAAAGATAATGTTTTAATGTTAGAATTTCCATTTTCTTGATATATGGAGAAGAGGCAACTATCTGATGCCTGCCTTAAAGTAGATAGGTATACTCGGCTGTTTTCGTTTCGTTACTTATTAATTATCAGATTTCCTCAGATTTTGACACTTGTTTAGTCGGACGATGCCGATCTCAAAGCCGAATGTTATTTGCGATGATTTACTTTTTAGTCGGTGCTTGAGAGATAGATCGTGGAAAATGGTTAGATAAATGACATGAAATCCGTCCAAGCTCTTTAATTTGATTGAAACTCTGACTACAAAACGATGTAACACGCGATTCATAAGCTATGATGACAGCATTCGATTGAGTGAGGAGTGAAAAAATCTTTTCGTTACGATTCATTTTGGTACCAAGTCGGGAGTGATTGAGCAGGCCAAAACATTGGGATTCTAGACCACGAGGTTACGAGGAACATTCAGACCCCAACGGAAGTGGTGACGGGATGTGCTTGATGAGGATTTATATAAAATAAAGCCATTTTATCTTCAAAAGGGGTGTTTTACTCACCCAAACATCAATTTCACTCTTGCACTGCTTCGAGTTCTCTTATATGCATGCAAACTTCAGGCCGCTAGGTTCAAGGGTCTTTGTATTCATGGGGAGACCACACTGACGCACAACTGCACACACACCTAACATTTTTTGGTTGTTTTATCTATATATATTATATAAATTATATTATATATATAATATATACTAATTATATATATATATACTTATATAATTAATACTCTATATATGGGAAGAGTTAGGAGAGGGCTTAGCGAAATATGTCAGTCAGGACGGTACTATTCCTGTTCTCTGCCATAGATCAAAACATAAACTAAATTATATGACTGCAATAGACGTCTGTTTGTTCACCGACCAGCATAAAAATGTGGATTGCCCCCAATTTGCGGCAGCGATGTATAAAAGCGGTGATGTTGTCCTCGGACTACTTAAGCGAAGGGAGCGTCCTAGCCTTAAGCCAGGCTACAGCGTTAAAGAATTTACTGTGGCTTTTCAATAAACAGTCGGTGATTAACCCGTCAGTTTTCCTCAAGCGAAAACAATTCTGCACTCCCTACAATGGGACAGCTCAACAGGCAACCAATCTAATCAGTTCGGCATTGTCATACCAAACCTGTCACCTGAAAATTTCAGTGGATCCGTGCAACAACTTTGAATGTCGCTGCCAGAAACAGACAAAAATACAGACAGACAGACAGACAGAGAGGGGTGGAAACAAGCCTCACCTTCCGGTGGCAGACTAACAAATATGTTTGTGATTCAGCAATTACTCAACCTAAGTAGTTGTGTAATTTAGCGGTAAAGGGTGCAAAGGAACAGTGAAAAGAGGGGGGGACCAATGGCGAATTAAGGCATAGATGAGGAGAGTTACTTGCCAAAACACATGCGTCGTGGGAGGATGGGCGGGGGCAGAAAGGATGCAGTCGTGGACAAATGGACTACCGAAGTAACCCCAAGATGGAAATGGAATTTGGGAAAGCAGAGAATTGTGTGGGTTTAAGGTAGAAAGTCATGGTTTTGGATTGGCCGGCTATCTGAGAGGTGTGAACAAGCTGTACTTGAAGCCTGGAGGGAAATAGCTTGAGAAGTGGAAGTGAATTGCACAGGCTGGGAAAAAGAAACGAACAAGTTGTATTGTACATAAGTGTAATCCGTGGTTTGGAAGATATCGGTGAGCATCTGTGAAGACCTGCGAGGAATCACGAAAGCTACACAACAGCGATGCTGCCAGTTGAATACGTCATGTTTTATATATATAAGTGTTCCGTGGAGGTTTCGTGAAATTGAAAGCACTGCACAAAAAATGCTTTGACTACAGCACACATTCATCGAGAAATATTTCTTTAAGTGGGCAATAGTAATGTGTATTAAAGTACTTCTTCACTTGCTCAAATTATGTGGCAGCAAAAAGGTGGAAATGAACGTGTTATCAGGTTGGAGAGGGGGGGGATCGTGATGCATTTTGAATAAAATCTGAACTTTTACTATGTGAAAGGACGGACAGTGGCAACCCTCGAAAATTGTTAACATCGAAGAAAGTTTTGAGCTTGAGTGTGGGCGATGCCGAAATTATGATAATTTCAATTTCAATTTATACATTTATTTATCTTCAATTCAATAAATGCATAATAAAAGCAGACGAAAAGCTACCCAGACAACCAGATTGAACTGCGTTGGGCATGGCATGCCCCCCCCTCTCTTCTGCTGTTTCTCTCTCAGTTCCCCCATGCCGTTTCCTTCTGTTATCCATCTGTACCACCTATGCAATTCCTTCTGCTCCCATTCCTCCCACACCATTGTTTGTCCAATTCTCCCTCTATATTGACTGTTCACTTGCTTGTTGTGTTTTCCCCCTCTTTATATTTACTTTCTTTTGCATCCTGTTCATCCTCATCTGTTTCAGTTACTTACTCTTCCCCAGCCTCGGAACTAGCTATACAAACAGAAATTTCAAGAAACCCAAAATCACACAAACCCAGACTTCTCAGTTACAAACTTCATTTTTCTTTGATCATCTCACAATTCGTCTGAACTCGGAGCCTTGAAACCTTTTTTTCCCCTAATATGTTTATGCCATGTTTGGAGTTAAAACATGGGCAAGAGCACTTTTGGGTGCAGCGTCCAATGGAAGATGCGCGAGGATGATGCATTAGTTCCTGCGCTAACCGTTGTCTGTGAGGTTACCTTTAGGTGTCGCTTTCTTCCTGAAGCTTCTGGCGACATTGTCGGTTGGTTGGGGCAGAAATAAAAGAAGTCTCTTAAACCTCACATTAGATCTTTTGCTGCCCTATGGAGTAAGCCTTCGCGACGCACGCACACACGTTAACGGCTAAGGAGACGCTTGTCCGAAGAATCGTCGGTTCTTCTTGTGCAGGGAATGATCGTGCTTCGGACCATGGAAAGGATCTTTCCTTTCTAGAGGACTGCCTTAGTGACGATGTGATGTGCACACACACACACAACTAATATGAATATTCAACCACAACACACTGCACAATTGTGATTGTAATACATTTATGTAATACATATCTATATTGATCATAACATTTTATACAGAACGATTATAATATTATGCACAACACACACACACCACCCACACACACACACAACACAACACACAACACCACACCAACACCACATACACACACAAAACCACGAAGGCTGGATACTTTTAGACTGTCGAGCTCATTCCACCTGAAAGCCCACATAACATATTAAACCAACACATGGATATTGGATAAAAACCACAAAGCTGGAGCTCACTTTGAAGCGATGCTGGTACCAGCGAACATCCTTATCGAGTGGCTTCCTCTCCACACTCAGCGGAGAGTCAGGATCATTTTCCTCTCATGGATGACCAAACTAATCTTATCTCTATAACCTACACTACGTAAGCAAGGAAGCGCATTACCAATTTTACCTGTTTTTGTATGAGTCGAACAGAGGTCTAATAGGAACTGCTTCACCCACCAGAAAGCAGAGAGGAGTTCATACAATTATGACGGTCTATTATGTATTCCATGGCAGGCAGCAATTCGGGGTCCTCAGTCATGCACTCCAGGTGCAATTACATCAGTCCGCAAACTTCACTCAGACTCTGAAATTAGAATCCACCTCGACGGACATGGAGAATACAAATTTCTTTGGAGACAACCAGTTGGCATTTTTTTGGCAGGACAGGATTTACTACAAGAAATGACTTGTCATCTACAACTCGATGTTTAATCTACTCGCAGCACCAATGTTTTTCGTTTACAGGAATAACAACCCTCCTCCTTCAAAAAACTCTATCTTCAATTTTATTGCACACATCTGTTGCATTTTTTTCCAGGACAGCTCATTGAAGGCTAATTCGGCATCTTGTCTGTCAGAGGAAGGCCACAAGAGCACGGATGTCAAAAAATCACCATTTAAGTAAAAAGAAAATAGATTTATTTAATTTTCCAAGTCTATTTCCTGTTCTTTCTAGTGTCTCCTTTTTATGCTTTATTGTATTTGTATCACTGGTCGAGGCTCATGGAAGAGCAGAGAATTGGCAAGAGAAAGATGCGAAAAGGAGGGGGGACGGAGCGGCCAACGGCAGAGTAGAAGTGAGGGTGAATCAAGCAGAGGAGAGAAGGATTGTTGGGGTGAACACTGAACAAGCGAATGAGAACAGCAAGAATGAGAGGGATGAGAGGATTTAAAAGAAACACAAACCAACTAAAAACAAGGTGAGGAGAGAGACGCGCTGGGGGGGGGGATACAATAACCTGGAAAAAGGAAGTTGCTGGATCACTATGTAAGATCATGCAGTATGGATTAAGTGAGCCGTAGTGGTCACAGCTGTTTTCTTTGTATCCTGAGGGGAGAATGGGACTGAATAGACTCGCGAAGTTGGTTTTGTGGGGAAAGAAAGAAGAACCAAATGAGTGGTGAAAGTGAGCAAATGAGCCTGAGATTTTGGGAGTTTCACAAGAAGAGGGTTACTACTGGCAGACCAGTGTGCCCTGCAACTGGGTTCGACGGAGTATTAAGGATGCGAGTTGCAGACCAAAGAAGAGGCGGCTGGATACAAAGAGCCACACTGCCCTGCATGGCGACAAGTCGATCTCTCTCATATCTTAGCAATCTAATTCCAATTTATGAAATCTGGTTCATATCCTTTATGATATCTTATATCGGAATTGGAATGTGTATATTATCTTTGTCTTGCTTTATATCCTGTACATGGTATCTGTGCTTTCTCAGCGATGCAATTTTTAATCACATTTTCATTTTTTACTACTCGCCACCGAAGTGAAGACGGTATGTTTTTACCTCTCTTTGTTGTTTGGTAATTGTCCAAAATCTAAGATTTTCAAGCTATATTGGTTCTTCAATTTTGTTATTCTGTCTCTGTCTGCTGTCTGTCTTGTTTGTCACCTACAAGGTCACAATATTTCAACCTCTTCACCGAACTTCACCACATGTAAGTATTGTACATATAAAGAGATTCTTGTTTTTGGATCAAACGGTCAACATAGCCAAGGTACCAACAACATCGTGGAGATTTAAAATCTTTCAAAATTCATCGAGTTGACTGAATTTGAAGGAACGATTTGTATTTTCAGGTCAGTGAATTTCAAACGACGCCATATTTCTTAAGTCAGCATGACCAAAATGACAAATAGTCCATAGCCAACAACTAGGGACGTCATTCTAATCCTCAGAGTTTTCATCTGCTTATTGAAATTTCAAGAGGATTGAATAGGTCGCTGACATTCACACACCAATTTATATTTCGAGGTCAACATTGGCAAAGGACCACAGGCTGATTATCTAAAATTGTCAATTTCATGATTGACTTGAATTTGAAAGCGCATATTATCGTATTTTAGCGTCACTTTATTTGATATAATTTTTTTTGTATACATTGTGAGGATCGATTAAGAAGCTAACACAAGCAACAGCCAAGGGGGGGGGCCGCATGAGACCAAAAGGGGCGGCAGAGGTAAGGACAACAGTGGAACAGAGAATTAGAGATGTGGAGGAGAGGAATGGAGAGGGACATGACATACTACAAGATATACAATGACTTATGAATCAACCACCAATTGTTTTGGAGTCCAATAGGCCAAAGGTTAACAAGCCAATTCTAAAATTTGTCAATTTTATCCCCAATTCCTTATGTTTTAGACGACGTCTCCATATTTGTCATTTAAGTAACCACCATTATTTTGAAGTTCAAATTGTTTTTGATTTTCGCCGTTATCGTCTCTTGCTGACCGTCTTCTTCTGCTTTATTATGAAATTTTGATTCTGACAGATATATTGATCACATTCGCATCCTCTGTTTGTGGTTTGTTTTTGTAGCACGATAACACGAGAAGGGAAGAAGCTACCAATGTCAAATTCACCACATGATTCAGGAGGTGATGGCTAGGCTGATTAGATTTTGGTCAAATCGGTCAACGGTCAAGGTCACGTGAGGTCAAACATTCGATTTTTGATGGTTTGGTACAGATCATCGTAGAAACTTCTGGTTGCGTCGCTACCTTTCTCAGAGACAGCTTTTATTAGACAAGGTCAGAGGTCAAGTTGACGATTTCGTAAGTACCAGTCTTGACTGTGCTTGTTCTTACGAAATCTAAAGTTCGTAAGTATATTGATGACTTCGTTCTGTTTGTTTGTTTGTGTGTTTGTTGTGTGTTGTTTGTAGGCACGATAACTCGAGAACGGAAGAAGCTACCAATGTCAAATTACACACTCGATATCAGGAGGGTGATGGCTAGTGCTGATTAGTTTTGGTCAAAATCGGTCAGGTCAAGGTCACAGTGAGGTCAACATTAGATTGAACAGATAACTCGAGAACGGAAGAAGCTACCAATGTCAAACACACGTGATTCAGGAGGGTGATGGCTAGTGCTGATTAGATTTTGGTCAAATCGTCAGAAGGTCATAAAGTGAAGGTCAACTTCAAACATGATAACTCGAGAAAAATTACCACGATGTATTGTTACGGAGTGTCGAGTTTGGCAAGACTCGAGTAATGGCGGAATTTGTGTGTAATTCGCTCAAGTTTAGTGCTGTTTTTAAAACTTTCGTGTATACAAATCATATTAATAATTCGTAAATTCATGTGGAGAAATGGAGTATTTTTTGCTTCGTCGACGTTACGAGTTCGTTTTAACTTCGATTTTAATTTTGTCTTCGGTTTTTGCGATCGCTTAGGACGCTTAAAACGGTTGCGAAATTCTGGTAAAAATCGGATGTTTTTGGAGACTTCTTTTTTTTTATTTTATTTTATTTTTTTTGGTATCCATGTCGAGGTCGTACTGAAGCTATACCAAACGTTGCATCACAAGGGAGCGATGGACAAGAGGTACGTAGGAGGGAAGGACAAAGTGTGGAACAGACTTGAGTGATCTGGGAAGGGAGAGTGGATGGGCACGGACACGTGGAGAAAGATGACAGTTACAGGACCTTCACAGAAGGAAGCAGGGGGGATTGAAGGAAGTGGTTGGGTTGGATTATCGGGGTAGAAAGATCGAGGATTTGGATGGAGGGATGATAGAGGTGTGTGCACAGCTGTTTTGCAAGCCTGGAGGCAGAATGGAAGAAGTAGGTGAGGGTTTATTCCAAGGGGGAAAGAAGAGGATGAGAGTGAATGTAGAGCGTGGTTCGTGTTTTGGCTGTTTTCAGAGGGGTTCGTTGGCGACTTGAGCCTGTGCAAGTGGGGGAAAATGCAGAGAGACCGGGGCAAGGCTGGAGAGGAGACGTAGATTAGAAGCACGAAGCCACCGAACAACTGCACGGTGATGAGGAGGCCCAAGATCGCTCATTGCGGGAGATGCCCCGATGTCCTAATGCCCTGGTCTCACAGCGCTGAAAGCCGGGAATGTGGGAGGCAGGCACCAAGCATTAGGGAAGCATACCATCAGTTACGGACAAAAGCTTTGCACTTGTCAGAGCTCAGAGGGCCGCAGGAGTATTTGACGACGGAGGTCATTTGCCTTCGCGACTGCATTTGAGGCCGAGGTTGGAATGATGCTTTCCCAGACAAACTCATGGGCAGATGTGAGCACCAAGCCTTGAAAGAAAAAATTCTTCAGAATGTTGTTACTGAGAAAGTGTATGGGTGTTTTTACTAGACGTCCTTTCGAAGAGAACTTGTTTTGGATGTGCTGAATTTGTCTATTGAAAGACATGTTCCATCTGTATGTTCAGTTTTGATTTATCAAATCTGCAGTGAGGAAGAGCTGCTGTTGCGGTGCTGAGGATACAAGATGTACGCAGCGTGGAGTCTAGCAGAGATATGCGATTTCAAGAGAGTCGGAAGAGATCATTGCATGAAACGAAAGACACGGCCCAGACGCTACTTGAGACTCAGCCTGACAGAAGAGGGATGAAAAGAACTCCATTAGCGCACCGTGATGCGACAGGAGCAGGAAGTCGCGGCATGATGGGATGCCTTGACGATACATGGAGACAGTTTGTGAGTATCAGGTCCAGACTGTGTTCAAAGCACGTAATAGTCCGGGTACGGCTCGTTTCCTGCGGTTGAGACCTCCATCTTGATGGGAAGAGTAAGCAGTATTCCAGGTAAGCCCTGGTTTGAACAATTATGATACGGAAATCGCCATTCGGAGAAGAGAGATTTCATGTTTGAGCGATGATGTTCCGCTACCTGTGATGATTGGAGAGGCTGATTCGTGTACTTACATGGATTGTTTTGCACCTTTTTTATGAGAGGCAAGTATTGTTAGCAGTTTCCGCCGTGGCAGATCGCACTGAGCAAATGAGAGGGTGAATAGAAGGAGAGGGTGGCAGGAGAATGCAGGCTTTGAGGACCGTGGGTTGATGCGTCTGGACCGTTCGGATCTCGAGTCGAGGTTTGAAGGCAAGCTCTCACTCTTGTAGAAGACAGGACACAGAGTCCAGGGACAGTTGGGTGCGACTGACGGAAGGGGTTGAGAAATGCATGGGTTTAGGACACAAAGATTTATGCTGCAGAACCACCGAGTTTAGCATTCGCTTTATCACGTGCGTATCAGCCCAGTGCAGCTTTGCATGGTATGGGTGACTGGAGGGGGAAATACACAAAAAGATTTGATAACGACCAGGATTTTGAGGAGGAGAGAGGTTTTAGATTTGTATAGAACAATAATTTACTATCGAAAGTGTCACGGTCGCAGTGACTGGCGTGCGCTCGGCAGACGCCATCGTTGAGTCACGTAAAGGTTTTCCGTGTGCGCGCTGACGGTGTTTTCGATAAAGATGGTGTTTAAAAGTCATTTTTTTATAGCAATAAAGGTTATCGTCGCATGCCTGACTCGCTAAGCCGTCGGAT
>CM068954.1:109276530-109286583 GCA_035128595.1 Eptatretus atami | reverse complement strand
CCCGTGCCCACTACGCTATCCCGGCCCCTCTTGGGCCCTTGGCCTACCGCGGCCAACTAGTCCGGTGCCCACTAAGCGATACTCACCATTCGTAGCCACGCTCCCAGCCCGTCGACAGGACTCCTGCACCCCTCCAAACGGGTTTCGAGCCTACATTCGCACCAACAGCAAAACGACCTCCATTCTTCATTTTTGTCAATATGGCTAACCCACAACTAACATTACTCTGACCCCGGGGTCCCTTGCGGTGGGAATCACTGCCTCGATGGGTGGGTACAAAGAGCGAGCACCCCCGGATCGATAAAGAAGCCCGTGCTGGACGGCTGAGAAGCGAGTTGGGCTGGGACCGTATGGAGAGAGTCTGGAGTCTGGAGCTCCAGAGCGAGAGTTGGTGGAGTTGGTGAGACGCTCGAGTTCGTGTGCTGCGCTGGAGTCGTGGCTTGCGGTTGCGGTGGGAGTGGAGGACGCCCGTGGGCAGCTGGAGAGTTTCGGAAGGTCTGGGCAGGTTGGTTCGCTGGGGGTTCGACCGGCGCGACCAGTAGGCCTGAGTCGAGGACCCATTCACTCCCCAGCGCGTCGTCGGCTTAGGCCAGGCCCAGTGGGGCCGGACGACCAAGGGGGCCAGTCGGAGCTCGGGGGTCCGGCACAGACACCGAGGGTGCCGAACGACCAGAGTCCACCACGAGGTCGGCCAGGTAGCCCGCATCCTGGTCTCTTGGAGCCCCTTTCAGCATCCCGCTCCATCAATATGAAGGCTCACAAGCCCGTTCATTCTTTCTGGGGTTTGATGAAAAGCTGTGGCGCCTTGGTCTACTAAGGTAGAACTGATTAAGTGCAACGATAGTGTGCCATAACAATAAGACATCGGCTGTAGGTTTTGCTGTTGTCTTGTCCCCATCCCCCCATTCATTGCATATGTGCCATTTGAATAAATGTCCCATTTTTGAATGCTTAACCTGCTCGTTGTGTCACTTTCTTGCCATTGGACTGCCATGATGCGTTCGGAAGTTAGCTGGCTGATTATAAGCCGATGAAAACGTACATCTGGTCCGACGGGACTTGGCGATATAAAACGCTCGGGCAATTGCAAACGGAGCGAGCTGCTTAAGCGCGCTCGTTTTCAGTGCAGGGCCCGTCGACGGTATAAACTCCGGCATTTCTGTCCGCGCGATATAGTTTGGTATATCACAACCGGAGATTGACCCTGTCGAGCGTGAACAGAAGAGTGGCTGTTTATGGTTTAAAACACCCGATAAGCTGGGTTTTCGGCGTTGATTCGGAAGCTGCACCGAGATTGCACGTTCGTGGGTGCGCCGCGGCCGCAACGGCTTAAGGCGGTCATCGTCCGCACGCCGGAACGGGCGGAAATGTACACAATATCTAAACCACCCTGCCCTGCTCGCCTTAAGCTGCCTTTTGCGTATCGGGATTAATTAAAAGCTCTGAATTTTAATGGGAACGGAGGGTCACTCTGCGACACACCCTTGATCCGATTCCCGTTAATTTCAATGTGGAAGGAGGGATGAGTTTGGAATTCGCTCCGAACCCAGTGGTTATTCAAACTGCCAAATTTACCGAGTGGATGGTTCGCATCCCACTTCGACACCAGTGTCGTAGATTTCCGCCGTCGGCAATGCACACGACCCTTTTTCAGCCCAACTCCAGGCCGCGCGTTCCCAAACGCGACGATCTAGTCGTAGCTTTCCGGACAAAACGCGCGAAACCCAGCTACGGGTGTTTTTCAATACACCACAAAATCTTGTCAAGCTCTGCCCACGCGCTACAGGTTCATCGCAATTATCGATTTACCTAATTATTTCGCGGCGGACAGTACGAAGATTGTACTCGACGGGACCTGCACGAAAACGAGCCGCTTAAGGCAGGCTCGTTGCCGTATGCGAAGCCGAGCGGTTATTAAATTGCCAAATCCGCGTCGGACCAAATTTACGGTCTTTATCGGCTTAAAAAAAGCCAGCTAATTCTTCCGTACGCACCATTAGCAGTCAATGGAATGAAACGAACGACACGACCAGCAGGTTTACGTATTCAAACACTGGGGGATTTATTTCACACAATAAGCAGTTCAATGAATGGGGATAGGGACAAGACACATGCAAAAGCCTACAGCCGATTTCTATCGGAATGCCAAGATAGTATACAGGCACCTTAACAATTCTACTTATAAGACAGGGCCCACAGACTTCCATGCAAAACCCAAGAAAGAACAGAATCGGGCTCGTGAGGCCTTTAATGCACTCAGGGCCGGGATGACCGGAACAGGCCCTGAGAGACCGGCAAGGTTACTCGTCACCCTTGTGGACTCGATGGGTTTTGTTATGCGACCCCCTGGTATCTTCGTTCGGGTCCGGTGCGTCGCGGAACGCGCCAGTCGCTTTGGGCGGCTGATGAGCATTGCTACGGTTTCCCCTCGGTCGTGCCGGCCTTCACTCGGCCTGTCGGTCGGCCTAGCCGACGACGCGCTGGAGGGAGTGAACGGTCTTTCGCCCGACCCCCCGAGCTCCGACTGGCTCCCGTGGTTGTCCGGCCTCCACTGGGCCTGCTAGCCGACGACGCGCTGGGAGTATGAACGGTCTTTCGCCCGACCGCTTCAGGGTGGTTGCCCGGACCCCCCAGCTCGACTGGCTCCCTTGTTGCGCTGGGCGAACCTTCCATGCGAAAAACTCCACTGCCCGACGAACCAACTCACCTCTCCGATGAACGAACTCAACTCAACTTCCTCCGACCAACGAACTCCACTCCTCCGACGACCGAACTCTCTGTCAGCGTCCTACGCTGCTATTGATCAGCCCCGTGGGCGAAGCCGCCGAAGGTTTCGCCACCCGTCATCGGCCCCTTTCCCTTCACCTTCGAACCTTCAACCCCTGGCTGGCCCGCCCCCTCTCACTTCTGATTGGCCAGTCCTTCAGTGTGTAAGGCCGATTCTGATCCGGATTTTGCCGTGAAAGCGGCTGATCACACGGCGGACGTGGTTGAAATCGCCCTGCTTGTCACGGTGGCTTGATCACGACGCGACGTGTTTAAATCGCCCTGCTCTGTCGCGGTGGCTGACACACGCGGACGTGGTTGAAATCGAACTGTGTTTCGTGACACAAGGATGTGTTTCGGAGACTGTTCGGGCCGATTCGCACCGACGCATTTTCCGCAGTTCGAGTGAGGACGTGATAAAAAAAGAGTATTGCGATGAGAAGATGTTTGTTGTTTAAATTAAAAGATAGAAGAAAGAATAACGCACTCAAGAACACAGCCCGGCACACGCAATAATTCCGTTCTATACATTGGTGGGAAACACCTGGAACACACCACTTATCGACATAACTGATCTTCGGGGAACCTGATGGTGTTCTGTGAATTCCACCACGTAACATAACACACACCATAACATACCACACATCACACAATATACAACACCAACACATACACACACAGACACAACAGATATACATTAAACACACACACACATACACACAACACTAAATAACAAAATACAACACACAGGCACACACACACATTTGAGAATACAAAGATGTCCAACACGGGATCTGATGGATGATTCTTTAAGCAAAGCCACAAATGAAATCAATGAGTTAAGAAATTAAGAGTCCTTCACAATCCAAACTTCACCATTCCACACACAATTCACATCAAACACGGCCATGAGACACTGAAGAAAGACACAAGCATTCCCATGCAGAAAAAAAGTAAAAACAGGGATAAAATTCCTTTTTATTATCAATACGAATTGTGCATAATACCAGACCTACAGTCAAAACATTCTGTGAAGCGGAATCTGTTCTTCAACTTAAAGATATAAGCTTCAATAATATGTACAACTTATGTTGCGTGGCGTGGGCATCATTGCTGAAGTCAATCTGAAATTATTTCTTTTATTTGTATTTATATACCCATCTCCCATCAGGTTTGTCTATATTCCTTAGTTTCTTCAGTAATCATTGGCTCTGAATGGAGCTTCTTTTGTTACCAGGTTTTATACTCCTTACACACGCACCATTTGTCCCGACTGGGTTCTCTCATGGACTGCAAAAGCGGTAAAATTGGGCTCCCTTCATTTTAGCGTAGCACATTGAATATCCTTTTGTGATGAGGGTCGATCCGTCGACAGTGTCATGAATCTATTAATCACAAATATGGTGAGGTCCAAAATAAATAATTTCTTTTTCTCAGGGTTCTCACCTGCCACAAACCCAAATGATATCCATTTTAAAACATTAACCAAAACAGTAGAAGTACTGATTTAATTTTTTACTCGAATACGAGATATACATAATTATCCTTGATGGTCTGTCTTATGGGGGCTCAAAGGGAATTTGTTTGTTTATCAAATTGGGCCAGACGGTATGATAAGACCAAAATGGGTATAGATATACAAGAAACATTTTTATTGGTGCATGTTGCTTTGACCTCTACCAAAAAGAAGAAGAGAGAGATCAGAACCCCCTACAATTGCTTGGGTCTTATTATACTTTTATATCTTAGGTCTAGATTGAACTCTGCGCAATTTATTGCTTAATGCATTGATAGAGAGAGGCGAGGTGTTTATGATGCCACACATATTGCTTAGACATATTTTTCTTATTTATAAATGCTTATCTATTCTCTTATATTTAGCAACAAAACCCAAGGTAATCCTGCTAAAAAATAGCTGTTCTGACTGGAGATGAAATAGCAGCTACAGCTGCGCATCTACTATTTACACAACTATATTCATCTATAACCCACATACTATTTGGACATTCCAGCCTTACACTTTCGAAAACACAAAACAAAAACCACCTATCATTACCCTTACATCACATACACGGAGCTACACGACAGGCAGAAACATAAGTCGGATAACATACTTGTGACGTCCACGGACTGTGAACAGTCCGCGACCGTATACCGCTATAGAATTGATGGAGGGGGCAGACATAAAAACGAATGAGATGAAGCAAGGTTTGTATTCTAAAACCCAAGATGAAGTTTATTTGGCGATGGTTTAATCTTTCTGCGGGTGCCCTCTTATTGCATTCAAATCTTGGGCACCGGATTTGAGAATATGGGGTTGTGCAACGAAATCGCTCTATTCTATTTTGTTTCTTAATGGTTTAGATTTATTAATAGTTTATAAATATACAATCATACAACTACACTATGAGCATCTGTGGGTTGATTATTATTAATTAAGCCCTACGACAAAGTAGTAAGGAGGATACGTTGCTGTGTTACAGGCTTCTCTGTCACCCTATCGCACGAAAGTGTTGAAGGTTATGTGTTAGCCAGATATTGGGTCGTAGTGCGCTGTTTGTTTTCGTGGGAACCCACCACACTCATCTGCGAAGGATTCGCAGGAGGGATAGTAGCGAAGAGTCGGTCACAGACCCTCTATATATTTGGAGAGAGCTTTTCCAAAAAAAGAGATTATCATCATCAACAAAAACAAACACCCCCACACACCCTCCACACACACAAAAACAAACAACTTATATCTACACTTTTCACACAACAACAACAACTATCTATAGATTCTTGACCCAAAATTCAGCAACATCACAAACAAACGTAAGACTAAAGATATTTAATTTGAGTGATTCCCTCCACCCGCGCACTTCCGAAGGAGCTCGCACGCACCCCCAGAATTGGGGGTCTGGGGCCCAAAGACGATTTTTATAACCTTATTGCTACACTGGGAAGTTTCCTTGGGTGGGGGGGAAAGTTTTAGTCCGGGGTACCCCAAAAAGCCTAAGAGCAGGAGATCCCGAGCGTACGTCCAAGGAGGCAGAGAAGTACTCTGGTGGTTGTGCAGGACCCGCTAATTGCCAGATCAGACCCTTCCTTGGGAGCGCGCAAAATGTGTAGCCGCGTTTCTGCGAGCCCCTGTAGACGTCCAACCAGCCAACACATCGCAGCTGTATCACGTGGGTCTTGGTTTGTTGCGTAGCGCTCGCGTGTGCCAAGTAGGACGCGCGGGAGAGACCGTTCTTCTACTACTTCTCTAGGGTGTGGAAGAGCCAGATGCTCCTCTCTGATTGCTGGCAACAAAAAGTCTGCGAAAGAAGCACTAAGGCGAGTCGCGGCGGCCGGCGCGTTCGAGATACCAAAAAAAATACCTTGGGGGCCCCAACTAAGGGAACCGTGGGGATACCTTGTACCCGTAGCCAGGGGGCAGAATCCAGAGTGGGCCAACCGAAGGGGCCAAGGAGTGGAAAAGGGAGGCTTTTTTAAAGACCCAAGGGCACTTTTGCCCCACCACAGCCCCACAGCTAATTTTTCGGGCGGGATAGAAATACCAAAGGGAAGGTATATCTGATGGACCGAGGACGGCGCAACAGAGAAGCGGCAGGCGGACGAGACTACAGAGACAACACAGACGACTAGGGACAACCAGGAACCCTTATCATTTATTTCATTGACTCTGGGTCCCTCTTCTCGGGTTATTTGGCCGAGGATTCAAACTTTTTCTTCTAATACCTGCGCGAAGAAACCTCTGTGCGATGCGTTCCAATCGAGTTCTCTTTTTTCTCTACTGCCCTCTATGCTTCGTCCGCCTATTCTTTCGCCTAAAATCAAGTTGAATCCCTGGGGGCGAAGGGTCCTGGCAAAATCAGCGCCAGCCTTTAAGTACGTGGTGACCAATGGGATTTTTGCATTCGAAGGGGCAGCCGAGGGGGAATAAAACTAAAACTGTGTTGGGGTGGAGGCACAACGGTTGGGTTTGGAAAAGAAAAGGACACTTCGCCTAACCCGTCCCCTTAGGTTAATAATACGATGTTTATCATCTTCTCTCCTATTTCCCTCAGCATTGAAAGACAACTAAATGAGCGATTTTTTTCACTAAGAAATATAGCCTGGTTCTCTCTTTGGTGGTGAAGGGAACCTTATCTCAACGCAGAGGCTGGAACTCTCGCCATAATTCTTTTATTACATCGAGATCCTGTGGTACAACTCTGTTTTGAAACAAACACATACGCCCAATGGGCAGAAAATACCTAATTAAAACATCCATAATTATTTATGATCTCTGACTAGGGGTTGAGGATGGGAAAACAGGTACACCGCCCTTCCGAGCCCCTCCTCTTCAGACCTTCGTTTGAGTTTCGAGAGAGTACTACTGATTACAGGACTAGGGTCGAAAGTTCACAAAACCACACACATAGGTATAGGACTCTTTAGATCGCATGTGAAAATAAGATGGAACGAATGGAAGGGATTTTATTTGAGTGGTGGTAGAAAAGAATATTTTCTTGCCCCCACCGTCCGCACGCTGAAATAGAAGGAGATATTCGGCCCTCGTCTCACAAGAGGCTGCTTTGACATCCTGAATTGAGAATAAGCCGTTTTCTTATATCTCTAAACAATTAAATTTTGGCACACTCATCCACAGACTCCCAATGACACACCCCAAAAAGATCGCACCCAACCAACATGTTGGGGGGAGGTCTCTCACACCACCCAATCTACAGAACTTCCAAACACCACCACCTTCGGCTCTTTACCTCCACAACTCACCCCGCAGAGGACATCCGCATTCACCAGGCGGCAGAAAATCATTTTTCGGAGAGCAGCGCAGCTGCAGCCAACAATGCCAGCAAAACACAAAGCTCACCAACACAGCCCAGGCACCACTAGCGCCTATAACTCATATCCACTCATGCCAACCATCCACCAAAACACTCTCGGCGCCTCTTTACCATATGGGAAAGAGTGGGACTGTAGTCTCCTCTAATCGCCTGCTCGCGCAGGAATGGGTGGTGAGAGGGGCTATCCGTTCTGATATGGTAATGAAATTGGGGCCTGGCCCCAATCCCCCTAGCAATGACGTCTCTTACGCCCAATCTGGGATGGGTCGATCCAATCTCATTGTTTCTGGGGGGGAACCAAGTTTTTTTCTTTCCTTTGTAGGCCACTTACACGGGGTGTAGGCACCCGCCTAACCAAAGACACACCGCCAGTGGGTGATACGCGAGCGGGACCCACTCCCCAGGAGCAGTAGCCCACTTCCTCATTCACCTTGTCCTTACATATAAAGAAACACGAGACAACACGCAGAACAGCGGTAGCGGGAGGCAGTCTGGAGGACTTTTGCGCCTTGGAAGGTTTTGTGTTTCCAAAAAGAAGAGAAAAGCGACGCCACGGGGAGCTTTTCGTGTTATAAGAGAACAGCATCTTTACCAACTGCCTGGCCAAAAAAATCCCACAGGCGGCGGCCACCCCGGAGGGGTTTCAGTGTGTGCGACCGCAAAGATTTCGATCAAAGTGTTTTGTTCAGCCTTCTCATTGGACGGTTGTCGAAGGGGCCAGGGCTTAGGTATGCGAGTTGTGTCACAATGTTGGGGCTCCAGCCAAGATAGTTGTGACCGTGAGCTTACGAAGCGAGGGAGAAAGAGAGATGAGGGACCATGTATGCAAGAAGGAATTCTGATATACGACGCTGTTGAAAACCCGCAGGACAGCAAGGGCTCGGAGGGCTGCTTAGGTATCTTAATGGCTGTGGAGCGGGGCACCGCTTAGACCGAAGAATTGCTGATTTTTGCTGATTTGGCCCACGCTTTATGAGCGTACATGTGCGGGAGACTCAGAGAGAAAAAAACAAAAAAGCAGGAGGGTCTTCGAAAGAATGAAAAGAAGACCGCCGATCAGAGCAGAAAGGAGAAACGTCGGGACATTAAATGAGAAAACCAACGCCACAGCATGTGGTGATGTTTTCTTCTCGAGATCCAGTTGCTTTTCTGGGTGGGCAAATTGTAAGTGGTTCATCGTTATACTGTTATCTGCATGCGCGGGGGGGACAAGGGGGCAGGCTGAAAGTCAGGGGGCGCAATATCGGCGGAACCGGGGGGGGCTTACAGTCCCTGGTACGAGAAGTCGCAGCGCGCGCCCATAAGAAAAGACGCCGGTGGAGCTCCGGTGGCCACGGAATCGCGAGAAGTTGCCGCCAGCCGTTCCTTCGGCCCTGCCTCCGATTCGGTTACCGTTTTTCCAAAATTACACCGTTGCCTGAGCGATTTAGTTCGGATTACGCCTTTTTATTGATGTGGAGCTGGGCGTCAGAAGCGCAGGACTTCTATCCGTCTCGTGGAGTGGGCACTTGTTTTTTTACGACACAGAGCGAAACAGAGAGGAACTGAAACTTAGCCCTCTTTTGGATACATTTTCGCTCGGGTTTCTTCCTTAGCGGCAGCCATTCGCGAGCCCACGAAGGCCATTTCGTGTTGGCCTACGTCTCCTCCACAGAAACCTTAGTCGCGATTTGGCCAAAGGGGAAGGCTCGATGACTGGCCGGCTTCATAACCAAGGATTACCTACTTTATGTCAATTTTTCCACTTTATCGGTGCCTACTGAACCAACACCACTTTGTTTTTTGTGGTAGGTGTGGTGAGGCTTTATCTTGTTTTTGGTAAAATGGAGGTTTTTTGTGCTTCTCTCCCTGTTGCTCTCCCTTTTTTTATTTTTTGGTGCTAGCAATCTGGGGTGCAGAAGGTGGTGGTCCGTGGACTGTAATTTTAGAAAGAAAAAAACCCAGTTGCCTTAGTGGGGCCGGTCCTGTCAAATTCTTTGTCATTTTTTGTCTTAACGACGGAACGGTGGTGAACAGTATAGCGTGGGCATGGACTTGGTTGCTGTGATGGACTCGTAACATAATTACCGGCGTTGCTTGGTCCTTGGGCCTGTAGTCTTACATGTGGGCAATGGCAGAATATGGTGGCTTGTTGAATCTGTTTGGCCGCTTCTCAGGGTTGCAGGTGGCGTGTTTCCACATTGTTTGGGAAGTTCCAATAACTTTACAAATTCCACAGGGGAAGAGAGAATGTGTTTTTGAGGCCATTAGTAACGGCGGTGTACAAACCCTCTTAGGTGGGTAGATAGGAGATCTAAAGTCTCTGGATCGTTCTCTTGTGGTGTTGTGGCCGGCGAAACACCGCTCGCTTACTGCACTAGTAAGCACAAACGGCTGGCATTGGCCGGTCTGTGACATTGTCGTGTTCCCGCCCTATGTTCCTTACCCGACCACCAAAACCAAGGCTAATGTGTTT
>CM068954.1:109255726-109265836 GCA_035128595.1 Eptatretus atami | reverse complement strand
TCGCATGCTGGCCGAGTTAGCGCGCACATTTTGCACGAGGTTACGTTCACACTGGCAGCTGCATTTTATCAGCAGCGCCTCAATATTGATAAAATCAACCTTCAGACCTTGTGTCGGCCGGAAAAAGCGGTCAAGTGACGCGCTATTTGTGGGAAGTAATAAAGGGCTTCATCCATAGGGCCGATTGGTAATGGCTCTTCCGTTTCTCACGGTTGCCGCCCATCCTCGGCTTCATCGTCGCACTCTAAGTGATGATGGTGGCAATAATCCAAACACAGGACCGACTATGCTCATCGCGAAGCGGTAGCTGGTGACACGTCACGTTTTCTCTGCAGGCTTCGATTCTAGTCTTGCCCGCCTTTGCTGCTTAAAAAACGCAGCTCCTTACAAAATGCCAAATGCAGACTTGCTGCTCACCTCGCACTCCTTTGTTCCTTTTTGCTCCCCCTCGGTGACATTGGCCATCTGCCAGGTCTGTTGCAATTTACTCTTCCTGCGCAGGGCAGCGACGTCAGGCAGTACATGCAGCATCTCAAGTAATGCCGGCGCAATCTCTACCCGCCATTCAGCTTACAGGTCAGGGGCTACAATTTTGCTTGTCCTCGCTACTGGTTGATGTTGCGGAAATGGCGCTTAGTGTGTTATTGAAATATAAGGATTAGGCCCAGTATCCGGCCATTAAATGTGCATGTTTAGCCAGGTTGTTCGGTAAATGGAGCGTTTACATGTGTCGGGGGATGTAGGAGGCATGTTCAATTGTTCGTACATTGGTGGTTGTTGGAGCCGGGCGAGAGGTTGCTTACTTCTTCGTTCGCCTCTCCGAAGTGAGACTCCACCGCAGTGCTCTGGGAGGGGGAGGAGTTTTGTCGGGTGCTTCGTAGAGAGGCGAGCGTTGCGCTGGAGAAAGAGGAAGTGAAACTGAGAGGCAGAGCAGGCAGCCGGGGAAGGGGCGGTGGTGAAAGCTGAGAGGCGAGCGATGCGCGAGAAAGAGGAAGTGAAAGCTGAGTAGCAGTGAGCGGGCCGAGAAAGAGGAAGTAAAACTGAGAGGCGAGAGAAGGGCGCCGGAAGGGCGGTGGTGAAACGAGGCGGCGAGCGGCCGGGAAGTGCGGTGGTGAAAACAGAAGGGGCGAGAGAAGCGCCGGGAAGGGCGGTGGTTGTAGGCCGAGAGGCGAGAGAGCGCGCGGGAAGGCGGTGGTGTAGCCGAGAGGGCGAGAGAGCGGCCGGGAAGGGGCGGTGGTGTAGCCGAGAGGCGGAGAGCGCCGGGAAGGCGGTGGTGAAACTGAGGCGGCCGAGGTGGCAGGCGATCGGCTTTTCGTGAGGCGAGCGAGGCGCGAAGAAAGGCAGGAAGGAGGTCTGTCTGCCATCGGCTGGTAGGAGAACTGCGTGGTGGGGGCGTGTGTGGTCGGGCGATCTGTAAGAGAAGGAACGGGCCTGAACCTGAGGGTCGAGTCTGGGCCATCTGCCGAGGGAGTAATGAGCCTCGAGTGTCGAGTGGGATATTCTGGGCTGTATAGAAACGACTAGTGGGAGGCTGAAAATGGGCGTCGAGAGGACTGGCTGGCTTGTTGTGAGTCGGCGTTCGACTTTATGAGGAGGCTGATGCGACGAGGCTTTAATCCTGCGTCTAAGGCCACGGAGTCTCTGTCCTTACTCCCCTCAGCGGGTCTTCGACACGTTTGTTCGATCCGCCTGGGAGCCGCAACCCGCCCGATTTGGCCTTGTCTGGTTGAAGCGCAGGCCAGGGCCGTGGACTTGTATGGCTGGAGCCTTGTGGAAAAGGCGCGCTGGAGCATACCAGCAGATCTTTTGTCTTGGGCTGTCGATCCTTTACACGCGGGGTCTGGAGCGTTGGCCGAGGAGTGGCGAGCGGCCAAGCGATGCGCGGGAGAAGAAAAAGGACGCCGGCCATCTGGCACGCGCGGTCGTTTGAGCTGGGTGGCTCAAAATCCATTGACATCTAGGCTGTCAGCGGAGACGCATTCGATTGGTGCGGCTTTGACACTTTTTTCCTGCTCGTACCATTGGAGGGCATTGCACCAAGTAGGGCTCTGTTGTCTTGTCTGGGGGGCATGTTGTCTAAGGTTTATCTCGTTAGGGTCGCGCGGCTTCGAAACCCGTAATCGGCATAGCTGCGCGGCGCGCCTCGTTAAGAAGGGTTTAGATTAATTATTAACATTGTTCGTGAATGCTTTGGCTTGTTGTTGTTGTTGCCCTGCGATGTGTCCGCCAATAAATCTGGCAGAGTTATCGCGAGATTTGCCGCCTTGAATTTAATTTGTGGCCGCGCCGAGGAAAAGATCGCCCGCTGCGATTTGGATATAAATCGCAAAATGTGTTAGCAGACTGGCAGAATTTCGGCAGTCGGAGTCTCTCGAGCTGAAAAACCAGTCTGTAACCAGGATGCTATGCCCCCAACTGGTAAGGGTCGCAGGTGTACGGGCTTGGGATCTGGCGATTGCGAGAGCGCATGACCGCGAGGGCCTGTGGCGCGAACGGGCAGCCGGTGTTATAACCTTCGCCGGAGAGCGCGTGCTGGTTAAGTGAGCGCCTGGGAAGTATTGCAAGCATTTGGTCTGTGCGAGGTAGGTGTTGGCGAACACCGCAACTGGCTACGGATTGGAGGCCGACTTGGATGGCAATTCGTAACGCGGACAGCCCGGCTCCGGAATCCTCAACAATATTGTTAGGCGGTTGCGGAAATTCAGAACAGAACACCATTTTTTAGTCAGGGTTCCCGCAGAGGTCAGTTACTTTTGGTAAGTGTGTCAGTTCGCAGGTTAGATTCGCCCAGCCGATGGTATTCGCGGGCATCTGTTGCGTGGTGGCGCGTGGGGGCTGTGGCATCTTTGAGTTTATAGCGCGTTATTCTTGTTCTTCTTATATTTTAGAACAAACAATCGTCACAGACGAGCAACCCACGGCCGTCTTTGACGGTGGTTTCGCAACAGCGGGCCGCGTTTGACGGTGTGTTGTTTCCAACACGAGCCGCGTTTGACGGTGGTTTCCAACACGGCCCGTGTTTTTTTGAGGGGTGGTATTGCGCAACAACGGCCGCGTTTGATCGGTGGTTTCCAACACGGCGCGTCGGCGTTTGACGGGTGGTTTTCGGCAACACGGCGCGTTTGACGGTGAGTTCCCAACCGGCCTGCGTTTGAGCGGCAAATGCGGATCAAAATAAACGGTCGTTACCTTGCTCGAGAAAAAGAGGCTGGCCAATCCGGTAAGTGAGGGACGGATCAAGCCTGGGTGAGGTTCAAAGGTGCCAAGGGGGAGGCGGGCTGATCTTTTGGTTGGTGAATACCGCCTCAGAGCAGCCGCTCCCCTTGGTGGCTATAAATAAGCCGGCGTTCGCTTCGCAGCGACAGGGGCAGTTTGAGAGCGTGGTTGGCTTTGAGTTCGTTGCTGGCGGCGGAGTTTGTGGCTGTGCAGTGGCGGTGGGAGTGGAGAGACCGCCTCCGTTGGAGCTGGAAGAGTTTCGGAGTGGTTGGAGTGGCGGTGCAGTTGGTTCGGGCCGGCGCAACCAGTGAAGCGGGGTCGGACGCCGCGTTCACTTCTCCAGCGCGTCGTCGGGCTAAAGCCAGGCGCGGGAGTGGAGGCCGGACGAATCAAGGGAGCCAGTCGGAGCTCGGGGGTCCGGAAAGGAACCGAGGGTCGCCGAACAAGGAACCCATCGAGTCACGCTACGAGGGTGGCCATGTAGCCGCCCGGTCTCTCGGATGCCCTTCGTGGTCATCCCGGTCTCTGAGAAATTTATAAAAGGCTCAGCAGGCCGCGTTCTTTTCTTTCTTGGGTTTTGGATGAAAGTGCTGTTGGCGCCTTGTCTTCCTAAGTAGAAAGCTGATTAAGGTGCATTGATTGTGTTAGCTATGATAATCAGACAATCGGCTGTAGGTTTTTGCTCGTGTCTTGTCGGCCTGAGAAATTCAAAATGGCCGCCATGCTACTTCCAGTATATCAAAAATTGCATATCTTTGGTTCTACATGTCTGAGTTTTATGATTTTTGGGTCAAAATATATGTTTTGAAGGTCAAGGATGTCATATATTTCCATTCCAGATTGTTATATTTAAGGGTTAAGTCACAAAATATGAAATTAACTTTTCGGGGGCAAATCCAAGATTGTCGTCGAGTAACATCTGGAAAATAGTAAAAAATCAATTTTCTTCTCATAATTTATTGGCAGTGAATCTTTCATGCAAGTAAATGTTTGTTTATATGTGGGAGTGCACAACAAATTGAGACAAGAAGAGAAGGACGCAATCATTGTCTTTATTTTCAGAACATGATGTGTACATAATATCAATTTCTCAACTTTTACACTGTTCAGGTTGGTTATACCATTCTTTTGTATGTCCTCCTGTACTTTATCTAGAACAGTAATATGATGAAAGAATATCAACATTCCTTCATTTTGTCTGTAGAGCAACAGTGTTTCAATGGAAAATTGAAATAAAACATGAATTATCTGAATTCCCGGCAATTGATGCTTTCCCGGTAAGTATTCTTGTAATTTGCATTGACCAAAGTTTGATGTACTGTCCAAACTGTCTTTTATCTAAGACAGTCATAATAAAATAATATTAACATGTCTTATATTTTGACTGTGGCAATGTTTTTACAGTTGTAAATTATATGAAATGAAATCTCCATTGAAACACATACATGTAATCCTTCAGTCACTATCTGAGTCGCTGGCTCCAGAGTCACAAACTTCATCATTACTTTCAGCCTCATCATCGTGCAACAATGTCTGTTCTTGTTCAACCAAGTCATGTAAACTTCTTGGGAGTGCATCATGGGTATACCTCACTGACCACATCTACCGTCTTTCATTGTCCATCCATGGTTGGTGGGATTTGGGGGTGCATCCGGCTTGTCATAGTTTAGTTGAATGTAAACTTGTAGTTAACTCGCGTCACATGCAGATTGTGAGAATCTGGATCTGGTGGATGCGGGACGTGGACTTGTTTTTCATCTGACCCCATTTCCGTGCTCTGGCTTCACCTAACGTTTTACTGATTGTGTCATTATAGATGTGTCTAATAGTGAATGTGGCCATTTGCTGAAGCACCTCTTGTGTCACTGGAAGTGTTTTGCCAACATCTTTCAAAAGATTGCGTGCCTCCTGAGTTCCTGTTCCTTTTTCATAAACTGTGTTTTTCCCATGTCCATAGAAGCCAGATGTTGTATCAGATCCACTATGGATGTGTAATGGGATTAATATTTCAGCTACATCATCAGAGCAAAGGTCTCTGCAGCTGATGATTTTGTCTTTCCGTTTGATAGCAAGGGTGCCCTCCAGTTGATGTGCAACATATGCAGAAAGAATCACTACATCTGTGTCCTCGGCATCAATCACGACTGTCTCCATTTTTCCTGCTTTTCGGATTTGCGAATAGATGAAGAACAGCATTGTGTCCGCCTCAATGTGACTACATTCAAATTCTTCCATCCTTTCTCCGGAGGAGATGTTCCAACAATTTTGCCTGATGGAGTACACAAAGTCAATGTCTCTATGATTCTTTACGAGCTTGGTGAACTCATCCTTTAGAAACTTTTGCAGCCTTTGTTTGTTTCCTGATTGCTGACAGCACCTGGAAGTTCTTTGTGGCAGGAAACCTATCTGATGTTTTCATGTTCACATTTCTGGCACCATCTCTATATGCTGTCGTGGATTTACGACGCTCATGCTCACTGTCTTTGATGGAATTTTCCACACCATAGGCATCATTTACAAAAACAATCTGGCTTGCATTTGGATGCCTTCTGCGAATAACGGAAACAAGCTTTTCAGCATAATCTCCCCACGTGAGGGCAGACCCATCAGCTTTCTCACGATCTTCTCAGTTGGGGTCGCTAATCTCCACAGGAAACCCATATCGACTAGGGCAATGTACTGATCTGGAAAAGGTTCGACAGGCTGCATGTTTAATTTCTCAACTAACTTTGATTTTTGCACTTTCTTCATGGTACCGTTGATGTTAAATATGGGTAAACATCATCTGTCACGTGAAATTCCATCACCTGTGCGAGAGTAAACTTCTCTTCACCAGATTCTGCCAGCCAAATTAACGATGCCATTGCTCTGTTTTCAATAGCATCTGTCTTGTCACTTGCCTGAGACTGAATCCCTAGTTACAGGAGGTTTGCTGAAAGTGTATCTTGAACATCTGTGTATAGTAGCATCAAATGGTGTGTTCTGTGAAAACATTCGTTTTCTGAAGAATTGAGTCACTCTTGTTTCACCATCTTCGTGAGCACTTTCAATATCATGTACCAGGTCACCTGAGGCGACAACACCGGATACCAGAGCTCTCAGTTGTGGTTTATCCAAGTCAAATGGGTCACAGTCAAACTCAGTGATGCAACTGTCTAGGTCTTGGACAACCTGTTCGTCAATTTCAGACGACTGGGGGTATTCTCAATATGCTTCAGAGCAGAGGTCTTCATCTGTGCCAGTGTGTGAAGAGCTGCCCTTACTCTGTTGACTGAGTTCACGTTCCTCGTAGTAGTTAACAGCATCTTCTCATTCGCAGAATTTTCAGCCATCCAGCCTTCATCTTGGAACCTTTGTTCATTGTCATTTCAATCCAGAGGTCTCGAGGCAAACACGAATATATGGCCTGCCAGTCATTGATTGTGCAAACAATCCATCTCGTAGGTATCTGGCCTTTTCCTCGGGAAGACTACTTACTTCAAGCCAGAATTCCACAAGCCAGCGAGCATACCGGTCATTGTCGTAGACATGGAGCCATGGCATCATCATTCGCAATGAAGCCTTGAATTCATCCCAGTTCCTTGTTTTCACTGCATGGATATTCAGCATCAGAACTTCTACCATGGACATGAAACTCAACCAATACTTAACCATGGAACTGTTAGATGACTCTGCGCTCTGGAACACTTGTTCCACGAAGGACACAATATCTGGGTGAGATTCCAACTCTGAGTAGACTTCCTGCTTTTGCTCTGGAGTTGTGGAGGATTCCTGAAGTATGGCAATCTTCTCCTTTGTATTTTCAGACAGGACACCCCATCCTGCATGCCTTCTCTGATCATCCGTCGACTCAGAGCTTCATACATCAACCGAAGACATCTGATGTTACGTTTGTAGTGTTTCCCACGTATAATGTACAATCATGTTCTGAAAATAATGACAATGATTGTCCTTCTCTTCTTGTCTCAATTTGTTGTGCACTCCCACATATAAACAAACATTTACTTGCATGAAAAGATTCACTGCCAATAATATTATGAGAAGAAAATTGATTTTTTACTATTTTCCAGATGTTACTCGACGACAATCTTGGATTTGGCCCCAAAAAGTTTAATTTCATATTTTGTGACTTAACCCTTAAATATAACAATCTGGAATGGTAATATATGACATCCTTGACCTTCAAAACATATATTTTGACCCAAAAATCATAAAAATCGGACATGTAGAACCAAAGATATGCAATTTTTGATATACAGTCAACCCCGCTTCATCGCGGTTCACCTATCGGCGCCCCGGTTCATCGCGGGTTTTCCCTTGGAACGTAACTAATTTTTTTCTGCGGATTCCCCGGTACATCGCGGTAATAATGTATAAAATATAAATTATTTAAGAATAAATTATAACGCGTGGTGCTCGACCAGTCAGACAACGCATGAGACAAAGTTTCGCTTGTGAACTTCGAATATTTTCTACGTTTTTTCTCCAAGCCCACGATGGCGCCCAAACGCCCTGCACCTTCTAAGGCTTCTGGCAAGGAACGAAGCGCCAGAGGAAGGTCCTGGGACGCTCCAGGAGAAGGTAAAGGTGCTCGATATATGCTTCAGGAAGGAAAAAGATTTGCCGCCGTTGGACGAGCACTGCTCATACCCAGCACCTCAAAACCGACCAGACCAGACTAGTCGATCTCCGGCACCTCAAACCCAATCACTGCCAAACCAACCAGACCAGACTAGTCGATCTCCGGCCTCAAACCCAATCACTGCCAAACAACCAGACCAGACTAGTCGATCTCTGGCACCTCAAACCAATCACTGCCAAACCAACCAGACCAGACTAGTCGATCTCCGGCACCTCAAACCCAATCACTGTCAAACTGACCAGACCAGACTAGTCGATCTCAGGCACCTCAAACCCAATCACTCCCAAACCGACAAGACCAGACAAGTCGATTTTTTGGGGAGGCGTCCATTCATCGCGGATTTTCACTTAGCGCGGAGGTTTGGAACGTAACCCCCGCGAGAAACGGGGATTACTGTACTGGAAGTAGCATGGCGGCCATTTTGAATTTTCGCATCTGGCCGAGTTAGCCCACATTTTCACGAGGTTCACCCCAGCTCATTTTAATCAGCACCCTCAAATTGACTAAGATCAACCTTCAAACCTTGGTCCCGGAAAAACGGTCACGGGACCCTATTGTGGGAACTAGACTACTTGTTTGCTGTGAGAAGTTCAGATGTGCCAATGGAGGATGCCTATTCTGCATTTAGCTTTTGAGGCCTGGTTTTATGTTCCCTTTCCAGTGGAGGTCATGGTTGATTGTGACATCTAGATGTTTAAGGGTAAACAATTTGGAGCTTTAACAGGATGGTGTTGAAATGATATGCCTTGTGTTGGCTTCATGGTTTGGGATCCTAGGATCTTGTGTTCAAATCCTGTCATCCCATTTTAATTAATACCAGGTAGGGTTGATTCAGCCTGTCGTCCTTCCGAGGTCAGGAAAATGAGTTCCAGCTTGCTGGGGTGATTAAGCCATTTGAGGATCTTGCGTCGGAGTTATGATCCATCCAGGATTGTGCCCAATAGCGAAGGAGACTGCTTAGGCAGCACAGCAGGAAGAGGTGATGGCCCAAGGAGACTGCTTAGGCAGCACCAACACTCGACACAGAATGTGGTCCCGATGGATGGATGGATTGAAATGATAAAGCAGCAGATATTCATTCAAGTCTTATTTGGGGAAACTGCTTCCTGACCAGTGAATGTAAAATAGGCATTTCACCTTATTGTATGGTGGGCAAGAGATGAAAATAGTAGCTAACTGTACTGATTACAGTCTGATGAGTTCATGTCTTCATCCGTTTCTTTACCATCCTCCTATATAAACAAGGCAACTCTGTGTGTACGTCTGATCATTATAAAATCAAACGGCTGCACCAATCTCTACCAGACTTGCTCAGGGTATCCAGGGTCAGGTAATGGGCACCAAATAACTCTCCTCATCCTCCATAAATGTGGGGCGACCCTACATTTTCACTTGTATATGTGGAATAGTGAAAATTGTGTACTGACCTCCTGCTGGAGAAGGGTTATTGAGGGTGGGGAAACGATCACAATTCTGAAAACAAATCTTCTCGCTCCCAGAGGGAGCAGGTATTGCTCGTAAAATGAATGAACTCTAATTCTGCAGAATGAAGAACTAGTCCTGCTTGTGAAGAGTACCCCTCCCTCCCCTCCCACCCCACTTTATTTTGTGATAGTAAACCAGGAAAATGGTGCTTGCTGCCTCAATTAACTTGCCATGTCCTTGAAACGCAAGGAAAGTCAAAGTTATTGCATTTTTCTGGAGATCTTGAAGGATTAACCAGATAAATATTGGCTGAGTTGTGCACAAATTACACTTGAGTGCTTGCTGTCTTTGGTTAGACTTGTACCTATTTGTTTAAGCCAGAAACTGGCTGTGACAAATTTCTATTGTCTGGTGACATTCCAGTCTGCACAGTTTACTTCAAGAGTTCTGCATTGTTGCACATCCTTTGAAACCTAGAACTCGCTAGCATGCGGCAGTTGCAAGTAATTTATTTATTTATTTATTTTGTTTGTCATGACCCTTTACAGTTTACAAGGATGTCATTTAATTAAAAAAAAATAATTATTGACATTTCCAGCTCAAGTTGATGAAGATGCTTGTAGGAAGTATGCAGGCATGACATGAACTTCTTAGTGCAGACATGCCATTTGTGTTATTGTTTTTTAAGCTCTGACAGAGACTTTTTGAGTGCATCCAATATGTTTAACTGATTGGCTACTACAATGATTCCTAAAAATCATTTGTTTAGCTGCATGAAGAATTTATTAGCCCATCCTCTGCACAGCGGGAGACAGGGTGTGTGTGTG
>CM068954.1:109203720-109216681 GCA_035128595.1 Eptatretus atami | reverse complement strand
TTCCTCCCTCCTTCTCTCTCTTCCCGCTCTCGCTTCTCCTCTCTCCTTTCCTCCTTCTCTCTCTCTCTTTCCTCTTCTCTCTCTCTCCTCCTCTCCTTCTCCTCTCTCTCTCCTCTCTCCCTCCTCTTTCTTCTTCTCTCTTCCTCCTTCTCTCTCTTTTCTCTCTCTTCCTCCTTCTCTCTCTTCTCTCCTTCCTCCTTCTCTCTCTTCTCTCTTCTCCTTCTCTCTTTCTCCCTCTCCTCCTTCTCTCTCTTCTCCCTTTCCTCCTTCTCTCTCTTCTCCTTTCCTTCCTCTTCTTCTCTCTTCTTTGTCTCAGTTTCTTCAACTCCTTCTCTCGTCCGTTACTATCCTTAATCACTTACACCCCATAGAATATCATACATTATTATTCATCAGGTTCTTTTATTCCTGTATTCCAAAATTAATTTTTTTACAACAGGAAACCCAATAAATTCTTTGAATTTCTAAAGAGCCCTGACGTTCTTGAACTTTATAATTTTTTCATTATTTAACATTTTAAATTAAATCCAAGTTGTTGCGTTATTCAACAATCAGTATGAAAGCCAAATACTTTATTAAAAATACCTCATTCTTATATGTGTAAACATATTTATTAAAATACCCGAATGACTACCTTCTTTGAAGGTATTCTTGGACACAGAATGATAATTTTCTTGAAGCCTTCTTGCTGTCATTTATGTATTAGAAATATATACAGAATAATATTATGACACAAACACCTCCCATCTTCCATAGTTAAATCTTTTGTATTCCTTATTATTATATATAATCCTGTTTTTTCTGTTTTCATGATATAAATAGGCAAAACCATATTAATTGTATTTACCTTATTAAATTCTTTTATTTGTTGTTTACTTAATCGTGGCTTCCACAAAACTCATTCTCGTACCAGTGGATATATTTCTTCCTTACGAGACTGATTTAATTGTTCCAGGTCTTCTAGGTCAATTTTAAATGACCAAATATACCTAAATCATTCATATCATATCCCATTTGTTCTATTCCAATACAAACATCGCCCTTCTTTATCAAAATTTATTTAATTGGAACTGTGAATCTGTATGACCTGAGATAAAATCAACACTTCTGTATCTTTGGAAATACAGGCCATTGGTATTGTGATATATTATCTCACAGAATCACGCTATAATTACAGCGCGTGGTATAAATCACCAAGTTGAAAGCCCGGCTCCAGTGGTCGGTGCCCCCTCCCACTGCTTGCACCAATGATGCCCTTAGATGCGTGCGACCGATGACATGCAAAGAGTTTGATTGCTGGAAACTAACGTATTATCGGAAAATCGCTTGAATGCTGACGGAAAAGCAAGACGGCCCTCATGTATGCGCCGGAGCATCGTTCATTGCGCCAGTCGTATTCGTCGAGAGAGGGTTCATTCGCGGCACCTCGATTCGCGCCGAAAATTACCCATCCATCTCATTGTCGAAGGCGCCAGTTGCTCGAAGGGCATTCCGGAAATAATCCTATGCCAATCAGTTCTTGGCTCATGCAACGCGATGACGATGTATGTTCCTTTTTATTTTTTTTTTTTTTTTTTTTTTTTTTTTTTTTTTAAGTGTTTACATTACAGATTTTTCTTCATATTATACTTTTTGCTGTTCTGCACCAAGAGCAAGCCAAAGGCGATAACATTGTGATAAATCAATTATCTCACCAAGTCATTCGCGTCAGTCGGGCTTGATATTTATTAATTTATAAGCATTTTTTCATTTTAATTTTTTGTTATACTATATTTCTGTCGTTCAGCCTGTGCCTTGTGTTAATATGATAAAATCAATATCCAGTTCTTGGATACACCAAAGATAGAACCATCTTTACCAACATAAGTCATTTATATTAGATAAAAATAATGTCATTAAAAATTTATTTTTGTGAGTTGAAAAACACATAAGACATAATTGACCACAACACTTGGATTTTAATTTTGGACTTGAAATGTTTTGATAACACCATTCTGTAAAGAATTTTATACTTCAACAGGTGGTGGAAGACCAAAACTATCACAATAATATTTGCTTGACTATTAAAATACAACCCAATGAGAACCGTTCCCATTATATATCTTCTAAGTTCATAATAATATTTTGTATGTTTAGCACGTTTGTTAATTCATCTCTCATACACAAATAACCACATTATGAATTTTTAATTTCTTACAATATTTGACAAGTTCTAAATTTGATGTGTATTCTTTCCAAATTCTTAAACCACTCATCAATGCTCATTTATTTATTAGAAAGATATAATCCATTACCCCTTTTAGTTAATTTACACCTGCTTGTGCGATAGAAGAAAGCATATCTCCAACTAACAATCTCACTTTATCAGGCAGACTTTCAAGTTTTTCTCAGCAAATCTACAATTACCACCCTTCCACTAATTTGTTTCTCCCAACTTTTGTTATGTCTTTCCAATTTTTTGAGCCCGAGTTGAGCCTTCCTTTCGTTGGAAGCTTTCACCGCTGTGAAATACCACCCGTCAATGCTCCAGCCGCACTTAAACCAGCAAATAAAGGAATTAGAAATGGAGAATTCCTCCACTCTCTCTCTTATTGAATATTTTTCAAATTGGTTTGACATTTTAATTTTAAGTGAGCCAGTATCGTTCAAGATTTTACCTGTTCTTGTGAGCAAACATCAATTCTTACTGCTCCTTTTTCTCTGAATTGTATTAAACGTTAATCATACAAGGCTTTTGATTTGAAACACAAGATGATAGTTTTATGAATATTGATTTGATAACATATACCCAGTTGGTACTTTACCACTCATTTATTTAACAAAAAATTTATGTGAGACTAATCTAACACCATTATCTGTATTAATCGATTCTGTTTCTTCCAAAGCAAACAATATGTATCAACTTTCTTCACTCTCTCTCTTATCAATGTATAGGGAAGTATCCACTCGATTAGACTTTATAGTTTCCTTTGAGCACTCAGTCAAACGCATAGATTGTATACAAACTTTTAAATTGCTGTCATATCCAAATAGGTTCTTTATTTCCATTACTTTCACACACTTTTGGTAAGACTTGTATGCTTCAGCATAATATTTTTCCCCAATTAATTTCCATTATCTCTGGATAAAAATGTTCCATCTGAGAAACACGAGTTGTTTCACCTTAGCATATCACTCAATGCATTATTCTTATCAGTAGCAGTATCACCATCTGTTTTTTTAAATGATCCACAGATATCGTGGCTTTCCTTCCAGAACACACCAAATTTCCACGTGTAAGTGGTTTGGTTTAGTTTAACGTGTTGACATCTATTCTTTTTAGTATGATACATTGAGTGGTTTCTTTGAGTTAAGTCTTCTATTCAACATCTCTTCTGTTTTAAGATTAGGAGTATATTCACTAATATACCAAACTCATTTCATCAATTACAAATTTATTCTGATCACCAAAAGAACATACCAACACCAAAAAAGTAATCTATTTTCATTGATCATCCTTTGAATTGAAATCTAATTTAAGACCATACAAACTTTATCATAATCACAAAAATCAAAATATACCTTTAAAGAACTGCCACAGTAAAAACTATTAACTGCTTTTGTATCATCATGTATACATTCTTTCCTTTGACTATATCCAGGTCTGTGTTTTTCCCGTTGACATATCAGGAATAAACCTCGACAGCCCCCTTTCCCATTCCAATCACTGAATGAATATAGTGTAATTTCATCGTTTCAGATACAGCAGAGACATAATTAAAACCTTCAACTTCTTGTGTTCCAATCATAGACTCCTATAGAGAAAGCGACTGGAAACCTCATTGATCTCGGGGTTTGTTAACTTGAGTCTGAAGGATTTAACCTGAGTCCGGGGCTAAAATGACTTCTAGAAGCGGCTAGAGACACGCATCTCGGGATCCATATAGGGGTTTGTGAGGCATGGCGAGTTCAATAGTGTCATGTTCAACACCACCTGAGGTGGTCAAGGTCAAAAGGTCAAAAATCTTCAAGGTCAAAAGGTTTCATATTTCAAGCGTCAAATTATGAATTTTGGTATTTTGCCCGTTTTTGTGTCTAACTCATAGAAAAGGAAAACTTTGTAAAGTGTATGACAAAACTGACATTGTGCACCTACTGCACCATTTCTTGCTGATTTCTATCATCGTTAACTAATGTATGTTTTTGTTGTTCTCTTTCAGAAACGGTCCAGCTGGTGATCTCACAGATCTTTGTGTTGTTTCCCTGCTTTAGTGACAATATGCCACGTCCTCAGCTGCTATTGGTTGAGAGGAAACTATGATGGGACGCTTATGTAAAGGTCATATCCTTCCAAAAGATCCTGAAAGGAGAGGGAGAGATGGATATTGCAATGCCAAATGAGAAAGAAAGCTTGAGGTGCTTAAAGGAGATATATATTTGTAGACACATTCAATTGTGATGGGTGTCAGTTTAGTGGTGGCAAACGACCCAAAGAACCCCCATCAATATTTCCTGGAGTTACCGAAATCAGCTTTGAAGCAGGTGACCTCAGCCCACGCCCAACATCATCTTCATACGGGTCAGAATCAAGATGTCTAAGAGATGCAGCAGCTGATGAGGCTGCAAGACAATTATCCAAGATTTCGTTACACTTCTGTGATAAAATCAGCTCCTATTTCCTGGACTTTAATGTCATAAAAAGACCAGGAAAACCTTTACCTATCAAAAGAACTGCAGGCTACTGGACAAACTGCTCAAAGCAGTTCTTTTCATTTCCAACAAGTTCACTCCACCTTCCCTGGGAATTTCTATTCATTGAATAGAGTTGAGAAAGATGGCCATTGAGGCCCAACGACTTTTCTTTGCAGAAGAAACAGCCTGCTCTCGGCAAAATGTGATTTCCCAGATTAGTGCCATAGACATAGCATTGACCACGAGATAAAATACATACTTTGTAATATCGCAAGGTATCAAAGAGTGAACTCGTTCAGAGCTTGTAATTCAAGACACGAGGACAGGTCATAGAATGGAGAGAGAAAATGAGACCACAAATCTGAAGGCACCACATGAGCTTCTCTACATTTCACCTTCCTTCTGGTCGCACTAACGATGATGGAATGCATCTATGCCAGCTGCGGACAGAAGGAAGGTTGAAATGATCATCACAGGAAGCTCGTGGGATAACATAATGTGTCCTTCATGAGTTTATAGTTCTCATAGCATTTCTACTGTCCGCGCTTAAACCTAACACAGCGGTTGATCCAGATACGCGCGCGATTTGATCCACTCATAAGAATACGTACCTTGATTTCTGGCGCAATGCAGACCTTACACACACTATTACAACCCAGTGTGCATAACAAAATGATTCGTCGATCCGGCCTTAATCATTCTACCATCAAACAAAAAAGGTAAAAAAAACAGATGCTTGCTAGTAGACCAAGCAGGACTCCAACCTCCCAAAAACCTTGTTCGACCAGCTTAAACCAAGCAGCGTTTGCCGTCAATTTAATGTTGGACGAGGTAAAAGCTGGTCGAGACATTGCGATTTCTGGAGCGGCATGTTGTAGATATGCTCAAATGCAGGCAGCTGGTGGAGTGAACACGAAATGCTTGCTTCACATTAGCTATGGTTTGTTGAAGTTTGCCTGCCATTTCGTATGGTTCCACGCTATATTTCCATGCATTTTGCCCTGCAAAAAACTAACTGGCCGATCAGCTGAAGGAAACCCTTATCGAAAGCGCATCAGCTTGTAGTTGGTGCTGGCAGACTGTGATTTCTTTGATGATGTGACAATTGCAATACCAACTGCAGTGTTTATTCAAAACTTGGAGGACCAGGAAGTTGCCAAGTGCTGTTTCAATTCCAAGAGCAATCTATGTTCTTAGTGTGACAAACTATGCGGCACATCTTCAAATAATGTTCGAACAACTGGATTACTGTTAATGGCCAAAGACACTCTCATGGTCGTAAGATGGTAATGAGTACAAAACTACTGGAGCGATATTCAGAAGGTTTATGAGATCGTCGGGCTCTCCTATTCGCTAACCAAGCTAAGCACACCGCTGTTTTCCCCAAGCCCCTTCAATGCATCAGAGCGTACCATTGGTATTGCCAAGTGTTCAAATGGACAGACTGTCGCTGCTTTAAAAGACCTTCAAGGATTCACTGGGCATCAGCGAAAGGCACAATTCATCCTCACCCCAGATAAGAGTGAACTGGTCAAGAGATGAACGGTGGAAAGACGTTCTCAAGCTATCATCTGTGTGACAAATCCCAGACAGCCTTGGACAGCAGGGACTGTGCAAGTTTCACGAGGTGGAGCAGGGCCTGCCCAATATTATATCTACCTGCGGCATGGCAAATGGAGGTGGTGGTCGTGAAAGCTTGAAGCTAACTCAGGCAAACTGCTGAAGCCTTTACTGTGTCCCACACGTCATAAATGGTGGATGCTGCCAAATTGCTTCTGGCAGAGAAAAGGACTTTGGACACGTTCTTCCTGCTATATTTGCAAGATGAAAGCCTTGGAAAAGTTTTTCGGCCAAGCAGGCAATAGAAGCGGTTGGAAACTTCTACATTGACGTTACGTTGACATTTATGCTGCACCTAAAATTTTAAATTTGCAAACACTCATTAAGCCATGCCATTATGCCCGAATCTAGTTTCTCGTGTGATGATTTGCCGACAAGAAAACTGTAAACTTTCCAAAATGGGCAAATGAACGAAGGAACTCATTGACGAGATTACTCCTCAATGACACATCAGGATCTCTTGGGTCTGACGATGCCCTTAAGCATAAAGTAGTTTATTTTAGCCGGACACCTTGTTCATAAATATGTGATAGCTACTAGTATTGAGGAGATCATTTAATGATGAGATGGTAACGAGTGTCATCTGAGTTTCTAGATAATTTCAATAGAGGTGGATTGGTGTGTGGCCGACTATGCAACCGTATTTTTGTTAACATAATGCCTATAATTGTATGACAAGACCTAAAAATGCGGGTGCTGATTTCATTTTACTGAGCTGTTGATCCTCTGGTAGATGCACCTTTAGTAGTAGTAATGCTGCATGTACTACTAGCTAACATTCTATTGAACTTCATGTCCTCAATGTAAGTGACAAAGAAGAAAAAGCTTTGGGATGCCTCAGGAGGCAAGAAATGCTCTCCAACTTAGTGATAGGAACATAGACATAGTTGTAATAGGCATAGTGTTGTGACATTGCATTATAATGTTTATGTAATTACCGATAATATGGACAATAAATATCATAGTTTGACAGCTCTACACCACTTGCATTCTTTATTACAATCCAAGCCATCTCTCACCCTTTATGAGGTTAGACTTCAAAAACGGGCAAACAATACCAAAAAATTCAGTAATTTGACCTTGAAATATGAACCTTTTTGACCTTGAAGATGACTCAGTGGTGTTGGAAATGACACTATTGAACTCGGCGTCCTCAAAAAACCCCTATATGGCATCCCGAGGGAGATCGTGTCTCTAGCCTTCCGAATCATTTTAGCCCCGGACTCAAGTTAATCTTCAGACTTCAAGTTACAAACCCCGCAGCATGGGAGGGTTCCAGTCCTTCTCTATAGGAGTCTATTGGTTCCAACTGTCCAAACGAACACTATCAAACATTTTCTGAAGAAATCATTGACGAGTGTAGCGATTTGTTATTCCCAGCCTTAGTGAATGAAATTATACACAACAAGAAAACTTTCGGATAGATTCAATTAAGTTTGTTGATTATTTATTCAAAACTTTTTGTCCATTGCTTCATCTGTTCCAGTTGTGCATTTACCTTTGAGTAATCTTCTTTTTAGTGGAGTTTTGAATGCATGTATTAATTCAAATCAATAGATACATCCAATTGCTTCCAGACTTGTATTTATTTTAGGAAAAAGATTGTTAAAACTTTTTGAAACCCTGACCCAAGTATTGAACTATTTTCTGGTCGTTTCTTGGGGAGACAAACTGAGTTTGCCTTTCTTAATTTCTTTTATTGCTTGGTAATTATGAGATTCCTTTTCGGGCATCATTGTATACTCTTTATAGCACCCGATACATTCCCCACAGCAGAAGCAGTTTGAACCAATTATGTCTTTATGTTTAAGAATAGTTTGAACCTTATACCATTTAGAGTATCAATTATCCCATCACCCTCTAAATGATGTCCGACACCCCTTTGTCTTCTCGAGGTTATAGTATCTCTACCAAAGATACATACCTTCACCTTTGTAGTAATGGGGAAAGGGGAAACATCCCAATTTTATAATTTTCCAACTTTCGTGTTTTCTCCACAATAACCATCGAAAATTTATTTTGGAAAACTTCACGTAGGTGAATTCTGCATGGATAAACTTCTCCATTAAAAGAAATCATACGATTATCTTGTCGTGTTATGCTAAAATATTACTCTGTATGTGTTTTTTTTCCTGACGCAGGGAGATAAACCAGATTTTTGAAGTGGTTCCTATTGAATCGAGAACCAATTGGGGTTGAGAATGCGCCTGAATGAAATATTGTATTTGTTCATATTCCCATCTTTATAAGCGCCATCAATCAAATCACAGTGAATGATACGAATTTATTCCTAGGATTATTAATATGACATTATCACTGTTAAAAAACATCCCATTAGTTTCAATCTTTTTTGAGGAGAAACCCAATAACTTCTTTCTAAATGAATTATCAATTTGTGAAATCAAACTTGTATTTTAAGTTTAATCGTTGGATTGTTGAAGTATGTTTTTGAATATCTATAACAATATGTTTTTGGTGCATCCACCCGTTCTTCATAAGGACAAACAATCGGAAGATATTTGAGAAATCTCATTATAGCTCCGGGTGGTGAAACTGGTTATCGTTTGAGGTGTCCACTTCCCGGATTTTAACTAAACTGTCATTTTTTCTCAGTTGTTAGTTATATTAAATAAGGTATTTTATGTTTCCATGGACAATAAAGACGCCTTCATATTCTTTTGTGTGTCAAGTTGTAGTGGGTATTGGGAATGAGATGGTGTGGTCGCTTGTTGTGAAAATAAAAACTTAAGGATTGTGCTTCTCGTCTTATTTAATACGAGATTAAATGTCTTTAATCGGTGTTTATTAAATTATTTTCATTTGTCATCAACTGGTTTCTAAAATGGCTGATGCTTCATAAAACATTTGTTATTTCCAGCCTTCTTACTACCTAACAACAATAAACAGTCTATAACTATAGTTGGGGGAGCCAAGCTCTGTAAGCAGGCTGTTTTAGGTTGGACCTTACAGTCTCTGCTATGAAATTTTACACCCCCAGGATGTTTAGATATATGTTTCCAGTTCATGAAAACCAATCTTGGCAATTCATAAGCTCTTGCCAAAAATTTGGCTGACGTTTTGGTTTAAGGAAGATTTGAAAAATTTGATAAAACAGCAATTGCTCAATAAAAATTTTCTTAAAAAAAATCAAAAAAATCACATTCATTTAAAATATATGTGAAACTTAAATATAAGAATTCAATCAGTGCATTGTTAATAATGACCAAAAAAAATTGGCCTTTGTGGAAGTAAACCTCAGTTAAAAGTACATAATTTTGCTAAAAATGCCTTAAAAAATAATGCGTTTTTAAGATGGGCTTTAGAACTTTTCTTATCATAGGCAAGATGCTGCATTAGAATACTAATTTCTCTTAATGTGAAATATGAACATGGTATCCATGGCTAATTAAAACAGCAAATTTGATGAGTTCTATCAATTTTTATAGAGAAAATTAACGTTTTTGTCAGCAAAAGTTACGCCTTACCCCAAAATCCTCTTGCTCTTATTGAACACAGTTCGGTTAAGTTTACTGGATGCAGGTCGGGTTGTGACCTCTAGAACCGGATCATATCATCCTAATGGTTGTAAACTTATATGGAACAAATATTTTAATTGTAATAATAATAAATAAAACAATAATTAATAATAATAATAATATAACTGCTAGTGGGGACTAATAACAACCAATGATGACATACATGTAAATCTCTAGGTTTCTTAAACTGTTTCTTGGGAACAACTTGGTTAATTATTGTGTATTTCTTTTTTTACAGGTGAGTTCCAATGGACAACATGCTGATAATCATAATGCTAGTCTGCAAATTCCTTGGTGGGTAGCGTCATACCATTCACTAACTTGCAGTAATGGCGGTTAGTACAGTAGTATAGTTAACACGTAGTTCTATAGAACTGAAAAATCATGGATCTTGCTTTTGTAACACCCAAGAGCAAGAATTTCCCATTGAAACTGACTATTAGTTATGCATTATATGCCAAACAATTTCTGATGATGATCTAAACAACCTTTACCAAAAGATATAGATCTTTTGTGAATCCTTTGCAGTTTACGTCATGCATTGATGGTTTATGATAGACTGCAACACAGTATTCAAGATATAGATGCATTTTGGAAAGAACACCAAAGTGTCACAGGTCATGCAGGAGCAGATACAAACACAAGAGGGACCTGGAAATTTGCTGGAGACTAAACGCGAGTCAACGTTAACAATGAAACCTAGAAAAAATCCAGAACACCAAACAATCAATAAAACCCAAGCCGATCTTCACCAGTTTGCCTGAAGTCACCATTCTTTCATTTGCAAAACAGAACGTGATTCAAAAGGGTGAAAGGCAACTTATCCTTGTTTGCCACAGTTCTCACAGCTGTATCAGGAAATAAAATCTATTACTAATTGTGATGGGTCATTTGGGAAGCAAACTAACACCTGAACCAAGGATACTTTAAAAGCCTGAACAATGTGTTTCTCCTTCTCATTCTTCCTACTTTTACCAGAAGGTACGAACCCTATAATTAAAGAGAGATACAGACAGAATCAATATATACTCTATCGTCATTATTTTTCATATCCAATGGTTTATCAAAAATACTTTGATTCATCCCTCAATTTGAAACTTTGTCTTCCATATTTTGTGAGAAGAAACATTAACCTCGGAGTTAGTTAACAGCAGGTTGAGCAGACTCAAGGAACCTTAATTTCATCATTAAATATTCGCAATACCGTTTCTTGAACAAGATGAAATATTGCTGGTTTGTTCTGTTGGAATGAGGTCCTGCTTTGGTTTTGAATCCGCTGAATATTCATTTTGAAGAGCAGGTCACAATATAATCAGGGGTTGATTAATCTCCTTCCAGTTGTTGAAATAAATCCTCATCATCATATTATAATTCTTCCTATATCTCTTAATTCTTCCTCTGTCATTGACTGAGATCTTTTAATATTTGAAGTTTTTAGGAGTATATTCGATTGTGGGAACTGTTGGAACATTCTATAATTTTTTCTTGGGAAGTTTATAATAGTGGCTTTAAAAAATTGCCCTTGTTTCTTTCAATGCTTCTTACCCGTTAGTTTTCTGCCTGCATTTCTTCTTTATGTCTCCTTTTGTTTTACAACTTTTAAACCAACTCTTGATGTTCCTTAAATCTTCTTGGGCTCTTATCTTTCGCATCCATTTATTTATTGGAAAAATATCATTAATGAATTGTAAAGATCAACAGGGAAATTTTCCTTTTCTTCTCATCCAAGTAGATGTGTTCAAATAAATCCTTTTCTTTAAATATTTCATTCAAATTTATTTATTAACATTAATACGAGTTGTAATTTCTTCTTCAACTAATACTGTATCTCTGCTTTTCATACGGTCTGCGTTGAGTTTTCTTCATCAACATCAAAACAAAATGATTAAAATCTTAACCCTACTCAAATGTTTATAATTTGTCTCATCCCTTCTGATTAGTTTTCTAATATCCAAGACCACCAGATTTTAGTTTTCTTTAACTCACTCTTTACAAGGAATATTTTGTTGCTACCAAGAGAAACCCCTCAAATATTTGACCTTCATTCCCTCAATCGGGCATATGTTCTCCACTGAAATATTAGTGATAATTCTTCACTTTTACTTCTCCAGGTCTTATTGCTCTAGTTGTTGTTGATACAAATGCGTATCCGGGGCGGTGTTTTTGATAGTAAATTTACAATTATTCTCATTTGTACTATACAAGAACCTTTGAAATTTTATGAAAGTTTTTTTCCAGAGCAGATGTACCCCACAAGATTTATAAATAATTAATAGTTGTCATTTATATGAAATTGTTTATAAAACAAAAAATATATCCTTAATATCTCAGTTGTGTCACCAACAATATATTATATTTTTTTCAGTCGTGCTTCATGTAATCCCCAAATTCCTTTTACTGCATAATGCAGAAAACAATTATCTCTCCAAAAATTGTTTATATCCATGAATTTAACTTGAATAAAATAAAAGTATTAGCATTGTTCTGATGGAACGACGAGGAAAGTGAGAGTACGATTGACGAAGATAAATACAATACAAGAAGAATGGTCTCCCTTTGTGTAGTAGCTGTCCATTACCATTTGTTTTCTCTCATTAACACAATCATCAAAATAACGGCTCTTTTTGATTTATCCAAATCTTGGGGAGACGTATATCATCCGTATTATCACAAAGATACAAGTTTTTTGGTTTTGATTTCTTTTTATATCTCTGTTGTATCACAAAATAGTTGTATTATATCTTCAAATGTTATAATCATTTATATTGTTTTGAAGTTTAAATAAACCGATTATTATCTTCTTTTGATGATCAGCATTAAAACCTTTGTGAGAAGTAGTTGATACTCAGGTTTGAAAACTCGACTTCATCTTAAATTCATCAAAGATTCATCAAATTCATTCAAAGACGAAAATTATTAAAATTATCATATCTAAAAAGTGGGACGTCGGGAGCATCTTCCAAAGTAAGCGGTTTTTTCCACAACTTACACCCCATAGAATATCATACATGTATTCATCAGGATTTCTTGTTATTCCTGTATCCAAAATATATATTTTTTACAACAGGAAACCAATAAAATTTCTTCTGGATTTTGAAAAGAACCTTGCGTTTTCTTAACTTTATAATTTTTTC
>CM068954.1:109180195-109190261 GCA_035128595.1 Eptatretus atami | reverse complement strand
GCACAGCTGGAATATTGTCATACTAGCATCGCAAGCACAATGGAATCGATGTTGGATCCATGGAATGAGCAGAGGCTGGAATTATTGTCATAACATCCGCATGCCACGGATCATTTGGTCAAAGACAATGAGAGCAGAAATTGGCCGATAAATGCACCAATGAATAATAATTGTGATGCACAGGAATGAATAGCTGGAAATCTTGTCATAAGTGAAAACATCCATCAGGATGCCTTTGGATCAGCAAGGGCATTTAGGAGGAGGAATATGTCAACATCCACCAAGGAATCTTTGGAACACAGGACTGACAGGCTGGAATATGTCATACTCGCACGACGGAATCATTTTGGATCAAAGCAATGAACTCGTCAATAATTGTCATCACATCCACCGAAGGATCTTTGCGATGAAAAAAATGAGTGGCTGGATAATTGTCCATATACCACAAAGGATCCGTTGGAATCAAAGCAATGCAGAGCTGAAATAATTGTCATAACCATCTCACCAAGGAATCCATTTGAATTCAAGGAGGAGCAGGCTAGGAATATTGGTCCATAATCCACGAGAGGATGCCTTTGGATCAAAGGCAAGTCGAAAGGCTGGAATATTGTTCAAACATCCAGCCAAGGATCTCTTTTGGATCATGTAATATAGGTGGAATAGTTGTCATACATCGCACCAAGCGATCCTTTGGATCAAAGCAATGAAGGCGCTGGGCATATTGTCACTACATCGACCAAAGGAGGATCCTATGGATAATAGGAATGAGAGGCACTGGAAAGTTGTCATAATCATCGACACCAAAGATAGTTTGGACGATCATTGAAGATAGGCTGGAATATGGTCGACACCCACGAAGGTCGCTTTAAACTCATAAAATGATAGAACTGGAAAATTGTGCATACCATCGACACCAAGGATCATTAGGATCACAGCATGATAGCTGGAATATTGTCATCACATCGCACACGAAGGATCCATTTTTTTTTTTTGAATGGATCAAAAGGCAATGAGAGGCGAAGGAATACTTGATCATACATCCAGGTAAGCAAGGATCATTTGGATCATCAGGAAGACAGGCTGGAATATTGTCAAACCTTCCCCCCCAGCGTATCATTTGGATCAAAGCAATGAAGAGGCGGAAATATTGTCATACATCGCAGCAATGATCTTTGGATCAGCAGGAATGTAGGCTGGAAATGTCATAAATCCATCAAGGATCCTTTAATAAGGGCAAATGAGAGAAGGAATAATATGTCATACATCCACAGGATCCTTTGAGATCATAGAATGATAGGTCTGGAATAGATTGTCATATGCATACCACGCAAGGATCTATTTGGCATCAGAGGAATGAAGGCTGAATATGGGGTGGATCATCACATGGCAGACCAAGGATCCTTTGATGCATAGGAATGAGTCAGACTGGAATATTGTCATACACACCAAGGACCATTGTGGATCAATAGAAATTAGAAGGCTGGAATATTGTAATAATCCACCAAGGATGCCTTGGTATCATATGGAAATGAGAGGCTGGAATCCATGTTGCATCCACAAGGAACCTTTGGGCATCATTGAATGATAGGCTGGAATAAATTGTCATACATCCACCAACGGATCATTTGGATCACAGGAATGATAGGCTGGAATACCTTGTCATACTGCCACCAAAGGATCCTATGGCATAGGAATGAGAGAGGAATATTGTCATACATTCCACGCAGAGGACATTTGGATCATCGGCCATGATAGGCGAATAATTGTCATACAGACCACCAAAGTAAAGGCATTTGGATGCATAGAATGATAGGGCTGGAATAATTCATAGATCCACCAAGGATCCTTGGATCATAGGAATGAGAGACTGGAATATTCATCCAATACATCTCAGCCAAGGATGCATTTGGATGCACAGGAAGGTAGGCTGGAATATTGTCAACATCCACCAAGGATCCTTTAACATCATTGGAATGACCACTGGAAATTGTCATACATCCACAAAGGATTCTCTGTTATTCATTAGGAATGAAGGCTTGGAATATTCATACATCAAACAACGATCCTTTGGATCATAGAATGATAGGCTGGAATATTGCTCATATATCCACATAGGATCGTTTGCGATCAAAGCAATGAGAGGCTGGATATTTGTCATACATCCACCAAAGCGATCTTTTTGGATGCAAAGTGAATGAGTGGTCTGGAATAGTTGTCACCATCCACCAAAGGATTGCTTTTGGATGCATAGGAAGGAGAGGCTGGAATATTGTCATACATCGCACCGAAGGATCCTTTGGATCAAACAGCCAATTGACGAGGCTGGAATGATGTCAAGTACATCCACCAAGGATCCTATGGATCAATAGCATGAGAGGCTGAAATATTTGTCATACATCTCGCCAAGACCATGGATTTCAACAGGCAAATGAGAGGAATGATAGGCTGGAATATTGTAATACATCCACCAAAGGACCATATGCGATACATAGATGATAGGCTGGAATAATTGTCAAAATCAGTCCACGCATAGGAGCCTTTGATCATGAAGGAATGAGAGGCTGGAATACTTCGTCAATAACATCACGCAAGCCGACGGGCATTCTGGTATCAACGGAATGCGATAGGGCTGGAATATTGTCCATACATCTCACCAAGGATGCCTTTGGATGGCATAGGAATGTAGAAAGCTGAATAGTGTCATACATCCACCAAGGAGCGGCATTTGGTCATAGAATGACAGGCTGTGAATAATAGTCATAACAGTCCACAAGGACCATTTGGATCATAGAAATTATACGGCCTGAATATTGTCATGACATCCACCAAGATCCTTGGAATCATAGGAATGAGAGGGCTGGATTTATTGTCAACATCACTGCAATGATCGCTTTGGATCATAGCAAATCGATAGGATGTGAATATTGTCATAGCATGCCACCAGAGGATCATTTTGGATGCAGCAGGAATGATACGGCTGGAATATTGTTAAACATCCATCAACGGAAGCCCCTTTGGATCATAGGCAATGAGAGGCTGGAGATATTGTCATAACATCCACCAAGGACCATTTGGATCATAGGAATGATAGGCTGGAAATATTGTGCATAGCATCCAGCCAAGGATCCATTGGATCCATAGGAATAAAGGCTGGAATATTGTCATAGCATATCCACCTAAGGAGCGCATTTGAATCATTGAAATGAAGGTGGAATATTGTACATAGCATGCCAGGCAAGGATCAGCTTTGGATCATAGGAATGAGAGGCTGGAATATTGTCATGACATCCACGCAGGGGAGGATCCTTTGGATCATAGAAGTATAGGCTGGAATAGTTGTCATACATCACCAAGGATCGCTTTGGGCTCATCAGAAATGATGGCTGGAAATATTGTCAATGCATCTAGCGAACGATCCTTTGGATCATATAATGATCAGGCTGGAATAATTGTCATAGCATCGCAAAGGATCCTGTTGGATCGCATAGTGATGATAATGTTTGCTGAATATTGTCATACTCCAAACAAGGAATCCTTTGGCATTTTTCGGAAATCGAGAGGGCTGAATATTTGTCCATACATGCACGAACAGGATATGCTTTTGGATCAAAAGCAAATGAGAGGGCTGGAAATTGTATAGAACCACCAAGGATCTGTTGGATCAAGGAATGAGTGGGCGGAATAGTTGTCACACATCCACCAAGGATTCTTTGGATCATTAGGAAGGAGAGGCTCGGAAATTGTCATAGCACCACGGGATCCTTTGGATCAAGCAATGAGAGGCTGGAATATTGTCATTATCATCCACCAAAGGATGCTTTGGATCCACAGAGATGAATAGGCTGGAATATTTCCTACCATCACCGCAAAGGATCCCTAATGGATCATAGGAATGGAGAGGCTGAAATATTGTTCATGACATCCGCCAAGGAACCATTTGGATCAACTAGCAATGAGAGGAATGATAGGCTGGAAATATTGTATACACCACCAAGGACCATTTAATGGATCATAGGAATGATAGATGCTGAATATTGTCATAGCATCCACATAGGATCCTTTTGGATCAAAGCAATGAGGGCTGGAATATTGTCATACATCCACCAAGGATCCTGTGGGATCAATAGGAATGAGTGCTGTGAATATAATCACACATCTCACCAAGGATTCTTTGGATCATAGGAAGGAGAGGGTCTGGAAATTGTCATACATCCACGAAGGATGCCTTTGGATAAGCAAATGAGAGGCTGGAATATTGTCATAACGATCCACCAAGGAATCCTATGGATCATAGGAGAGAGGCTGAAATATTGATCATAACATCCGCCAAGGACCGATTTGGATCAACACAAGAGAGGAATGATAGGGCTGGAATATTTGTAAACATCCAGCAAGGACCATTAATGGATGCATACGGATGATAGGCTGGAATAATTGTCTAGCATCCAGCCAAGGAGCCTTTTGGATCATAGGAATGAGGGCTGGAAATATGTTCATACATCCGCACGCAAGGACCATTTGGATCATAGGAATGATAGGCTGGAAATTGTCATACATCCACCAATGGGATCCTTTGGATCATCAGGAATTGAAAGGCTGGAATTGTCATACATCGACAAAGGCCATTTGAGTGCATCAGAATGACACGCTGGAATATTGTCATGAAACACCACCAAGGCCATTGTGGGATCATAGAAATTATAGCTGGAATATTGTATACATCCACCAAAGGATCCTTTGGACTGCATCAGGAAGAAGGCGTGGAATACTTGTATCCACATCCACCAAGATTCATCCAACAACCTTTGGAACTCGCCATTAAGATAAACAGATCAGACTGGGAATATTCGTCATATGCACCACCAAGGATCATTTGGATCACCAGATATGTAAAGCCAACCCATACAACTCGAAAAATACCGCCTACACTAATGACCAAAGGTCATGGTGGGGATAAAATACCACCCCACACACAGCTCACTCCATTCTATCTTTCTATGATCTCAAGGCCTCCTTCTCCCTTGATGGATTGCATATTCCAGATCATTCCTCTGTGATCCAAATGAGAACTTGGGGTAGACGATATTCCAGCCTATATCATTTTTTTTTTAAGATTCAAGGATCATATGTTGTGTTCTGGTTTTTTGGAATGTATGCAATATTCCACAGCCTCCTCTATATCAAGGATCCTTGGAGGATGTGAAACAATACCAGCCTATAATTCTATGATCAAAGTCCTTGGGGAAATTTTTTGACAATATCCAGCCTGTCATTCTATGATTCCTGGCCTTGGTGGATTACTGAACATATCAGCCTTTCATTCCGATGAATTTCAAAGGATCCTGGCTTGGTGGAGATACATATCCACCAAGCCCACATCCTAGATCAAATGGGTCCTTGGGATTATGACAATATCCAAAGCCTCTCACTCTCCCTATCGATCATGACAAGGCTCCTTGGTGGATAGACACTAGTCCAATCATGCTGTTTAATCAATCCCTATGACATCCCATATGCGATGACTTGTGGAGTGTAGGTCACATGGATATTCCAAGTACCTCATCCTGTTTCAGATCATGCGAGCCATGGAATAGTTCGTCATGTAGTCATCCTATGCCAAAGGACGGTCATCTCCTAAGGAGTGATCTCAGGTAGGACCAGATAGATGGTTAGAACAATACTTTCAGCAACCTACTCTGATCATATCCATTCCAGATAACCACCAGAGGATTCCTTTGGAATCCATAGGGGATAAGTAGAAAGGCTGTAATATGTACAGTCAATATTACCAACCACGCCAGGACCACTCATTTGAATCACTTCGAAATGAATAGCTGAACTATTGTCATACATCCACAAAGGATCCTTTGGATCATAGGATGAGAGGACTGGATATTGTATATAGCTCCACGCAAGGGATCTTTGATCATAGAAATTATAGGCTGTATATTGTCATACATCCACCAAGGATGCTTTGGGTCATGAGAAAATGATACGGCTGAAATTGTCATCATCACCAGCAACGATCCTTTGGTCAAAAATTTGATAGGCTGGAAATGTCATACGGCATCGCGCAAAGGATCGCTTCCCTTTGGATCATAGGCAAGATATGCTTGGAACTATTGTCATACATCCAACAGAGATCGCGCTTTGGATTTTGGAATGGCAGAGCGCTGAATATGTGGTGCATACATCCAGCCATCGGACTCATTTGATTATCAATAGGAATCGGAGGGCTGGATTATTGTCATAAATATCCACCGGATCATTTGGAATGCAGCAGGAAGATAGTCTGGAATATTGTCATGACGTCCACGCAGGTCATCTTGGAATCATAGGAATGATTGGGGGCGGCTGGTAATCTATGTCATACAGTCCACAAGGATCGGCTTTGGATCATAGGATGAAAGGCTGGAAATATGCATAACATCCGATCCAAATGTATCATTTGGATCACAGAATGATAGGCTCGTATATTCGTCATACATCCCCAAGGAGCGATTCTGAATCACAGGAAAGAGTGGCTGGAAATTGTCATACATCCCACGAAGATCATTTGGATCATAGGAATGATCGGTCTGGTATATTGTCATACATCCAACAAAGGAATACTTTTGATGGCAAAGCATGAGAGGTCTGGAAAATTGATACATCCAGCCACAGGATGCCTTTGGATAAAGGAAATGAGTGGCCTGAATATGCAACACATTCCCACCAGGATCTTTGGATGGCATAGGAAGAGACCGGCTGGAATGTATTGTCATACCACATCCACGAAAAAGATGCCTTTGGATCAAGCAATGAAGAGGCTGGAATGTATTGGTCATACATCCACCAAAGGATCATTTGGTTGGATCACCAGGAATTGATAGGCCTGGAATATTGTCAATACATGCCTACCTAAGGATGCTTAATGGATCATAGCGAATTGTAGAGGCTGAAATATTGTCAGTACGGTCATCCGCCAAGGAGCCATTGGATGCAAAGCAATGAGAGGGGAATTGAGAGGCGGGCTGGTAGTGTTACAGTCCACCAAGGACGCATATGGATGTCATAGGAAGATAGAGGTCGGAATATTGTCATCCATTCCCACCACAAGGGATGGATCCTTCTGGTGAGTATCGTATAGGATGTGACAAAATTTCCAGCCTCAATCCTTTGAGACCGGATGATTCTGCGAATAAATTGTCAATGAAACCACTCCCCTAAGGACGGCGATGTTTTTGTGAATGCGGAGTAGGAATGATTAGGCGGAATAGTTTGCATAATGCATCCACGCCAAGGGAGTCCTTTAGGATCATGAGGATGTATGAGATAAGAGCTGGAATTGTCATATATAACAGCACTCATTCCATCATCGCAAGCGATTCTCTTGAATTCCGACAACTAATCGACGTGATCACTACGGTGTTAATGATGAAATAAATCCCTATGGAACATTCGTCATATCACCCACAAGGATCATTTTGGATTTCATCAATACATGGAATGATACGGCAAATTGGGGCTTGGATTCCCGAAAACATGTAATGTTGAATATGCACTGGAATACACATTTCGTACATTATCCATAATCTCACATCTCAAAAAGTGGGATCGCTATCCCCTTGGGGAAGTTAATCCAGCCATATCATTCTCTTCATTGCTTTGATCAAATGGTCTGCGATGTAGTATTCAACAGTCCTCTCGGAAATTCGATGATAGGCCAAGAATGTGGATATGACAAACCACCTATCAATTCCTGAATCCATATCGGTGTATTTGTATGACAATTTTTTTTTTATCCAGCCTCTCATGTCTTGACCTGAAAGAGATCCTTCGAGTTGGTATGTATGATAATACAAATATTCATCGCCATCGTCACTGTATGATCCAACAAACAATCCTGGTGAGAGTTGACAAATAGTCGCAAACATCACCCTCAGTATTTATGGATCATAGAAATAATAGGTCGTCATGGCCTGGTGAATATTTGTCATAGATTAACATCCACCTTCCGAATTCCAACAGATCCTTGGGATGTCCACTTTGATGCAAAAGGAGGCGCGCGACAATAATTCTAATTTCTCAGCCTCCACTTGGGGGGGGGGGGCTTTTTTTTGATCTCCATAAGTATCCTTTGTGGATGTAGACAACCACCTCTCATTCAAAATCCAAAGGACTGTTGGATGTATGACAAATCCAGCAATCCATCCTATACAAAAGGATCCTTGCTGAGTTTGTACAATATTCCCAGCCCCTATGATTTATATTGATGCAAGATCGTTGCTGCTTAGATCATGCACAATATTCCACCTATCATGTTCTATGAAACCAAGCCTTGGGATGTAATGACAATCATTCCAGCCTATCATTTCTATGATCCAGGATCCTTGGTGGATGTATTACATATTCCAGCCTCGTCAAATTCTCTCCTTTCTAGATCCAAAGATTCCTTGTCGGATGTTGACACAGTATCCCAGCCTAGTTCATTTTTCAATGATATCGGTCCTTGGTGGAGATGACAATATTCGAAGCCTTTCATTCCTAATGATCCAATGATCCTGTGGCAGTATGACACATATCCAGCCTATCATTCCCTATGACCAAATGTCCTTGGGGATTAGACAATATGCCAGCCTCTCATCCATGATCAAAGGCTCCTTGATGGATGTATACAATATTCCAGCTATCAGTTCTGTCGATCCAAATCATCCTTGGTGGATGTATGACAACTATTCCCTCCTATCCCATTTCCTATGATCCAAAGGATCATTCGGTGGATGTATGGACAATAACCAGCCTCCTTTCATTCCTATGGACCAAAGGATCCTTGGTGGATTAACATATCAGCCTTATTCTTGATCACCAAATGGTCCTTGGTGATGTATGACAATAAATGTCCACCTTGTATTTTCCTTTCTCTTCTTCTAAAAATGATCCAAAATGGTCCTTGTGGATGTATCGACATATCCACCTTCATTCCTATGACCAGATCTTGTGGATGTATGGACAATATTCAGCCATATTCCAATGATCCAAATGGTCCTTGGTGGAATGATGAAATGAATCCAGTAGCTCTCATTCCTAGTCAAAGGCTCCTTGGTGGAACTGTATGCCAAATATTTCCAGCCTAATCATTTCCATGACGCATATGGCCTTGGTGGATTAATTTTACAATTATTCCAGGCCCTATCATTCTCTATGCGTTTGATCCTAAATGGTCCTTTGCGATATGTTATTGACTATATTCAGTTCTTTCTCATTCCTATGACCTAGGATGCCCTGTGATGTATGACATAAATCAGCCTCATTGCTTTGAATTCCAAAGTGACCTCGTGGTGTATGACAATATCCAGCCTCTCCTCCTGATGACCAATCCTTGGTGGAGTTGCAAATTTTGCCCATCAATTCCCCTTTGGATTCCAAAAAAATCCTGGGGATTAGAACATATTCCCGCCCATTGCTTGAATCCAAAGGGATCTAATGGGAATCATGACAATATCCAGCTACTTCCTATGACCAAAGGATCGTGTTGATGATGACAATGACAAGGCCCTCGGTCCGAAATTTTGTTCGTCTATGGTCGGGAGAGGGGGTTAAGTCAGATGGGCTGGGGATGTATGACACAATATTCAGTCGGTCATTCCAAGATGGCATAAAGATCCTTGGTGGATGTAGAATTCAGCCATCATTCCGGACAAAGACCTGTGGATGTAGAATAATATCCAGTCTTCATCTAGATCCAAGAAGGACTGGTGGATTAAATAACTTCCACCTATCATTTCTATGATCCCAAATGATTCCTTGTGAGTAGACAAATCAGGCCAATCAGTTCCGAGACAAACTTGGTGATAACAATATTCCATCCTCTCCTTCCTGAGAACCAAGGACCTGGGATGAACAATCAGCCACATCCTGTACCAAATATCCTGGTGGAGTATTGAATCCAGCCACCAATGCACAAAAGGTTAATTTCTTTTATTGCTTGTAATTTATGAGATTCCTTTTGAGCATCTTTTATACTCTTTATAGCACCCAATACATTTCCTGCAGCAGAAGCAGTTGAACCAATCAGGTCTTTATG
>CM068954.1:109153503-109166555 GCA_035128595.1 Eptatretus atami | reverse complement strand
TGGCGACGTGTGACGTCACCGCTGAGAGGCGTCAGGACGTCATGACATCATCGGTCATTCCCTGACGTCATTACGTCTGTCGTCGACAGACCGTTACCGCTGAGAGGTGTAATTCCACTCCTCGAAACATAGCGTCTGCAATGTAAAACCCTCTTCTGCACATGCTGACTACCTCAGAATGTGAATTTGACACAAAAATGTACAAGAAACATTGTGATCTTCTATAATTACATAGCTGAAGGACCAATTTTGTGTCCTAGCCTCGACGTCAGTATGTTTTCTGTACTGGTGACCTGACTGAAGACATTGTACTGTAAGAGTGCTATCTGCACATAAGTGGCAATAGTCAACCTTTCAACTTGAAGCAGAATAAACACTTTTCGTTGAGACGGGGCAGGAGGAAGAGGGGGGGCGGGGATGAAGAGACGGGGCAAGGGAGGTAAGAGTGAGGGGGCAAGGTAAGTAAATTTTTGGGCGGGGGTAAGCCAAATTGAAAGGAGCGGGGAGAATGGGCAGGGAATGAGTGGCGGGGCTGGGGTGATTAGGGGGTTTGATGTGAGGGGGTGGACTGGGGGGCGGGAGGCACAGGACGGGGGGCAGAGGAGTGGAAGAGGGGGGCGTGGAGGTAATTACATTTTTGGGTGCGGGGTACGCAATTGAAGGGGGAGGGAATGGGGCAGGGCGGGGGATGAGTGGGGGGGCGGGGGACAACACGACCTGTCCAGTCCTGTCTCGAGTGGATGGGTGAGCTGGTGAGGGTGGTTGAAATGAACGGAATCCTCTGTGGACGGGGTTTCGGCTATTTATTAATAATTTCTCGATTTCTTCTATGTGCATTTATGGATAAACCAATGCCCAATCCAGTCGTCGTTTACCGAGAGCGAAGGAACGGCCTCTATGGTTGTTTGAAGTTTTTTTTTTGCAATTACGCCATGGGTGTTTTTTCGTACTACGGGACGTACTCTCATGAGAAAACAATTAAAGCGAATCAACATCAAGACGGAGGGCGGGCATCTTGCTCAGTGCTCTTTTGACCTCGAAGAGAGTTCGGGACGCTGGTGCTACACACGTTGATGTAGCTGTGCTTTCCTGCTCTGCTGTGGCTGCTGTCCGTGTCAGTTGGGTCCACTTGTGCATATTTGGGGAGAGAGAAGCGTGTCGACAAAGATTAGTAAGTTCTGTGTTGTAACGTTCTATAGTTATTGAGTTTATTGATGTTTTAAAATCGGCATGGAGTGCTATGGGACTCGACTAGCTTGCCTAGATGTTTAGGCGCGGCGAATTTTGCTAATAAAAGTGTCGAAATGATTATTTTACCAAGTTGTGTATTCCATGACACGCCTGAAATCAAGCTGTTAGAACATGAAAAGCATTATCGACGGATGGTGAAGGAATCGCGTTTATAATGACTAAATCATTTTCGAGATGTAGGTTCTCTTGGATGTCGTTTGGTGTGTGTGTGTGTGTGTGTGTGTGTGTGTGTCGTGTGTGTGTGTGGTGTGTGTGTGTGTGTGTGTGTGTGTGTGTGTCGTTGTGTCAGGTCATTTTAACTCCGATTGAACATCTGTTTTCACTCGTTGTCGAGTCGGAAATAAGATTCAGAGGAAACCGAAACAAATTGTGTGAAATCCGTTGATTTTGATTTAATTCCCTCACGAAGTGATTTTTATTGAGTGTGCCAATGCACGCGTAGGCCTTGCGAGCTGTTGGCCGTGGGCGGTGGTTCTGTCTGCTAATGAGGGTGTTTGAATGAATTTACACACGTTCATTACACGTCTGACGTTTATAACTGTAGATGATAAAGGTGGAAACGGACGGCTTAAAAATGGACTTTGTCTGACTTTGTGAGGAATTCCCATTGATGACACGTGGGTCTTCGTTCCGGACGCCCTGACAGCCTCGTTTTCAGTTGTCCCGTCGTCGCGAACCCAGAGACATTCGGACTCGACAGAACAAATGATGTGGAAATCCGTTTCCATTGAAACCAAGGTGACTCGTGGAGTGATTTTGCTGCAGACATCCAAGACGCTGGTGGCTCTCTGCCCACGGTGCGTCCAGGCGGATGGCCCACTCGGTGGCCCATCGTCCCAATAATATTCTTTTGCATCGGTGTCTTCATTTTTAACTCACCTGGACTTTAGCAGGTGAGCTTTATGCCATCGAGCAGTGTCCATAGGGTGAGTGAGTGAGTTCGAGTCAGAAACACTTTAGTCGTTACGGCGAACCAAAACACAATGGATGAACTTGGCCACAAGCTTATATCTGATGCTAACGAAGGTTTATTGACCGCATCAAAATCTGCGCTCAATTAAGGGGAACTACGGGTGGGGTGGGAAGGTTTTTTGGACCCCCCTTTCCAAGTAGGTATTTGCTCTCTTCTCTGAAACCACACAAATTTCGACTGAAGCTTGACCAAACTTCGATTTATCAACCTGTTGATGTACACAAGGATGTATCTTGCAATCAAATCTGGCTCATTCAGGGGCTCAATGGGTAGGGAGGGGTTGACCCCCAAAATAGGTATTGCTTTTTCTCGAAACACACCACGATTTAATGAACGAAGACACAACCTTCATCCACCACTGATGCTACAAGAGTTGTTCATGCGTTAAAAAAAGATCAGGGTCTCAGGGGTCTGCGGGGGGGTTTGAGTGATAGTTGCTCCTGATCAACGGTTTGAGTGATAGTTGCTCCTGGATCACATGAGCCTTCAGACGCTGTCAACTACTTTTACTATTTTTCTGTCCACTACCTGTATGTTACATTTTTCAACGTTGTGAAATGTGCATCGCTTTCACAACGAAGACGTTTTTTGTGCCACTTTCTTCACCTGTCAACACTTCTTCCTCCTACAGATCGCATATGAATATTAAGCGTTTGTTCAGACCTTCCTTCGACGCTCTGAGTTGTTATTTGTTATTATTTGCAAAAGCTATATTTGCATTCATCTCCGAAGAAATCTTCATTATATTAAAGATGGCATTGCTTGAGACTTTTTTGTGATCCTGTCTTTTATTTGTTCGCATTTGGCCAAAAGCTAAAGTTGTCCGTCTTTGTGAAGTATACAGAGCCACCGAACCATATTAACTGTCCTCCTCTTCACCCGACATGAGATTCACAGACAAACAGCGTAGCAGGTTGCAGGTGAATTGTGATGTTTCCGCTCGTGTTCAGGTTCTTTGTGGCTCCATCAGTGAATTTCAACATTTTGGGTTGAATTGTGGTTGAATCTAATTTGGGGTCAATATATATTGCTTGTCCATATCTAAAGCCTTACTTGCTTTTAAAGACGTCCTGTCAACACAACAAATGTTGCTTGAGACGTGACAGCCCTCAGGCATCGGCACGTAATCCTTCAGGCCACAGCAAGCATCCTCGTTCGCTGCGTCGGACCGCTTCTCCGGCGACGCTTTTTGCCAGCACGGGGTTCCGATTCCTGCGAGCGTCAAGAAGCGCAGACACACCTGTGCACCTGAGGAAGATCTTGCGAGCACCGTCGTCGTGACATGCTTTCACTCCAAGTCCTTCTGCTCCAGAGTTTGAAGGTGGGGTTAAAGTGACCCACACACTCCAGAAACAGTTTAGATTCCCTCAATTCGATGGTGTCCACAAGTACGTACTCGGTACGCGGAAGTGCTGTTTTAACTCTCTTTGGACCGTACTGCTCATCCTCTTTGTTGTGGAATCTTGGTTGACAATACAGTGACAGGGAGCTGGGAGTTCAAAATGAATAATCGCTGGCTGAAATGGCAGCAGAAGGATATGGGATTCAAAACCTTTAAATCAAATGAGAAATGCCACACAGTAATGGTGGCTTCCCATTGCCTTGCAGGAGGAAGTAAACCTTTCCTGCTTGCTAAGTTAGCCAACATTAGGTTCTTGTGCACACTTTAGGTCGCACCTGTAAAGGTCATATTGATGACTTTGAAATATTTTTATATATTTAGAGAAAACAAATTATGATTTATAAAATACAAAAAAATAGCATTAAAAATATTTTTTGTTCGGTGCTAGGTTACGCAGTGCAGCCACTGTTTATTGGTGTTAATGACTGTTTTGAATGGTTTGAATGACAGTTTAGAATCGATGTTTCGATGAGGTGTTTTGCTCTGGGAGTGATGTAACATGGTAAAGTGTTTATCACTGAATAAATTATCAATATAAAGTGCTGATGATTTAAGTTATTAAATATGTGTAATACTTGAGGAAAGTAACATTAATAAAGTTTTGAATAAGGATATTACATTACGTGTTGGATGAAATGTGTGGACACACTTTGAGGTTGTGGGGTCCACTTGATGTTGAGTTCATCTACTGATGTGGACCTGGAATCCGGGGTTGTGACCGCCGTGGGAGAGGTTTGGATAAAGGATTGAACTTGCTGTAAAAGTGCCCAGCTGATGTCCCGGACAGTTGGTAAATCAAGTCAATGTTTATAAGATTAAGTTTTCAACTTGAAATAAAGTAATTTTTGCCTGGTACTTACGAATCATCATACATCATGTTTGTGTGTTTATATATGTGTATGGATGTGTGTGGTGTTTATGTGTGTGTGTGTGTGTGTGTTGGTGTCTGTGTGTGTGTGTGGTTGTGTGTGTGTGTGTGTGTGGTGGTGTTCATATATATATATATATATATGTGTGTGTGTGTGGTGTTTATATGTGTGCTGTTGTGTGATGTGTGTGGTGTTTAGTGTGTGTGGTGTGTGTGTGTGTGGGTTTATTGTTGTGTGTGTGTGTGTTGTGTGTGTGTGTGTGGTATTTATATATGTTGTGTGGTGTTTTATATGTGTGTGTGTGTGTGGTGTTTATATATGTGTCTGTGTGGTGTTTTTATGTGTGGTGTGGTGGTGTTTTAATTGTGTGTGTGTGTGTGTGTGTGTGGTGTGTGTGTGTGGTGTTTTATAATATTGTGTGTGTGTGGTGTTTATATATGTGTGTTGTGTGTGTGGTGTTTATTATGTGTGTGTGTGGTGTTCTATATATGTGTGTGTGTGGTGTTTTATATATATGTGTATGGTGTGTGTGGTGTTTATATATGGTGTGTTGTGTGTGTTTATATATGTGTGCTGTGTGTGTGTGTTTGTGTGTGTGGTGTTTCATATGTGTGTGTGTGTGTGTGTGTGTGGTGTTTAAATATATGTTGGTAGTGTGGTGTGGTGTTTAATATAATTGTGTGTGTGGTGTTTTATATATGTGTGTGTGTGTGGTTTTTATAATATGTGTTGTGTTGCGTGTTTATTATTGTGTGTGTGTGGTGGTGTTTATATATGTGTGTGTGTGGTGTTTATATATGTGTGTGTGTGTGTTTATAATATGTGGTGTGTGTGTTGTTGTATGGTGTTTTTTATATAGTTGTGTGTGGTGTTTAATATATGTGTGTATTGTGTGTGTGGCTGTTTTATATATGTGTGTGTGTGGTGTTTATAAGTGTGTGTGTGGGTTTATATTTGTGGTGTATGTGTGTGTGGTGTTATATATGTGTGTGTGTGGCTGTTTACATTGTGTGATGTCGTGTGTGTGCTGTGTGTAGTGGTGTTTATATGTGTGGTGTGTGTGTGTGTGTGTGCTGTGTGTCGTGTGTATATATTATATATATATATATAATATATATATATATATATATATTATATATTGTGTGTTGTGGCTGGTTTATATGTGTGTGGTGCTGGTAGTTGAATATATTGTGTATGTGTGTGGTGTACATATGTGTGCGGGTGTGGTGTTTATATAATATATGTTGTGTGGTGATTTATATTGTTGGAATTGCCCGTGGCGTGCGATCGGCACGTACTCGAAATCGCGCGCCTCGCCCCGGACGGACAATTCAGTCGTTGCCCTCCGGCTAACGCGGGATCAGTCACGGGTGGACCTTATCGGCCTCAACCAACCCAGTCCGCATTCTAACCGCGCGGAATAGGGTGAAATCGCCGAAAGTGATATACCTAAGTACCGCACGGGTAACCTACCCAGAGGGGTTTACCTCGCCCAGGCCGAACTCTGGATACGGGCCGCTTAAAGCCGACCCGTTCCATGGTAACGGGATAACGAGCGGTGTTATCGTCGGCCCTTGAACGGTTCAGATTATTTTCGGGCGTCCTCGCGCCACTCAAACCTTTACGTGAAACAAGATGGAGACCAAACGAAGGAAGGACGCAGCGAGACGGGGAAGAATTCACAAGCAACGTATTTTTCACAGAGGACGCTAGCACACATATAGCAACAGTCAGAAAATGCAATATATAAACAGAAAACAAAAACGCAGAGCTATGGGGGGGGAAACAGATTCGCGACACACGGACCACTTACAACAATTCACTTCACGGACTTGCGCCGACACACACACGCTTCACACACCAAAGAAATGGAAGTCGACTTCCCTGCGGTGTTTGAGTCCTCGCGACCGTCCTCTGCCGTGCTACCCGCTCGACGTGTCGGCGAGGCTCTCCGGCGCGCCTCGCGCCTGCTCGTGCTGGCTCTCGAGCTTGGACCGAGCACCGACCGACAGGGAAGAGCACACAGCGACCCGGAGCACGGAGACGAGGCCGAACAGAAGAAGCCGCAGGACAGAAGACTCATAGCAGACGACGAGAAGAGAGGAGAGGCAGAAGCATCGCGACGAAGAGGAGAGCAGCCTAGCCGCCTACGCTCTTATACGCCCCGGCGCAACGCACCGTTCTCGCTCCACCTTCCTTCGAGCCGCTTCGAGAAGGGGGGTTCTCCGTTCCCTCCAACACTCGTCTTGTGGGGGGCGAGGCGAAGCCGTTCGACGGCTTACAACGCGCAAACCGTCGTACGTAGAACCGCTGAGGATGGGTTCGTTGGTTGTAGGTAGCGTGGTTGAGATGGTGGGCGTGGTTGTTGAGGGTGGCGGGGCTGGCGTTGTTTAGAGTGTGGCGTGGTTAGCGTTGTGGTTGTTGGTTGGCGTGTTGACAGTTGAAGAGTGTTGGTTCGAAATAAAGCAGAACAGAAAAACGCCTAACTCAAAGATCGCAAGCCCGACTGAATCACATTAATTCCTCTAGACAAATGGGTTTGGCTAACTACACAGTACTTAGAATATTCTCACCTACGGGACTCTGGATTGTTGCGAATTTTCCACAGCCGTAACACTACCCTCCCCTTTTTTAAGACTGTCCGAAGTCGTCAAATTATCGTGTGCCATCATGTGTAGTTCTCCCTAGTCGTTTTACCTACGGAATCCTGAGTGGGCGACAGTTCATGGTATTCGTGTCCCCACAATAAATAACTGAGGGCGAGTAACTAAAAACAAATCACTCATACGGACGACTTAAATAAAATTGGCCGGGCTAGACAGACATCGGGGGCGCACTCATTTCTTACAATACACAACTTAGGCCTCTAAATTACACTATACTCCATAGGCCCGGATAATGGACTCTGTATGAGGAAAAAGGAGAGTCAAAGGAAAACGGTGCAACCGGCCGCCACTGGCAGCCCGTGTTGCAAGCTGGCAACAGGACAGTTCTGCAGCTTGCAAACTGGTTGTGATCGATCTGGCCGCATGGAAAGAACAGGGGGCAAAGCAACTTGACGGGGCAAACGCAGATGTGGGCAGTGGTATGGGCATGGCAAAGGCGAGCAGGCGACAACAGCCTGCCGAAAAGGCCGTTGCCAGGCAAACACAGCTGAGAAAAGGCGCTGCAGGCGAACACAGCCGGAGACGAACTGGCCGCACAGGCCTTGAGTAAACACAGCTGCCGAAGGAGTTGCCCGCCTCTTGCGGCAGTGCAGGTTGGTGGAGGGAGGCGGTGTGGCTGGCCACTCGAAAGCGGCTCGGACTACACTACGTCCTCCCTCCACTATCGCCTTTGCTGTCACTGTCCATACCCACCCTTAATTGTCAAAACCAATTTAAGCCAATTAATTTTTTGTTTGGTTTTTTTGCATCCATCTCCACTTCATCGTCCTAACCCTTTTCGTCCTTGTTCGGCTCACCTATTCTGTCAGCCTAGCCTACTCAACCCCTACGTTCCCTTCCGGGAGGGGAATAAGGGAGAGTTTTGTGCGTCCTTGTGTCGAGGCCCAACAAAGCCTCAAAGATGGGCTTCACCAGAGTTAGCAAAGATCTACAACCAAAGTGGGTCAGGCGACCACAACGAGAGGAAGGGAATGGGATGGTGACGGAGGGGTAACTTCTAATCTACCGCCTAAACCGTTAACCTTTAACTCCCGGGCTTTCAACAAGCGCCTCTCGCTTAATCTATTGGTTTCTAAAACCCCAGATTCCCGTCGCTTTGTGTTGGGTGTCCACTCATTTTTTCCGGGCCTCGCCCCTCTAATTTTCCCTCGTGCCCTGCCGGTTTTCGTGGCTGGGACGCGTGGCTCCCTTTGGCAGGTAACACGACCCTCTGCCGATTCCCCCGATGGCACCCGGCATACACTGCCTCACGAGCCTACCACTCCCTAAACACCGGGGAGTGCCCCATGGCAACCCTGAAACCACACGTGGCGGCCTGTGCGCCCGGGCCCCTTTCGAGGTCCCACGTGCCCACGAACTGCCACGCGGCTAACGGCCGCTCCGTGGGGGGCCCCGCAACCAAGGCGGGCGACCGTGCCCACTACGCTATCGGCCCCATGGGCCCTTGGGCCCTACCACGGCGACTAGCCGGTGGCCCGGGTCAGCACTCAGCGATAACTCACCGTTCGCAGCCAAGCTCCCAGCGTCAACAGGGCTCTGCACCCTCCAAACAGGTTCGGCCCACATCCCCACAACAGCAAACGACCTCCATTTTTCAATTTAACTAACCAGCTAAATCACTTCTAGCACTGACCCTGGGGGTCCCTTGGGGCGGAAAGTCACTCCCCCCCAATCACTCATCGCACCATGCATCCACACTGCTCCATACACACAGACCCGCTGGCCTCTCACTGCAATCAACAGTACATTTTCCACAACTCACCAAACTCTTCAACACATATCACTCGCTGAATCCTGCCATCCTTCTAACTACTCCCTAACTAATCGTGCTCCACGTCGTCCTTAAACTACAGCACGTTCCATTAACACTACTAGCTAAGCTACGCCCCACTACACATGCACAAGTCTTGTCCACTGCTCCAAATCAATAATAAATCATTTCCCAACCTAAAAGCTCAACTACATCCTCTACCTAAGCCTTCCACGGACCATGAGGAACTTACACCGCTGCCCATAAGTCGGTCTAAACTAAGCTACCTTCCCCCTAGCTAGTTCATCCCTCCTGTGCCCTGGTAAGGGCGGTCTTTCACCCTTGCCAGGGAATCCTGTTCACCCGAAACGAGGCTTGCTTCCGTTAATTTTGTATTTCCATTATGCGAGCACGCAGCGTCGGCGCGCAACTCAAGCTCGCGGCACTTCTGCCTTGCCGTGCACGTCATGCACTCAGCACGTGCACCTCGTCCCTCTTGGACGGTACCATCCGGCAGGGATTCCCCCTCCTGCAGGATTCAACCCACGTGCAGCCATGACGTACACCTGGACCCCCAAAAACAAACCTCGCATCCGAGGGCTCCCCAGGAACACATGTGCTCTGCCGCGCTGGAGCTTATCACAAAGATCGCGTGGAGAAACCCGTCCGGTCAAATCCGTAATCCTGCCTAACTTTTAAGTCCAGTCGCCGGGATCGGCAAATCCACGCGGCGTTTCGGACCGGCTTCACTCCGCAAGCGGCGCGTGCGGCCTCGTGCGTTGCACAGCAGGACCTCGCGCTCGCTGATGGTGAACCGGACGGTCATTACAACTACGGCGCTCTCGGCTTCTGTCTCTGTCGCAGTCGTCGTCGCATCCGACCTCCAGCACACTGCGTGTTACGACGCACAGACTCACTCAATCACACTCACACCCACACGGAGACGCGCTGATAGGCTCGTGCCAATGCCCACGACTCTCCGCTACCACACGCGACCTAACCACACTGTCTCCTCACATAGCATTTCAAACACCGTTGCTTCGCAACGCGTGCCGTTTCTGCGCACACGCGCTCCACCCACCCGTGGTCTTTCACATCCGCACAGTGGCTCCTCCACACAGGTGCTCATCCACCTGCGGTGCCCTTTCACACAGGCAACCTGGAAGCACGCACTCCGGCACACTGTACACAGCACTCACACACGGGTGCACTCAACACTGGCGTGCTGGGAAGCATGCATCCTGCACCACTCACACCTGCACACACACACCGGGACAACCCACTGGGGATCGTGTCCCACAAGGGTTCGCCGGGGGCTCTTATACCCCCAAGCGCACGTGCACTGTCCACAGCACTCGTCCCTTAACATTCCGCGACGCACGACCGAACCCACCTGGTCGTGATTCGCCTCCAGGGGCATACTCCTCGCTCGTTCCTGAGGCAGCCACCAGCTGCTCGCACCGGTCTCTACCCAGTCCGCAGCTCACCCCATTTAAGCCTCGCTAATCTGTGTATGTGTGTTTCTGTTTCCTTTACACCGTCTTTATCGTGCCAGTCTCTCCTCTACTTTCTCTACTCCGGTCTCTGTCATTTGTTAGTTTCTGTTGTTCTGTTCTATTAGTTCTTGTTCCTTCTGGCGTCTTCCTTATCTTTATGTAGGTCACACTCGCTTTTCTCCATAAGTCGCTCCGTCCTTCCTCTGTTCCATCCTGCTATTTCAGGATCCTCCGCGTACCTCCTCCTTGTTTTTGTCTTAATTGTTCTTTTCTCTCTCCAATTCCTTTCACTCGTGTCTTATAATTATTAGTTTTGTTCTTTTCTGGAGTTTTTCCATTTCTCTGGATTCAATTTTACTCTCTCCTTCAGTTAATCATAATTTCAAACTCGTATAGTTTTTTGGTTTCTCTCCCACTCTTCCTCATGCTCTCATTTTCCATCTCAATCGTTTCTTTCATTGGCCCATTTCTTCTGTGTTTTCTTCGCTGTTCTTTGTCTATCTCCTCGTACTCCAGCTTGCTTTTTCTTTCAATTGGTCCACTCAGTTCATGTTCTTTTTGTTTCTATCCCATTGTTCTCTGTTCTCCTCTCCAATCTCGTTGTGTCCTTCAATCTCTCATTTCTCCTTCCTGCTTCAATTCGTTGCTCCTTCAATTCTCGTATTCACTATTTTTTTCCTTTTGTCGTTCAGTTTCAAATTCAATACTCTTTAGTTTTTATTCACTGTCTTTCTTGTTCTCGTTTGCATCTCATTATTTTTTAACTGACAGATTTCTTTCTCTGTCTATTCTGTTCTTTGTATTTCCTATTCCACGTCTTTCTTGTTCCTCATCTGCAATCTCGTGGTTTCCTTCCAATTGATAGATTTCCCTTCTTCTGTCTCATTCGTTCTCCATCATTACTCTTTCTTGCTCTCATTCTTAATTGGCCTTTGCTTCCACTGTTCGATCTTTCCGTGTGTTCTTAATGTTTCATTCTCTGCTGTCGTTCTTTCTTCTCTCACATCCTCAGCTCGTTTTTGTACTCAGAAGTTTTTGTTTCTAATTCCCTCCTCAATTTGCATGCTTTTCACTCATTTATCTCTTCTTTCCACTGCTTCCTCCAATTCGTCCCTTTTTTTGCTGTATTTCTTTTAGTTTTTTCTGCATTCTTCCAATTTTTCTCCCCTTCAGATTTCTATTTCAAGTGACTTCCTTACTTTGCTTCAGTAGTTCCAATTCCTCATCTTGTTTGCGTTTTTCCTTTCTAGCTTGTTTTCCTTTCTCTTCTCCTCATTTCCTGCGTTCTTGAACTGTTCGATTTTCCAGCAATTCTCCGTCCTTTCCTCCAGCTGTTTCTCTCCTATTTTAATCATTTCATTCTAGCTTTCCTTTCTGATTGCCTGTTCTTATCCTTCCTTCAATTGTTCCAACTCCCATCTATGTTCACGATTTTTTCCTCTTCCAACTGTATTTCCTCGTGCACGTCTCGTCACCCGCAATTCATTTTTCCCTCTCGGTACCGTCACTTTTTCCGTCACCTCCACACTTTCTCGCCCACACGTCTCCGAATTATTTTTTTTTCTCACCCGCCTTCACCGCGGGCTGACAACCGTTTGCACCCAGCTCGTTGCTCCACACGGAGCGTCGCATTACGCACTTCGCTGTTGTTTGCCTCATGCGCTGCAGGCTCCGGCCATTTGCTGCGTTTCACCGATTTCTTTATTATTTCTTCTTCATTTGTTTTGTTTGTTTCCATGTTCGTTTTCATTCGTTCCATTGTTGCGTATTTTCCATCCATTTTTTCGTTCATTCCATCCATTTTGCGTTCATTCTCATTTGCGTTTCTTTGCATCTCTGTTATTGCCTGCAGAATCTGTGAGTGTACTCGTTCGACACAGGGCTCGGGGTTTTGTGGAGAGGGGAGGGGAGGTGTTATCACCGCGGCAGCCGCCGCAACCATTTGGGCTGGGTTCAGTTGGGGGGGAAACTGTTCCTGCACACCAATGTCTGCTCGGGTGACATCTGGGCATGGATTCTAAAACACATACTCATTTTTCTATTACCCCGGCACCCGGCTCGCCTGAGACGCATCTATTCCACGTAAAGGGATTCAATTTTACAGCTCGCTCGTAATTATAGAGGAATCGGGGTCGCTCTTCTCCACCCCTGGACCGATTCCCTATGAATTTAAGCTTGGAGACGGGAGGGATTCGAATCCCACTCCTGAACCCAGTGTTGCGATTCGCGCCAGTCGGCGGCGATCCCACGTGGATCGAATCGCAGACGCCTGCGCCACCGGACGGAACATTCAGTCGTGACCCTCTCGGCTACGCCGGGATCCGTCCGGGTGGACCTTCGGCCTCACACCAAACCAGTCGCTTCTACCGCCGGATAGGGTGAATCGCCGAAAGTCGATTCTACTAAGTCCCGCACGGGTAACCTACCCGGGGGTTGTACCCTCGCCACAGGCGACTTCGATACGGCCGATTTTAAAGCGACCGTTCCATGCTACCGGATAACACCGAGCGGTGATTATCGTCGGCCTTGAGGTTCAGATAATTTTATCGGGCGTCTCGCGCACTCAAAGCCCCTTTACGTGAAACAAGATGGAGACAACGAAGGAAGAGCACGAGACGGGGGAAGAATTCAAAAGCACACGTTTT
>CM068954.1:109112371-109125432 GCA_035128595.1 Eptatretus atami | reverse complement strand
CGGTCTCTGACAAAACCAGTCTGTAACCGGGGTGTATTCCTCCAGCTGGTAAGGTCCCGTTGTACGCTGGTATCGCGATTTGAGGCGCGTGACCCGAGGCCTGTGCCGAACCAGCCGGCGTTATATCCCTGGAGACAGCGGTGCTGTTAAGTGACGCCGAATCGTCAACATTTGGCTGTCGAGAGTAGGGTGCGAAAACCCAAACTGGCTACGGATTGGAGCCGACTTGGGTTGCATTCGAACCCGCGCACCGCCAAATCCATAACAATGTATATATGTGTGTGTATATGTATGTATGTGTATATATATATATATAATTATATATATGTGTGTGTGTATATATACATTTGTGTGTATATATATATATATATATATATATGTATACAGTAACGACGGGGGTTACGGTTTCTGAGAAATGCGTTGTTTAAGGCGGACGTAATCGTTGTGCGAACATCAATTTTTTTTTTTCGTTTGCCGGAACATGCGTACTTACACAAACCTTTTTCGTTTTCGAACATCGTACTTACACAAACCTAGACACCTAGGCTATATGGTTTCGCCTATTTTCATTTTCGAACATTGTTTTCGAACATCGAACTTACACAAACCTAGACACCTAGGCTATATGGTTTCCAGGTCAATCACTCGACGTGGCCTCTTACTGGCAATATCAGCAGTGGATTTTGTACGCTTAAGGTCCATGATTGAACAAAAGCGAACACGAGTAAATCAAGCAGCACGGTAAAAATGATGCAATCGATCGAGACGCGGTAAAACACCGAGATGTACATGTAGAAGAATGCTGCGCGACGCTAGCGGCATGCTGTTTTCGACAGTAATACTTTTTTTTATAAGTAGGAAGAGTACACCTCTATAATATAACGATAAAAAGTATCAGTATAGTACAATACATACACAGTTAACATCGTTGTTTATTCATCATTATCCAAGTATTATGTACTGTACAGTGTACATAATTGTATGTGCTATTTTTGTATAGCGACTGGCAGGCTACGTCGGCTAACATCACTCGGCGATAGGAATTTTTCAGCTACTCTTTTTTTTTTTGTCAGAGCTGGCAGATCCGTCGTATTGCGATCCGTCTTTGAGCGCGCGGCATACTGTATATATATATATATGTATATTGTATATGTATATGTTTATATGTATAGATATATATAATATATTGTATAATATATACTGTATATGTATGTGTATATATATATATAGTATATATGTGTACATGTACATATATGTGTGTATATATGTTACGAATTCGTTTGGCCGGCGCGGCGCTCGGCCACGGTAACTTCAAATCGCACGCTAAGTACTTGCGCGGGTAGTTGAACCGGGGATCGTACCTCGCCAGCTGGTCGGCCGATGGACAGAACCGTTAAGCGGTCCGTTCCGTGCTTGCAGTGATAAGCCGAGCGTGTTATCTGCCGGCCCCGACGGACGTGATCTTTTTACCGGTTGCTTACACTCCTCCTAACCAATTTCTTCGTGAATGCAAGATGGAACTTTCAAACAAGGGAAAGGACCATGATCGAACGGACGTTCAACAGAGCAGCAATTTTATTTGCAGCAACTCCAGACAAAGCCCAACCGTTATTTTAAACGCCATAACAGTAAATTTCAGGCACAGTATACAGTGAAAGCAATGAAATGCCAAGCAAAGGAGAGTTACAGACACGAATCGAGCAATGAGAATGTACATGCACAGTCACTTACACACGGTCTTACTTTACAAGACAGTGCGCCTAACACACTGGCACTTACAACAAAAGCAAAGGAAAAAGCACCCTCAAGGCTATGGTGGCGGACAGGATCCGTGGCCAAATGTGTCGTGGATACCTGGGTGAGCGCGCAGGTCCACGAGACCGGAAGGGTCTTACCCGCGCCTCGTGGCGCGATGGCGGGCAATGCTGCTGTGTCAGCGTAGCTGAGCCTGGCTCGGTGACCCTGGCGTGGCTTGTGAGCTCTCTGCTGCTCGATCGGCCCCGTCTGCCTTAAGAACGTTCAGCCTGCCGAGCTCCGTCTCCCTGACTCTGCCCACCGATCAACTGCCGCACCGACACTGCCCAGTCGTCTGCCTCTTCGCAGCTCGCGTCTCTGTTCTCCGACCCCTCCAGACTGAACTCTTTCCGAGACCCGACCTTTGACCCCCCTGGCCTCGAAGCCCCTTTGCGGCTGTGCTCGCGCTTATATAGGCCGGGGGAGGAGCCGCGATATGCAAATTTGTAGATCAGCAGCGGGTTCGGGAGGCCGTGGGCTACACCACCTGATGCTCAGCCCATTGGATGGATGAAATGTGGGCGTAATCATTCCTGATCCGTTTTCTATCCTTTGAAAAGGATCCCATTCACAACCCATGGCACGACGGTTCGGGTATGAAAAGGCCGAAGGTGTGGGATTTGCTGTGGTGGTTTTGGGAGGGTTGTTGGTGTGTCGATTTGTTGTTGCGGGCACGTCGTTTGAGAATGGCGGTGAATGCGATGTTTGCGGGGTGGAGTTGTGGAGGTAAGAAGAGGCGAAGGTGGTGGTGTTTGGTGTAGTTTTTGGGGGCATTGTTGGTGGTGGCTATTTGGTTGTTGGGGATGATTGGTCCAAAATAACACAGCAAAGAAAAACGGCTATCTCAAAGGATCGAGCCTGTGAACACGGAATTCCTCTAAAAAACGGTGGGGAAATCTAACTACACATATACTTATCGTCATAACTGATCTAAGTCCTTTATGGTGGTCTGCGAATTCCACACCGTAACAAGTATATATATATATTATATATATATATATATATATATATAATTGTTCGAATTTGGGAATTTGACTGACACAACACTATTCCAGGTTCCTTTAGTCAGTTAGTGTCGATAAGTGCTTGTTCCCTAGATAGTTGACCTTCCATTTTTACTGGGCAGAATCGATTAGGTGCGCTGCGATCAATTAATAGGTAGGGAGTCGATCATCAAAACAATGGAACGCCCTCTCCCCCTCTCTTCTGCGAAGGGAAGCAGAGAGCCTTCCGTCCTGAATCACGGGGACGTATAGACCGTCCCTCCACCACGCGGCTTGTGGCGGGCACGGGGGGATGAGTCACGTCCGTGAGCTGGGGCGAGGGCGGAGGAGAATATAGGAAGAGACCTGAGTTGGTTCGGGTTGTTGTTCAGTAGGCCTTCCGGGTTCTGGCTGGCTTGGGTTAGGGAGGGAGGCCTGTTTTGAAGGCTTTCGCTTTTGGGGGCTTTTAGTAGAGTCTTCGGCTTCTGCTTGGCTCGGGTTAGGGTTGAGGCTTTTTTGAAAAGGCTTTTTGCTTCGCTTGGTTTTCAGCAGGCCTTCGGGTTCGTGCTTGCCGGAGTTCTTTGGTCGCTCGCTTTGGTCTCTCGCAGAGAGTTTGAGCTGGTTGCTCGGCTCGAGCTGCTGTGGGTGTCTTCTTGCTCTTGGTTTGTGTTGTGGAGAGGGTTGTTCATCGAAAGAGTTGTGCTGTTGCTCGCTGGCCTTCTGGTTTCGTGAGCTCTTTTGTTCTCACTTGTGTTCCCGCTTGGGTGCGCACCTCATCGGCCTCATTTGAGGTGGTTCCTCCGGGGAACGACGCAATCGACGGAAGGATCGGCGCCTCGTCTGACATCAGCACGTAGTTCAGAAGCGCGAGAGGATTGTCTGGAGCTGCGGGAAGGAATAGCGGCTCACGGCGATTGGAATCCACTCTGCTCTCTGCTGGAGCCGCGGGTCGACAGCTTGACACCACAACAGGTGGAGAGGTTCGTGATAGTTGGGTTTCAAGCTCACTATGTCCTCGCGAGCTGGAGTCCGTTATTAAGCATACACCATTTATTGGGTGGTGTGTGCGTACGTGTGTCCGTGGGGGGCCGTCTTAAATAAGTGAAACTGTTAAGTGCTTTGTTGCTGTAAATGTATTTGCATTGTATTCGTATAGTTGAGTAGTAGTTTCTGCTCTTAACGGTGCTTCCCTAGTTCCCATTAATTATTAATAATGTCCATTGTTAAATGTCATCTGCTCGTTTGCGTCCTTCCTCTCATTGACTGCCAATGCGAGCCGTGTCGGAATTTAGCTGGTTTTTAACAACCGATATAGTAATCCGGGTCCTGACGGGACTTGGCGATATATAACGCTCGATAATCGCATACGAAATCGAGTTGCGTAAAGCGGCTCGTTTCGTGTAGGTCGCCGTGAGGTGTCAGATCCCTGGGATTTCTGTCCTGCGGTACTAATTAGGTATATAGATAATTTGGCATTGACCCTTGCCGCGTGACAGAAGAGTTGGCTGATCTAATGGTGTGTTAAATAACACCCGTAGCTGGTTTCGTGTTGATCCGGAAAGCGTACGAACTGGAATTGCTCGTTTCGGTGGGCGGCGTGCGGACGCAAATTCGGGCTGAGGCCGGTCGTCCGCACGCCGACTGGACAAGTGGAAACCAAACAGATATATATGGTGTGTATATATGTTGCGTATATATATGTATATGTAGGTATAATATGTATATATTGTATATAGTATATCTATAGTGTATATGTATATATATAGATGTTGTATATAATATGTATATAGTATAATGTATATATATAGTTAATATATATAAATTATATATATATATATAATATATATATTAATATATCCGGCGCAGTGGCGTGCGCCTGTAATCCGGCTACTCGGAGGCTTGGTGTTGGAGGATCGCTGAGGACGGGAGCTTCACACTGGGCCGCGTATGAGAGAGTGTAGGGCAGCCGGAATCATGGCGAAACCAATCCTTAGTCTCTGTGTCGTAAGGGCGACCATGGTTGCTCAGGAAGGGCTTCCGGCGTAAAACTATGCCTAAATCAGTATGCGGATCATGAAGGATGATCCGCTGTGGCGACCCCAAAAACCGGGGAGCAGCTGAAGACTAACAACAACATATATACTGTAATGTGTATGTGTACTAGCATGTAATGTTGTGTATGATATATATATATTGTGTGTTGTGTATATATATAATATATATATTGTGTATATATATTAATATTATATATATATCATATATATATATATATAGTTGTTGCAGTTCTTGGAACCGCATGCAATCTAAAACGAGAGTGTCCCAAGACAGCTTATTCCATTATTATATCGTATGATATTCCCCTCCCTTTCTGTCTGGCGGGATAAACGGGCGTGGCGTTGCGATGAACTCATTAGCTGGGTTTGCTTTACAATCATTTTTTGCTTCATGTTTTGTCCCACTCTTCTTTTTGTGTCTGATTACTTTCTGATGTAAATCTGAGGCCAGTGCACCTGTCGTGTGAGGAGGCTCCTCATCGGAGGCCAGCACGGTGCGGCAGCTACTGCGAGGAATCGATGGACTGCGCGAGCATTGGCAGCGCAAGAGCCCTCATTCCTGGCGAGCCCTAAACCACGTGTGCAGCGAGTCATGGATAGTGGCAGGATTATCCGATCGAGCTTCGCCGATGATCTGGGAAGATTTCGGTTGCATTAAAATGGCATGCGAATGAATACCTCTTAAAAGGTTGCACGAATGGTGTTTTCCAGCAACACAGGTACAACAGCCAGCATGACACTCAAGCTGCACGAACGCCGTACGGAGGCCCCGATTAAGGCGACTCCACGCCAGTTGGGGCGGGATACGAGTGTGCGGGTAGAAGGCAATGCGTTCTTTCAACCTCAATATCCAACACATGTTGGTGTTCGCCTGCGCACACGCCAGCGGAGTCGTGCTAACCGGCCGCTGGCCACGTGCGTACTGGCTGAAACCTCGCACACTGTATAGAATGTGCTCGAAGGCAGACACAGTACGCCGCTTCGGAAACATGCATGGATTTATCCATAACGTGTACTTTCGGCCCTCTGCTGGCAGCAGCGGATCCCCACGGATGATAACCGCTGTCTCTAATCTGGCCACGAAGCTGCGACGTAGCCGGGGAATGTACAGTGTGGGCCCGCGTTGGGCGCGCATTGAATCAGCGCTGGTCGGACACACCGAGTGGGGCATGCGGGGCCCTCCGGCCTCGGTTGCCAGGCGCATGGCCCGGGGGTTTTGCGGGAGAGTTCGCGTGCCAATTTTGGTGTGGGCCGATTCGTGTCAGTCGTGGGGTGAGCGAAATAAGTTCGCTGTCTGAAAGACCTTGCCGGAAACGAAGTGAGGCGGTTTCCTGCGCAAAGTTAGCGGGCCACATGAGGGGTTGGGCCAATTGAGCGCTCCTCGTTCAGGTGATGACGTTTCATTCAGGGTGGCCCCTCTTTCCGCGCTGGCATATCCTATAAGCTTTGGAGCAGTTCCCTCTGCCTTCCTTTCTTCTTCGCTTCTCGCTTGGCCTCGTCCTCCCGTCGATATCGACGACCCGCCTCGCTGCGTGACCTCGACTCGCGCTCCTCGCTCTCCGTCACACGACGTTAACCTCACCTCGCCTTCCCGGTCCCGCTACCACTCCATCCACAGCACCCTGACTCCGCCCTTTCTCCACTCAAGCCGCCTCCTTCATAAACATGGTCTCCACACACCTGCTGAAGCCAGAGACGACGTGCCAACCGTGCGAGTGCCGCACTACTGCAGCATTTCGACCCGACGTATTGGTGTGCGTCGTGCTATTCACAACACAAGTACGAGATGTAGCCTCAACTCTTTCCTTCTTGTTGCCAATACTCCCTTCTTCATCGGTTTTCTGTGTCCTTTGCTCTGTGTCTGTGTCTGTGTGTGGTGTGTGTGTGTGTGTGTTGCGTCCTGTCCGCTTAAAGTAAGACTGCAGAAGGTCGTTACTGGTTATCATTATTATTGTTTTATTTTTCGCCGCGTAATCTGTTCTGTGTCCCCTTTTTTGTAAGTTGCTTGTGTTATTTGCTGCGCCATAGTCTTTCTCCCGCTATCTCTGCAACAAAACACACCCCAATAAACTTGATCTGCCAAGCATAACCTTCCCTCGCCCATTGTTAATAATTATTATTGTAGGAATGTTCCTGCTCGTTTTGTTTTTCTTTCCATGATCCAGAGGTCCAATATCCTAGTTTAGCTGGGAGCTATATCCAATGATCTGTTCTTTTAGTGCTGGTATGGTCTCTTGGCAATGCATCTCGGCTGCCATCCAATCCGGAAAATCGATCCGATAGGAGTGATCAGGTTAGGACAAGGCGCACCGATGGGGTTTCCCCGGTAATTAAATAACGTGAGCTAATTTAGGTAACCTAATATTAACCTAGAAGGAGAACCTAGGTCATGCGGTTTGAGAAAGTATTGGCGTCCACGGTCGGTTAAGCGACTCGCGCGCGTCACGGTAACTATCCGTGATGCGACGCCTACAATTCCGGGGAGTCTGGTGGAGCCGGAGAATAAAGCTTTCCCCCACCATCGTGGTCTTCTCGCCAACCCGGTCCCCAACCAATATAACACCAATCCATATAGTGGCTGAGATGCAACATGTGTATGTCGTGTTGCTTCCTGTGATACACACCCTCAACGCATAAAAAAATAAACCCATTGTATTTCGTTTCTTCTCGGTGCATATTTTGTGGGTTTATCCGCACCTAACATTGGTTCCCCAGTTTTCTTGTCCACCACCACACAGGTGTGCCCTAGGGGTATTGTGCCCTATTTTTTGTGATCTAAACAGCAATTTGGAACAAACGTGCAGCTCTAAAACAAACCAATGGCATTTCAAACAGCAAATCCAGTTTGGCAAGAAATGGCCAATGATCTAACTTTGAAGAAATTACTGCAAAGGCAGAAGAGTACTTGTACAAGTGCTGAACATGGATCTGCTTGTGAAACATGGATAAACTGAGATTACTGGTTTTCATCACACGTGAGGAACTCTTGCACATTTGCCTTCAAACAAGCCTTTGCCGCAAGGCGCCACAATTCCGAGAGGGCTTTCTTTGCACAATCGGTTACTGAGACTTCTAAATATAACTACGAAATTGGATCCAGCTTTATTTTGATATAAGTTGAGGAATACCTTGTCTTACCAAAACATTTTTCTGTGATTTAATACCTGAGGACTTTGTTCTAGTATTGTACTGCAATGAATGTGCTCAATCAGATGTGACTGTAAGAAACATGGAACCCATGCTGTTTAAGTTTTGCAAATGTCAAAGCACACACCATTTGATGTAGACTGTAGAAATCCAATTGTAATAGTTCAGCTTTTGTCCACCTATGGCATTAGCAAGATGCGCATTGTACACAGTAGACACGTGTCGTTGTATGAAATTGACACGTAAGAAACATGTATTCTTTCTCCTTGAAAACAACAACATACAGTTTTTTGTTTGTTTATTTATTTATTATTGAATACGAGTTGTCAGTTTGACTATAAACATGATAGTTGTGTTTTACTCATCACCATGCTTTCTTTTGATTATCATTGATTGAGGTGCAATAAAATAATAAACATCATTACTTTCGTTGGGTGCAAGAAGGAGCGTGGCCTATTTAACTGATTCCGGCTTCTTGCTGGGTAGAAAAATTTTACCCTTAAAATATATTTTTTTAATGACCCTCCCCCGCCCCCAGGGTATGTTCTAAAAGAAATGAAGAGTAACTTAGGGCCACATCGTCCGAACCGCATACAGACCACCCTCAGGCATGTATTTAGTTGATGCTTGGAATGGTCTCCTGACAAGGTAGTGGCAGCAGAAAGAGTATGTAGGTTTAATTGGAATTTTGTAGGCTCCCTAGATGCAATTGGGGAGAGAGGGGTACATTGATATTGTCAGGACTGTTGTGAGCTTGCATTATCGCGTGTTTGTCATGAGGCAGTGGCCAATGGGAGCTCTTCCTGTGCCAACGTTTGTCAGTGTCTTAGTTGATCATAGCCTTCGCCTTCATTGGTATTTCGATACAGTGCACATACGTCAGTACAATTTAGAACATTTATGGAACAAACAACAGACAGATTTAATGGTGTGCACAGGAGGTTCTGGACAAACAAAACCACTTCCAGAATCTCACATAGAAGTGGAGAAACTTTAGCTTTATATAGTTTCAGTAAGACAGTTTTGATATTTTCTCACAGGCATGACGCAGTTCGCGCTGGTCATGACAATTTCCAGGTGAACCTTATCTTCAGTCTTCTTAGACAGCTCCTGCTTAAATGGCCTGGAACACGTATTCAAGAATGCAGACATAGTTAATCGTACACGAATGCAGAATGCCGGTCAAACGCCTAATCTAATGGCCCATGAAAACAGGTTTTCCATCCTATTAGTTAAAAAGTGCAGTCTGCTTCTCCCAAACACTGGGAAGATATATTTATCTTGAGGCACTAGAGCTTTAGTGGAAACATCTGGACATTTTCTAAATCCACACATGCCACCTTGTTTGTGTCTTATTATAAAAATTCCTTAAGATAGCTTGACATGACAAGGGATTCTTCTTTATATTCAACTACTGGCACAGTTCAAGCTCTGTTTACACCTTTAATATAAGAGTGATCTCTTTCCATACAGAGGAGAAATCTAATTATAGTTAATTCCAATGGAATACATACTTTAAAAACATCATATCATCATTTGAGTGCATTTATTTCAGGTTAATATATTATTTTAATATCAAGTTTAATTAATCAAATCATTATTTTTATCACCTCCAATACATCATCATAATAAATATGATCTACAGTATCCAGTGCTGTTTCGTTTCTTTGTATTTGATTTTTCAGTCTAATTCTGCTGCCCCTTCTTCGTTATTATCTTGTCATTTGCAATTTGTGTCGACTCGAAATACCTGTTGCCTCAGCGAGCCATTGGCTAAGTCTTCCCCTCCCCCCCACAGAAGGGGGAGTTATTTGTCTTCTTGACGCCGACCTGAGTACTACCGTATTGTGCAAAATTGAATGATTGTGTATCAAGCATCCAAGTCATGGTGTTGTTTTATCATCAACAGTGATTTAGTTAAGTTCCTTGTGAAAGTGTCAGTCCCATCCTGCTGTTTATCACTGAAATGATTGCTTTCCCATTCTTGCCTTTCAACTAGTAAAGGAGGCATTTTCTGCTCTCTCAACCAGATAGTCGTTGGGGATTGGTACAGAGTTCTTGAGTCTCCCAAGCAAGAGCTGCTTCTGCCATTCAGACCTTTGCATCTATCATGCTCTTATCTTTCATCAATTCTGTTTAGCTTGTTTATCCTTTCCTGTATGGTTTTTACTGGAGCTCTGCTTCTTGGCCTCAATTCTTCGGGCATTCCTCTTTTGTTTGTCCATTAGATTGTTTCTAGTTCCTTTAACCTGGCTTAACCGCACTCATCCTTCTCCTCCTTCTCTGGCCCAGATTTGCTGCTGACAACTGCTTGCAACACACTTTGAATTCTCGACGCCTGCTCAATACCCCCCTATTTCCTTGCAACAACTTGTTTTTTTCAGTCAATTTGTACAACTGTTTACTTGCTGTTCCTCTCTCAAGTTTACTGAATCGATTGTCTTTTCTGGCTGTTCTCAAGTTTCGCACATATCTCTGCTATTACCGGAAGAAATGGTCGCATTCTGATGTCCATTCTGCGAAGCATCTTACATGTATGGGCTGTGGCCACTTTGCATTGATCATGTGGGTCAATCTGATTAAATGTTTTGCCATTAGAGGATGTCACAGGTGAACTTGAAGATGTTCCTGTGCTGGAGAGAGGTGCTTCCAAAAAGATTTTGTTGAACAACGAACTCCAAAAGCAATCTCTCGCTATTTTTCATCACACCAATACCAGGTGCGATCCAAGGTGTCCTTTCCTTCGGATCGTAGTATCTCCTGTCTTTGTATTCAAGTCCCTTCCATGATTCAATATGTCAGCATACGCGTTCATTCATAATCCTCTGAAAGTTGGTCGATTCCATCCTTCAACTCTGTTCATTAATCCTCAGTTGGCAGTAGCATTGGTTTTGCATGGTTTGTTTTAAATCATGCTGTCCATCAGTGTTTCCTTGATTTCGATTTATACCAGTGCCTTGTTTTCCTTTCTGGAACAGGAGTATTGCTCCCACCTGATAGTGGGGTCATCCTTTTCTTCCAGAGTGTATAAGTTGTCTTATCGATGGAAATTTGTTGGATCTGGTCTATCTTTGATTTGCCACTCAGAGTATACATATTCTAAGTTGCATTGTTCCCACCAGCATCAACACTGGGGCATGAGAGGGAGTTGTGCGCCAGATTTGTTATACTGCACAGTATGCAATTTGAGTTGTCTGCACACTGTGGGCACCAGCCAACCCGGCGTGCCTGCCTGTCATTTTACTTCTCACAGTTCCCGACCTGCAACCCTGGCTGACTCTTTGATTTGGGTCTTTTGTGAACGTTGCTTTTTTATTATTTATTTTATTTTTACCCTATGAATTATCTTAATAATGGCCTCCTAAGCCAATCATATGAATGTGGAAGTGACTGCTGGAAAGGGGGCGGAAGAAACTGACCATCCATCCCTTGACTAATTCTCCAAGAATTGTCCTTCTGACTTCCCACATAGCTCAACGTAAATTACATAAGCACACTGTTTCTGTATCCTGTTATTTTTAATAATTGTTCTTTCACATTTACAATTTTCTCCGCTATATTCATCTGACCTGGGAATCTAACCCCCTTTTTCCATTAAAATCAAGGTATTCCATAATTTGCAAATCCCTGCATTCGTAGGCTTCCGAACGTAACGCCTCGTGATATGGAGGCTTACTGTAAAACAGTCATGATTGTGTCCATTTCATTAACTACTTGTGGGATTAACATTGCTCTGTACAATGTTTCTACCAGTCCAACAGCCCATTTTAAGTGGTTTTGTTAATTGCGTATGGCAGCTTCTGGTAGTTAAATTTCTTGAAAACAATGGCTGTGCTGCTGATGCTGTTCCCCTCTGAACCCAGTCAGCCATGATGCATTTCCGCTACTTTAGGAGGAGCTAGTCTGATCACCCCACATGGTGTTCATTCAGGCAGCAACAGGACACACTTCAGACCCTAGATTCCAAGCCGCCAGCCACCCTAGACCAGAAGCAACACCAGGCTTATTTAGTGGTGTTTAGGGGGGAGAGAGGAGGGGGAGGGGGGGAGAGGGCCATTTAGGCATTCCAACTCGAAGCTTCCAGGCTTTCATTTCTACCTCATAGTGCAGCTTGTCGTGCCTATTCTTCCATTAGAGCTAGACATTCTTTATTCAATGCCTGACCGTTTCTGTAGGATAGCTTTTTGACGTGGCATGGGGACCTGGCCGGTGCACATCATCCTTTCATCTTGGGCTTAGACTCAGCAGTATAACCAGGATGTTGGTTTTAACAGCAGCTAGTTGTGATCATGTCCACACTGTTTTTTTTTTTTGTTTCTTTTTTCTTATTTATTTATCCGAGGCATGTTATCAAATCATCTTCGTCCAGGCTAGCGAAATTGTTCCGCAGTTCTTTTGCACTCCTTGCATCTTCCTGCCAGCAGGTAGAGACAGTGTGTTCTCTCTCTATCTGTGGCTCTCTTCTCTCTCTCGGCTCTCTCGTTCTCTCTCTCTCTCTCTTCTTCTCTCCTCTCTGTTCTGTCTCTGTCCTGCTCGTTCTCTCTCTCTCTCATGCTCTGCTCTCTCGCTCTCTCTCTCTCTGTGCTCTCTCTCTCTCTGTGCGCTCTCGTCCTCTTCTGCTCTCCTCGTCTTCCTTCTCTCTTGCTCTCTCTCTGTGCTCTTCTTGTGCTCCTCTCCTCTCTCCCCTCGCTCTCCTCCTCCTTGCTCGTCTCTCCCTCTCTCTCTCCTGCTCTCCTCTCTCTCTCTCTCTCTTGCTCTCCTCTCTCCTCTGTGCCTTCTCTTTCCCTTGCCCTATCCTTTCTCTTCGTGCTCTCCTCTCTCTCTCGTGCTCCTCTCTCTTCTCTCTCTCTGTGCTCTCTCCTCTCTGTGTTCTCTCTTCCTGTGCTCTCTCTCTCCTGTGCTCTTCTCTCTGCTCTCTCTGCCTCGTCTCTGTGCCCTCCTCTCTCCTCTCTCTGCCTTCCTCTCTCTGTGCTCTCTCTCTCTGTGCTCTTCTCTCTTCTGTCTGTCTCTGTTTTGTTTTGGTCTTTTTCTCGTGCTCTTTCTCTCTGTGCTCTCTCCTCTCTCTTGTGCTCTTCTTTTCTCT
>CM068954.1:109066926-109072224 GCA_035128595.1 Eptatretus atami | reverse complement strand
CCCCCCACGAGGGGGGAGTTATTTGTGCTCTTGACCCGACCCTGAGTACTACCTGTATGTGTGCAAAATTTGGAATGATTGTGTATCAGCATCCAAGTCATGTGTTGTTTTATCATCAACAGTGATTTAGTTAAGTTCCTTGTGAAAGTGTTCAGCCCATCTGCTGTTTTATCATCTGAAATGATTGCTTTCCCATTCTTGCCTTCAACTAGTAAGGAGGCATTTCTGCTCTCTCAACCAGATAGTCGCTTGGGGATTTGGTACAGAGTTCTTGAGTCTCCCAAGCAAGAAGCTGCTTCTGCCCATTCAGCCTTTGCATCTATCCATGCTCTTATCTTTTCATACATTCTGTTTAGCTTGTTTATCCTTTTCTTGATGGTTTTACTGGAGCTCTGCTTTCTTGGCCTCATTCTTCGGGCATTCCATCTTTTGTTTGTCATTAGATTGTTTCAGTTCCTTAACCTACTTAACCCACTCATCCTTCTTCCTCCTTTCTGGCCCCAGATTTGTGCTGACAACTGCTTGCACACACTTTGATTCTCACGCCTGCTCAATACCCCCTATTTCTGCCAATGTCAAACTTGTTTTTCAGGTCAATTTGAAACTGTTCACTTGCTGTTTCCTCCTCAAGTTTACTGGAATCGTATTGTCTTTTCTGGCTGTTCTCAGTTTCGCACATATCTCTGCTATTACCAAGAAATGGTCGCTTCTGATGTCCATTTCTCGAAGCACTCTTACATGTATGGAGCTGTGCCATTTGCTATTGATCATGTGGTCAATCTGATTAAATGTTTTGCCATTAGAGGATGTCCAGGTGAACTTGAAGATGTTCCTGTGCTGGGAGAGGGTGCTTCCAAAAAGATTTTGTTGAACAGAACTCCAAAAGCATCTCGCTATTTTTCATCACTCCAATACCATGCGATCCAATTGTCCTTTCCTTCGGATCGTAGTATCATCCTGTCTTTGTATTCAAGTCCCCCTTCATGATACAAATGTCATGCATACGCGTTCCATTCATAATCCTCTGAAGTTGGTCGATTCCATCCTTCAAACTCTGTTCATTATCCTCAGTTGGCATGTAGCATTGGTTTTGCATGGTTTGTTTTAAATCATGCTGTCATCAGTGTTTCCTTGATTTCGATTTTACCAGTGCCTTGTTTCCTTTTCTGGACAGGAGTATTGCTCCACCTTGATAGTGGAGGTCATCTTTTCTTCCAGAGTGTATTAGTTGTCTTATCGATGGAAATTTTGTTGGATCTTGTCTATCTTGATTTAGCCACTCCAAGTATACATATCTAAGTTGCATTGTTCCCACCCTACCATCAACACTGGGGACATGAGAGGGAGTTGTGCAGATGTTTATACTGCACAGTACTGCATTTGATTTGTCTGCACACTGTGGGCACACCAACCCGGCGTGCCTGCCTGTCCTTCCTTCTCACAGTTCCCGAACCGCAAACACTGCTGCACCTCTTGATTGTCTTTTGTGAACGTGTGCTTTTTTATTATTTTATTTTATTTTTAGCCTATTAATTGATCTTAATAATGGCCTCCAAGCATCATATGAGTGGGGAAGGTGACTGCTGGAAAGGGGGCGGAAGAAACTGACCAATCCACCCTTGACTAATTCTCCCAAGGAATTGTCCTTCTGACTTCCCCATCATAGTCATCAAACGTAAATAAATAAAGCACACTGTTCTGTATCCTGTTATTTTAATAATTGTTCTTCAACATTTACAATTTCCTCCCTTATATTCAGTCTGACCTGGGAATCTAACCCCCTTTTTCCCATTAAATCAAGGTATCCATATTTGCAAATTCTGCATTCGTAAAGCTTTCCAGGAACGTAACCCTCGTGAATATGGAGGGCTTACTGTATAAACAAGTCATATTGTTCCATTTCATTAACTAATTGTTGGGCTTAACATTGCTCGTACAATGTTCTAACATTCCAACAGCCCATTTTAAAGTGGTTTTGTTATTGCGTATGGCAGCTTCTGGGTAGTTATCATTTCTTGGAAACATGGCTGTGCTGCTGATGCTGTTCCCCTCTACCAGTACACCAGTACTCATTTCGCTAACTTTAGGAGGATGATAGGCTGAGTCAACCCCACATGGTGTTAATTCAGCAGCAAACAGGACACAAACTCAGGACCCTAGGATCCCAAGCCAGCCAGCCACCCTAACCACGAAGCCAACACCAGGCTTATTTTAGTGGTGTTTAGCCATTTAGAGCCATTCCAACTCGAAGCTTCCTGAGGGCTTTCATTTCTACTCATCATCAGTGCACTCTGTCGTTGCTATTCCTTCCATTACAGCTAGACATTTTATTCAATGCCTTGACCGTTTCTGTAGGAATAGCTTTTGACGTGGCATGGGAGCTGGCCGTGTGCACCATCATCCTTTATCTGGGCTTAGGACCAGCAGTATACCAGGATGTTGGGTTGTACAGGCAGCTAGTTGTGATCATGTCAACTCTTGTTTTTTTTTTTGTTTTTTTTTTCTTATTTATTTATCCGAGGCAATGTTATAAATCACCTTCGTCCAGGCTAGCGAAATGTGTTTCCGCAGGTTTCTTTTGCATCTCCTGCATCTCCTGCCAGCAGGTAGAACAGTGTGTTCTCTCTCTCTCTGTGCGCTCTCTCTCTCTCTCTCTCTCTCTCGTCTCTCTCTCTCTCTCTCTCTCCTCTCTCTCTCCTCTCGTCTCTGTCTCTGTCTCGTCTCTGTCTCTCTCTGCTCCTCTGCCTCTCCTCTCTGCTCTCTCTCTCTCTGTGCTCTCTCTCTCTCTGTGCGCTCTCTCTCTCTCTGCTCTCTCTCTCTCTGCTCTCTCTCTCTGCTCTCTCTCTGTGCTCTCTCTCTGTGCTCCTCTCCCTCTCTCCCTCTCTCTCTCTCTCTCCTCTCTCTCCCTCTCTCCTCTCCTTTCTCTCTCTCCTCTCTGTGCTCTCTCTCTCTCTCTCTGTGCTCTCTCTCTCTCTCCTCTGTGCCTCTTCTCTCTCCTCTCTGTGCTCTCTCTCTCTCTCTCTGTGCTCTCTCTCTCTCTCTCTCTCTGTGCTCTCTCTCTCTCTGTGCTCTCTCTCTCTGTGCTCTCTCTCTCTCTGTGCTCTCTCTCTCTGCTCTCTCTGCCTCTCTCTGTGCTCTCCCTCTCCTCTCTCTGCTCTCTCTCTCTCTCTGTGCTCTCTCTCTCTGCTGCTCTTTCTCTCTCTCTGTTCTGTCTCTGTTTTTGTTTTTGTGCTCTTTTCTCTGTGCTCTTTCTCTCTGTGCTCTCTCCTCTCTGTGCTCTCTCTCTCTCTCTCTGTGCTCTCTCTCTCTCCCTCTCTGTGCTCTCTATCTCTCTCTCTCTCTGCTCTCTCTCTCTCTCTCTGTGCTCTTCTCTCTCTCTCCTCTCTCTCTCTCTCTCTGTGCTCTCTCTCTCTCTGTGCTCTCTCTCTCTCTGTGCTCTCTCTCTCTGCTCTCTCTGCTCTCTCTCTGTTGCTCTCCCTCTCCCTCTCTCTGCTCTCTCTCTCTCTCTGTGCTCTCTCTCTCTGTGCTCTTTCTCTCTCTCTGTCTGTCTCTGTTTTTGTTTTTGTGCTTTTCTCTGTGCTCTTTCTCTCTGTGCTCTCTCTCTCTCTGTGCTCTCTCTCTGTGTGCTCTCTCTCTCTGTGTGCTCTCTCTCTGTGCTCTCTCTCTCTGTGCTCTCTCTCTTTTCTCTCTCTCTCTCTGTGCTCTTCTCTCTCTCTTGCTCCTCTCTCTCTCGTGCTCTCTCTCTCTCTCTCTGTGCTCTCTCTCTTTCTTTCTCTCTCTCTCTCTCTCTCTCTCTCTCTCTCTGTGCTCTCTCTCTCTCTGTGCTTCTCTCTCTCTGTGCTCTCTCTGCTGCTCTCTCTCTTGTGCTCTCTCCTCTCTCTGTGCTCTCTCTCTCTCTCTCTCTGTGCTCTCTCTCTCTCTCTCTGTGCTCTCGCTCTCTCTCTCTGTGCTCTCTCTCTCTCTCTCTCTCTCTCTCTCTGTGCTCTCTCTCTCTCTCTCTCTCTCCTCTCTCTCTGTGCTCTCTCTCTCTCTGTGCTCTCTCTGCTCTCTCTCTCTCTCTGTGCTCTCTCTCTCTCCTCTCTGTGCTCTCTCTCTTCGTTCTCTCTGCTCTCTCTCTCTCTCCTCTCTCTGGCTCTCTCTCTCTCTCTTTGCTCTCTCTCTCTCTCTCTGTCTCTCTCTCTCTCTCTGTGCTCTCTCTCTCTCTCTCTGTGCTTTCTCTCTCTCTCTCTTTCTCTCTCTCTCTCTGTTGCTCTCTCTCTGTGCTCTCTCTCTCTCTCTCTCTCTGTGCTCTCTCTCTTCTCTTTCTCTCCTCTCTCTCTCTCTCTCTGTGCTCTCTCGTCTCTCTCTGTGCTCTCTCTCTCTCTCTGTGCTCTCCTCTCTGTGCTCCTCTCTCTCTCTCTCTCTCCCTCTCTGCTGTGCTCTTCTCTCTGTGCTCTCTCTCTCTCTGTGCTTCTTCTCTCTCTCTCTCTCTCTGTGCTCTCTCTCTCTCTCTGTGCTCTCTGCTCTCTCTCTCTGTGCTCTTCCTCTCTCTCTCTCTGTGCTCTCTCTCTCTCTGTGCTCTCTCTCTCTGCTCTCTCTATGTGCTCTCTGTGCTCTCTTCTCTGTGCTCTCTCTCTCTGTCTCTCTCTCTCTCTTGCTCTCTCTCTCTCTCTCTCTGTGCTCTCTTGTGCTCTCTGTCTCTCTCTCTCTCTCTCTGTGCTCTCTCTGTGCTCTCTCTCTCTGTGCTCTCTCTCTCTTCTCTGTTGCTTGCTCTCCCTCTCTCTCTCTGCTTGCTCCTCTCTCTCTCTCTCTCTCTCTGTGCTCTCCTCTCTCTCTCTCTCTCGTGCCTCTCTCTCTCTCTCTCTCTCTCTCTCTCTCTCTCTCTCTGTGTCTCTCTCTCTCTGTGCTCTTTCTTCTCTCGTGCTCTCTCATCTCTCTCTCTCTCTGTGCTCATCTCTCTCTCTGTGCTTCTCTCCTCTCTCTCCTTTGCTCTCTCTCTGCCTCTCTCTCTCTCTGTGCTCTCTCTCTCTCTGTGCTCTCTGCTCTCTCTCTGTGGCTCTCTCTCTCTCTGTGCTCTCTCTCTCTCTTCTCTTTTGCTCTCTCTCTCTGTCTCTGTCTCTGTGCCTTCTCTCTCTCTGTCTCTGTCTCTGTCTCTGTGCTCCTCTCTCTCTCTTGTTCTTCTCTGTGCTCTCTCTCTCTCTCTGCTCTCTTCTCTCTTCTCTGTCTCTCTCCTCTCCTCTCTCTTTCTCTCTCTCTCCTGTGCTCTCTCTCCTGTCTCTCTCTCTGTGCTCTCTCTCTGTGCTCTCTCTCTGTGCTCTC
>CM068954.1:109054426-109061926 GCA_035128595.1 Eptatretus atami | reverse complement strand
CATTTTGGGTTGTTTTAAAATGACCTCCCTTCTAAAGAATGTCTCTGCAGGAAGAGACAATTAGGCTCATCAGGCCTGTGCAATGGTTGCCAACCCATGGTTTGTCCATGCTCTGTCCTTTTTAAATGCTGAGTGTCAAGCGAGAAAGCGGCACATACCATTTTTAATCTTTGGTTCGACTTGGCCGGGGTTTGAACCGTCTGATGCGTTAACCATGACGTTACCGATTGTAGTTTGTTTTTGTTTTTTTATGATGATGTTTTTTTTTTTAATGGTAAGATGAATATAATGTAGATTCCATAGTGGCATTTTTTGTGTCTGCTTGAATTTGATTCTGATGTTTTAACTTTAAAATAAAAAACAAAAAAATATATCATATATATAAAAAATAATACACCCCCACCCATGAGGAGGAACAAAAAAAAAACATTTTTTTGTATTTTCTTTGGATCTGGTGTTGATAAATTAGTGTGGTGTTGATGTCGTTTAGGCATGATGAGCTGAATGGCCTCCACTTGTCTGATTTCCTTGTATTTTATTTTTTATTTTTTTAAATAAAAAAGATAATGAACCATTTGGTCCTATGTAGTCATTTGATTTATGAAATGGTTCGATTTTTCCTTTGAATGTCAAAATTGCTTGAAGCGCATACGGTTTGGAATTGTGGAAATGAGGATGGCAATTTGGAGTCTTTCTTCCCAGTTGGGTATACATTGAGATTAGCATACCTTGATTAACGACTCATTGATTCTATCCCTTCTACCTGTCCACTGATGCAGATCAACACTAATCTTCACCAGGAAGACTAGTTTTCTAAGTTGGGTGTATATAGGACTGGACTTGTGCAAAGTGATGGAATTCTGCTCCCCCCCCCTTTTTTTTGTTTTTTTTCACTGAAAATGTCAACATGGACATGTTCAGGAGTTTTTTTTTGAATCAAGAAAAATGTTAAACATGTTAAACTATTTTTTTGCATGTGCATGGATCCAGTAGACTTTTCACACTAATTTTGTTTTTTATTTTGAGATGAATGCTGCTGAACACAAAAGATTTCCTGAGATGGTTAGTTTTTTATTTTTAATCTGCTCAATTTTACTGCAAGATGGCATTTGAAGCATTTTATTTTTTGGTGTGTGCGCAAACCTTATGGTGAAGACGTTCATATTTTAAAGCGATTTTTACATGATTGTTTTACTCGTTCTTTTGATGATGTCTAGTTTTGCAGTGGGCCTTTTGTATAATGTCAAGACCTTAAACGAGTGCATGACTTGGCACAAGGGGACGAGCAGGTATTGGTCCCCTACCGGTATCACCGGAGGGGTTCTAGGTTTACTGTCATGTGGTTTTAGACTTTTTTAAATATATTTTTATTTTTCCCCTCCCATACCATTAAACATATTCAACTGAAACTTGGTAGGTGGCTTTATTATAACAAGTTACAGAACGAGTTTGAGTTTTGGGGCGTTTCGTAAATTTTTCACAGTTACGAGTATGCCCTTTTTTAGACTTAGAAAATGCAGTCTCTTCTTCATTTTGGTTCTGCTATCTGCTCTAGCATGCATTAAACGCAAACAAATTTTTATCTCCTGAACATTCATTGGGACCAGTAGGAGACGAGTATTGCAAAGCTATTCTTGCTTTTGTTGTAATTTATTCAGTGCAAGTCCCGAAGCTTGTAATGCCACATCCGTTCTGGTGAGATGTGTCTGCAAAGTTTGTGCTTAGAGAATGGTGAAGCCATTTGGTGATGAAAGGATGTTTTTTTTTTTGTTTTTTTACAAGAATGACCAAAAGACATGTTGCTGTCTTTGATCCAGGAAGTGAAACTGAATAACCGGGATTATAGCACATTTAGCAGGGATGCAGCCATGACAGATTTCCGCAAGCGGATTGAGTGCTATGAAGCAGCTCACGAACCTCTGGATGACAATTTTGACAGGTCTGCAAGATATGTAATTTGTCTTCATACCCAACACTATTGGCTTGTCATAGACCTCGTGAAAGTCTGCCAGTATGCCTAACATTAATGCATTATTTAATTTTTTGTGATTCACAGAGAGTTGTCCTACATTAAAGTATTGGATGGTGGCTGTCACTTGAGTGTGAACCACCTTGTGAGTCACATACAGAGCAAAATCGCCATTTGCCTCATGAGCCTCCGTCTTTGGTCTCGATCTGTGTTTCTATGGCAGCTTGAGAGTGATTCCGGACACCCTGGATCTGATCCTACTCGCAACTGGCAGGTAATGACAGTGATGTACTGAGCTTTGCTTGAAGGTTATAAATGCATTGGGTTTGAAATTATAATTCTTGATCCTTGAACAGGACTGACCACATGTCATTTCCATTAATTGGAAGTTTGACTTAAAAATAAAAATGCCCTTGCTGTGTGCAGTTTGTTGAAGCTTTAGCCCAATATATGCACAAGGAGGATGCGGTTAAGATCGGTCTTCCGGTGTGGAGCGGCTACCGTGTGAGCTCCTCTCATGTTGCACAAGCCCTAGACCTACCTGTGCAGCATTGGTGTGAACTGGATGGTGCTGATATGGTAATTTTATGGATCTCCTTGCCATGTAATTTATGCTTGACAATGCTACCTGGGTTTGAAAGATTTGTAATGATGTTCTTCGTTGGCTCTTTATACAGAATGGCTGTGTTTTTTGTTATCAAATGAAGCCTCACAGCATTTTCTTGAAGGCTTTGCTTGGAGGGAAGGTCCAATTCACCAGATGTAAAACCTAGAGGCAACGCTGTATTATTGGAAATAGTGCAATGGGTGTCAACATGTATTTTTTGGGGGGGTGAGGGAGGGGAGGGTGGTCGTTTAAACGTTATAAAATGCCTCTAAGCATGCGCAGTGGAACCCCACTAGAGGTAGTATGCAATAGACGTCACTTCCACTGAGAACGAGGCTGCGTAATGCTGCTGCCATTACAAGAGACAAAGCGACTTGTTTACAACGAGAAGTATATATATATATATATTGTTACGGCTGTGGAAATTCGCGAACACCATCCAGGTCCCATAGGTGAGGTATTTCTGAAGTACATGTGTAGTTAGCTCCAAACCCGTTGTATAGAGGGAATTAATGTGATTCATTCGGGCTGCGATCCTTTGAGTTAGGCGTTTTCTCTGTTCTACCTTTGTTTTGAGCCAACCACGCCAACAACAACGCCAGCAGCCACAACCTACCTTCACACTCGCTACCGCAAACCTCACATCACCGCCATTCCAAACAGCACCATGGCCATCGGACACCGCCGAAAACCCTCCACCACCTTCTCCTACGGCCATTCCCGCACCACCTGTGGACACCGAGCGTCGCGGCTATCTTCAGCGATACACGCGAGCCGCGAGTGCAGATGGCGGTTTTTCCGAGGAGAATTCGGATCAGGAATGCTACACGCCCACATCTGATCCATCCAATTAGGAAGCGCGGGGCGCTTGCCCCGCCTCCAGACGCGCCTGACGGAAATCGGATATGCAAATTTGAGGATCAGGCAAGATTCACGCCCCTTTTTCTCCATCCAATCGGCGAGCGTGGCTCCGCCCCTGAGGTCGTTTGGATCCGAGAATTTGCATATGGTGGGTTCCTGGAGCCGATAAAAAGACGACGCAAGGCGAATCGGGCAGAAGTGTGGCAGTGAGTCGAGTGGCAGAAGTGGGCAGATGAGTACGGAGCGAACGGCTACGGAGGCGAACGGCTACGGAGGCGAACGGCTACGGAGGCGAACGGCTGCGGAGGAGATCGGCTGAGGAGAACCTGGAGGCTCGCGGTCCGGGCGAGGAAGTCAGCGACGAGGTCGCGTTGAATCGCGCATCGCGGGACTCGAGCAAGCCAGCCATACTCCCTCCCCAGAGCATCAACAATTCCCCCTTTCCCCCCGCGCTGAGAGAGTGCGACAAGGGGGCCCCGTTCCCACTTTACATCAGCAGGTGCCACGAAACCCGTGCAGCGACATTTTGCGCGCTCGCCACGAGGGCGCGGGTAGACCCTCGGTCTCGTGGACCTGGCCGCTCATCCAGGTTCCACGCGCATTAGGCCCACGGGCCAGTCTGACTCCCTTGCCTTTGAGGGTCTTTCCTTTGCTTAGGTGTGAATGCGTGTTGTGGCGCCGTGTCTTGTAAGGTAGAAACTGTATAAGTGTTGCCGAGTGTTCGCGTTTAGTCGTCGTAGCTCTGCGTTGCTTGCATTATTGTTTTTGTCTTAAATTGATATATGTGCATTTGCTAATTGTGGCTGTAAATACGTGCTATATGTGTGCTCTATGTGTGTGTGAATTAAATGTGCTTACTTGTTGAACTGTGCCCGTTTCGCTTCGTCTTTTCTTTAATTGAACCTCCATCTTGCTTCACGTAAAAGGGTTCGTAGTGGCTGGATACGCCCGATAATTAATCAGGAACCGTCGAGGCCGACGATAACACCGCTCGGTTATCCCGATAGCAAGAACGGACGCTACGAGCGGTCCGTGTCCGAAGTCGACCTGCGCGAGGTGCGATCGCCCGGTTTCCATCCGCGTGGTACTTAGGTAGGTCGAGTTTGGCGAACAACCCTATCCCACGCGGGTGGCCGATTGGCACGATCGTGGTGAGCCGAAAGCCCACCCGTGACTGGATCCCGGCGTTAGCCGGGAGGTCACGACTGAATTGTCCGTCCGGTGGGCGAGGCGGTCGATTCGAGTCACGTGGCCGATCGCACGCCGACGGGCGCGAATTCGCAACAATATATATATTATATTATATATATATATATATATATATATATATATATAGTGCGATTTCCAAGTGCAAATGCCATGCTTTTTGTCCTGTCTTAGGGTGCTCTAATTGTGCTAACAAAAAAAGGATAGGCCATTTTATTGTGCCCCAGGAATTGTAACAAATTGAGGAACTCAAACCGAGGAATTGTCAAGACCATTTAATCAGTGGTAAGTACTCAGGATAAATTGTTAAAGTATCAACAAAACTGGGAACCCAGCCGTCGCACAGGCACTAATTGAGGCTCTGGACACAACGTCTAAAGTGCTTGGAAGGCTTTGTGGATTCAGCAGACTTCACTCACAGCAGTCACAAGGCATGGGCATTGCTGAGAAAACTGGGTGCTGCAGTAAACGCCACTGCTGTCATCCCAAGAGTTTTGTTGATTCTATCACGTCTCACCCCCTGCTGACTTCAAAGGCGCTGACCTCCAAATCGCTACTTGGTAAGAGTTAAAAAGGGATTACCTCCGAAATCTCCACCAAAGCCCATTGATCAGCCACCTGTCAGCCCCCATATACAAAGAGATTGACGCCACACTGTTGGCAACCAAAAACTGCAAAGCCACAGGGGCTGACGGAATTTTCCCCGAATTACTTAAAAACCCTGAAAAAAAGGGTCATACTTGGAAGAAAATGCCTGCATCATGGAAGAAGACTAATGTTATTGCCTGACCAGAAGGTCAGAGTATGGGTAAACCTCATCCGGAAACTGGCCGGAACATCGTGGGAAGCCTCCATGAAAATCTTTCGCACAGCAACTCTCGCCCTTGGATACTCGACTGCAGATTATTGTGTGTCAATTTGGTTGATGAGTGTCCATATGAAGGCTATCAATGTTCAGTTAAATGCTGCGATGAGAAGTGTCTGGATCCCTCTTGTCAATAAAGACTGGCTCCCTATCCTCTCCAACATCGCTTCACCAGCCATACAAATGGATATGCTGTCATCCCGATACTTCAGCCGCATTTTGGCGACTGAAACTCCGGCCCAGCACCTTCTCATTGAACATCCGTGCTGCTGCCTGATGTCTCAAACCACCACGGAACCGCACCAAGCTCCTTATTGGAGCCCATCAAAGCAAAGCTAACTTGTGGAGGGCCAGTTGTGAGGCTGCCACAGCTTCTAATCAACATATTGTACATGATCCAACCATTGCTCCACCCGGTTTCACACTCTCACATAGGCACTGGACTGGGCCATGGTGGCAGCACCCTCCACTGATGGATGATGAGGCCAGATGCGCTCTGCCACTGTGGAAGAGTTTAGACGATGGAGCACATCACGTTGCACTGTCCCTTCTGAAAGCTAGCGAGGGACAGGCTTCATATCCCGGAAAGACGTGACGTCATTTCATACTACCTATTTATTGCCTTCCACTACTGTCGTATGGCCAAAACAGCAAGGTGGTGGATGATTTGATTACAGGATATATTTTGACTTGTTTGTTCCTATAGAAAAAATGGAAATGGAAATAAATGCGGCCTAATTTATAAAAAGCGCTTGGTGAGTACACGCCTAACCCTAAAACGGTGACAGACAAAACCATCGTTGTACGCTCACAGCTAATCACCCGTCGAGATAGCAATTTACAAAGGGAAATAAACAGCCAATTGGTTGTGCGCGTCTAAGTTATGAGTCAATGTCTGTTAAACATTTATTTTGTTTAGCGTGCCATATAAGAGGTTACCTAACCAATTCACTTAAATGACTCTACATTGGCCTCTCTTGTGTACATTTTTAGTTTGTGTGTTCCAACGACATGTCAGGAAAGAAAAGAGGGGACAATTTTTCATTAGAGCCATGAATGGGTTTAATCAAAGTAATCGTTGAACAATCCAAGACAGGAGAAGTGACATTGGTGCAAATAAGAAAAAGCAGCTTGCATGGGAAGATATTTCAAAAAGGATGGCCCATTTCCCAGAGTGCCCAAAATCCTCTGCCAGGGACCTCCGAGAACTTAGTTTAAGGATGAAGGCAAAGGTACTGGCAGTGCCACAGACAATCGTTGGAGCGGATTCAGCGCATTACTCTTCATTGTAGGTTGATCCAGGTCCTCTCGTACTAGATTCTGCAGCCAACAAAAATTATTCCTTCGAGAGTCGAATGCGGACAAATTTGATATCTTACTTATCCAGAGGATTGCATCTGTCCTCGAAGATTCTTAATGCACGTCGGTGAACTTCCCTATTCATATCCTCTTCAACCTCATCTTGAGCTGATTCAAGAACTCCGAACGCATCCATATTCACCGTCCCATGTAAACTACCAATTGTAAGCCATGCGATGCTTGCTTCAAGGCCTTGCACACACTTAAACATGCCGACGTGTAGAAGTTTGTTATTTAAATGCTTTTGATTAGGTTTTGATTGTGCATTAGATAATCACTCTTGAGCGATTAACTTGTACAGTAATTATCCGACGATGAGCAATTCTACACACATTTAACTCTTAAACACCTTTCGTAAGTTCGGCCCATTGTATTTGTATCGTCGAATCCAGTCCAAAGTCTCAAATCAGCCATTGACTTCTTTTTAATTTTTTGCAACAAACATGTGTGTTCAAAAGTTTTACAGGAAGAGTTCATATGATCTTTGATCAAATCTACCATCACCCCTTTTTAAAATTTATTATTTTTGAAACAAAAATCTCGCTTGCACAAACAGATTTGGATTGCTGAGAGGGCACTCACTCTGCTACTTTAATCCTGTCACATGTTGAATACGTGATACAACTGCTCTTA
>CM068954.1:108962139-108979482 GCA_035128595.1 Eptatretus atami | reverse complement strand
AAAAGTTAAATGAACACTCCCATTAGATTGGTCCATGAGTTGATGGAAAAGTTGAAAAGTTAGAACCAATGATTTTATGAAGTCTCAATTTAATGTGAAAATGTTATTCTGATATCATTTTGGTGTGTGATGAAGCTGCCTGCCCTCTTTATTTTCCTGTGAATTTAATTTGCTTTGGTCTTTATAAACCCCCTATCATGGCATCTGCAACTGCACCATGAACATTTACAAAGCTGATCAAATTGCTTCTCCATTGTGGAATTAACCAGCTTTAATGGTTTAACGACACAGGGCTTCTGTTTCACTGGCTAAGGTGACCATGTCTTCCACATAAGATTTGTTGAATAATTACTTCAGAACTGAGGATTGGTGTTTGTAATCACAAACTTAATCTGTTATAAAATGCTTAACATTCAAACAAGCACCTTACCACTTTGGGTTTGAAAGGGGGTGTCACTGCTCGCTTCTCCAGGTCTGCCCAGTTGATCATTTTGAAGAATGCTTGCGCTCGGATGTTGCCCACAATCCCCAAGCGTTTTCCCGGTTCTCGCTCGAACAGCTGAACCAAGGGATAAAGATATTTTATCTGATTCAATCTATCAATTATGCATCATACTAAAATAAGGCAATTCTGTGTATGTATGTACATTTGACTATTATAGAATCAAACGGCTGTGCCAATCTCCCGCAAATTTTATATACGTGCCCAGTTTACCCAGTCAGGCCATGGGCATAAATAATTCCCAACCTCACCCTCCTCCCCCGGCGAGAATGGGGAGACTTGCAATTTTCACCTCTCCATGGTGAATAGTACAAGTGGTTTCATCCAATGACCTCTGCCAGAGGGAGAGGGTATTGACGTCTTCTTGTTTTGCTCCCAAAGGCTACGGGTGTTACAAATCTGCTTTACATATCCCATGTGGGCTAGCACAAGAGCTGAGAGATATGCACAAACACCTCTGAGCTGTCTAGCCTGGGTTGGAATCCTGACCCAGCTATAAACTGTCATCCTGGCATCTCGTAGGCAGGGCAAGGGATCATTGTGTGCCGTCCATCGGAAGGACGTTAAATTTGGCATCCCATCTTCCAACATCAGTTGGTGGATGTTAAAGGTCCCACGATGACCTTTGGGAAGAGTAGGCAACCTGAAGAAATTACAAATTCCTGCTCTAACCTACAGGGGGGGGGCACTGCATTAGAGGCACACTCACTCCAGCAATGCTGCAACCAGCAGCCACAGGCTACATAAAATGAATGAATGAATTAGATCAGAGCCTAAAATGTCTAGCATAGGCTGCAATGTGAAATTAAGGCCTTCAATCCAATTCAATAGATCAGCGTTAAACACTAGATGACATGAATGTGGTGCACAAGTTGTGGCACCTGCTCAAGAATGTTTCGGGCATCCCGGGAAATCCACCGGGGATAGTGGGGAACATCCATGCGGATCGACTCGAAGAGTGCGTCCTCATCATCCCCATGAAAGGGAGACTGTCCAACAAGCATTTCGTACAGTATGACTCCGAAGGACCACCAGTCCACCGATGTGTTGTATTTCTGCCCGAGTAAGATCTGCAAATGAAACAAACATTGTTTGACCAACTGTAACAGAGCAGGGATCCTCAAAATGCCCAACATGTCATGTAATAGACATCAAACTTATGGATACTTTCAGTTCATTTCCACAGCGTGAGTCGAACGTTGATATTTCATTTTGTGAACAAGCCACGAGTGCACAAATTGTAAATAATTATCAGTGTGAAAATCTCAGAGGGATTTTTTTGAAGTTGTTTTCTTTTGTATACTTTGTCGAGGCTCATATAAGAGCTGTCACACAGAACATATAACAAAGGGAAGAGGAGACAAGAGGTGTGGGAGAGGGAAGCACAAAACAGTGGTGAACAGAGACAGGAGATCTGTGGAAGGGAGAGGGATGGGGCAGGGATTGAAAGAGTGGGATTGAAAGTGTGGGAGTTTGTTTCAGAGGAGGGAAAAAAGAGGAATGAAAGAGTGAGCAGTGATTCTTGATTTTGGCAATTTCACAAAAAGCGGGTTGCTGGCAGACCTTGAGCACCCTGTGGAAATATTGGGGGGGGGGGGCGCAAGGCTGGAAAGGAGTCGGTGGAAGACAAATGACCACAAACCTGCCTGCGGTCAGGAGTGAGACACCCAAAGACTCAGCTTCATCGCAGGAGATACCAATGATCCTAAAATCCTTAGTCTCCACTGCATAAAGTGAAGCTCGGTGTGAGGGAGGAGCACCACCCCAAAGGGGAGAGCAGTACTCCATCAGGCTGTGGATGAAAGCTTTGTATGTGGTCAGAGCTCAGGTGTGCTAAGAAGGACTTTGCACGGCAGAGATTGCCCAGTCGAAAACTGGCTTACAAAGCCAGTTTGGAAATGTGGCTTTCCCAGAAAGATCATGCAGAAAGTGAGACTCAAAAGCTTGAGAGAACTTCTTCAAGGGGACGATTGAGAAAGTAGATGGGGGGGGGGGTTCCAGACGGTCCTTTTGGAGAGACATAGTGAGAGAGTGTGAGATTTGTCAGGATTGAAAGACAGGTTCCACATGTTAGACCAGTTTGTGATTTTTTTCCAGATCTGCAGAGAGTGAAGAAGCTGCTGCTTGCCAGTCTGAGGGATGACATAGACGGTATGGCAAGGGGTGGAGTCATCAGCAAAATGATAAAGAGGATTTTCCAGAGAGTCGGAGAGATCATTGATGAAAACCAGAAAAAACACAGCGCCCAGAACGCTACCTTGAGGAACTTCAGCCTGGACAGGACGAGGAAATGAAAGAATTCCATTAAGAGCCACACGTTGACTGCAACAGGAAAGTCCATGAGCCATGAGTGGAGATCGTCTCGGATACCAAGAGAAGAGAGTTTGGTGAGCAGTGCTGGATGCCAGACCGTATTGATAGCTCGCGATATGTCTAGGTCGCGGGATCTGGCTCTGATCTCATGTCTGGCATTGAGGATCTCCAGTCATTGTTGGGAAAGCAGAAGCAACATATCCAGGATAGAGTGACTTGGTCTGAATCCAAATTGATTATCGGAAATTAAGCCATTGGAGAAGAGGAAGGATTTAATGTCAGAAGCGATGATGGATTCCATAACCAGGCTGATTGGTCTGTAGTTACAGGGATCTGTTTTTGCAACTTTTTTGTGCAGGGCAGTAATGTTTGGTGATTTCCAAGCAGGTGGCAGATGACCTTGAGTAAATGAGAGGGTCAATAGAACAGAGAGAGTGTGAGCAAGAGCAGAGGAGCAGGTTTTTAGGACACGTGGACTGATGTCGTCTGGACCGGTTGCAGAATCTGAGTCGAGGTTTGACAGCAAGCTCTCCACCTTGTCAGGAGAAAAGGACACAGAGTCCAGGAACAACTGGGTGTGACTGGGTAAGGTGGGTACAGATCGTGATGGTTTTGGAACACAAGATTTAGAAGCAAACACGGAGTTTAGGCATTCAGCCTTTTCACGTGCAGTGTCAACTGTGCAGCCATTTGAGGTAAGGGAGGGGATGGAGGGGGAACATCCACCAGAAACAGACTTAACTAGACGCTACTAGGAGCTGGAGGAGGGAGAGGGGTTTGAGAGTTCAGATTTGAGATTAAAAAGATGTTGTTTCCTGGCTCTCTTGAGGGTAGACACACACTTGTTCCGAGCTTTGTGGAAGAAACTGAGATTGTCTTCAGTTGGGTTTGCCTTCCATGAGGCGAAGGCAAGTTGTTTTAGGGCAACTGCCTCGCCACAAGCTTCCGTGTACCATGGGCGGGAGGAAGGGTAGGACAACTGAAGACGAGTTGGGATAAATCTGTGCATGAGGGAGAGCAAGTTTCTATGAAAGAATTCCCAGGACGAGTTGATGTCAGAGGAAGTAGAGATGGGAGACTAGTCGAGAAGTTTGATGGCTGCTTGAAGTCTCTGCCAGTCGGCCTTAGTGAATTTCCAGTCTCATCGGCACTGAGGTGGTTCTCTGAGAACGGCCAGAGAGATGTCGACTTTAACAAGCATGTGGTCAGGTGAACCAAGTGGAGCAATTAAGAACAGCAGATATTTGCAGGGAAATTGGTCAAAATCAAATCCAGAAGAGATGTCGTACTGTTGACTGAGATCTGGGTTGGGAAGTTGGCAGATTGTGTTGGTCCCAATGAGTCGCAGAAGTCCTTTGTGGAAGTGCCATGGCAGGTGAGAGAGGTACCCACAGCCAGCCAACTGGCATGATGACAATTGAAGTCACCACATATGAGGAGGAGAGAGTTGGGTTGAGTGTATCGAAGTTGGTCCATGTTTTAGGAGAGCGAGACGTAAATGTAGTCATTACTGTTTGGTAGACCATAAACACACATATACACATGAGGTGTATTAACAACAACAACAACAACAGATTATATTGGGTTCAGGTTAAAATCAAACTGAAGGCAGGATTTTGTTGGAAAATTATTTGGATTTGGAAACCAAGCTCATCTCAGGAGAATTACCATGTTTCTGTTGCATTCAGAAAAGATCCAACTCGCTCGATGCTTTTTCAGGAAAGATGTAATTTAGGTGCTCCAGCTCATCTGGTTTACATGCAGTTGCAGTCCACACATTGCGATCAACTTAATGCTTGATGTCTTTCGGGAAATTTGGGATGTTAACCAAAATGTTATGAAAAACCTCCAAAAATCAAATGAGAGAAATAAGACTCGGTGGCGTAATGGTTAGAGCGTCCATTCCGAGTCTGGGAAGTAAGCAGTTCAAACCCCAGCCAGGTCATAACAAAAGACTTGACAAATTGTACGTACTGCTTCCTTGCTAGACTCTCGGCATTTAAAAAAGGATAGAGTATGGACAAACAACCATAGTGCTGGCTTTGTTGCGCCAAATGGTCTCCTGCATTGAAGTTCCTTGTAAGGGAACATATTATTACAAGGCAAAGTTCAAGTTGCTACATTCAGAGCAGCATTGCGTTACCTCTGGTGCAATATAGTCCGGTGTGCCGCAGAATGTACCCGTCTTGAAATTGCCGCCAACTTTCTCCTTGCACATGCCAAAGTCTGCGATCTTTACGTGCCCATCACGGTCGAGCAACACGTTGTCCAACTTCAGGTCTCTGGTAACAAACACAAAGTGAACAAAAAGTGACTTCGAGCCATTTCACAGGTTTGGAAAAAATTGTTCTGACCAAATATAAAGAAATGATAGTATATTGGAATCACCTGTACACAATGCCTTTTGAATGAAGGAATTGGAGGCCGCAAATGATCTCGGCTCCATAAAACCTGCAACATGTTGAAAAGCGTCCATTTTACAGCATAGGATGTTGAGGCAGTGCAAGTCTGTGGCTTCACTCATTAATCATACTCTGGGTTTTTACAATGTTTTTTTTTTATGGGAGAAGATACAAAACGTTTACCACTCTTGGTCGGTTCACTCAGCCACACAGGACGGAAATAACAAATTTCTCAAATGGCCGAGACGATGAGTTGGAATAACTTACGTTGCACGGTTGCAGTCAAATTTGCCTTTTTCCTGGATGTGAAACATGAGGTCTCCACCGTTCAAGAACTCCATCACAAAAAACAGGTGATCCTGGGAGGGCCGCAGCGCACGGACATTACCATTGTGATGAAGAAAAACATTATTTCCCATATCTGTGTTTGCGATTCATGTCCTGTATGTGATGGGAGTGATAAATGATAACTGATACACAAAAACCGTTCATATATACTCCACAGAACTACAAAGTTCATTCTAATGTAATTTATAGCAAAATAATAAAGACAAACAGAGAGGTTACGTGTATATGTCCAGTTTCATATTCTTTATTTTTCTCTTCAAGAGTGAGGCTTATTTTAAGAGCAAGGTTAAATTGACAGTGGGGTATGAAGCGTTAATGGGGGTAATAAAGATCACGAGTCAGGATGGAGGATGACAAGAGGTGATGGTGCGCTGCATGCTTGAAGCCCTTGAGGGAGGAGTGGGAAAGAAGAGCCTCTGTCTGCAAGGCTGTTTCATAGATGGGATAAATGAGGAACAAAAATGTCTTGTGCTTTGCAAAGATTCACTCCCTTTCAGGACAAGAGCGATAATACTCCTTGGAGGTCTCTGCACTTCATTGGAAGAAGTAGAAGAAGAAACATAAGCAGAGTTAAATTTACAGCTGTACTCGTAAATAGACTTGAACCCAAACAAGCTCATTTTGATGAGAACAAAGTACAGAGTTATTTTGCTAAACAAGACTATATTCGCCACTAGCTTGCCAAAGTTGGACAGAACGTCGGGCTCATTGAAATAAAAGAAGCCGGACCTCAAGCAAGGATATCACCATATTTCGCACCCGGTGAGAGTGGGTATTACTAGTTCTTACAAATATTACCACCTTTCAGGGTGCAAATCTGAACAAGTTGAGCTGAAATGGTCCAAATAAATTATTGGCCATTCCAATATTTTAATTCCCATTTTCCATGTTGGATTGTATGTGACAGGAACAATTCCATCAGCAGAAAATGTACTTGGAATACTAATTTGCTGAAATATCGTTTAATGTAAATCAACCCCATATAGTGGGAATAATTGGAGCGTAGTAGTAGTAGTAGTGGTACGACAAATGTGGTCATTATTGGTTCGATATTTATCGGTATACCTTCCTGATGAGGGTAAACAAGCCTAAAATCTGGGATCGGCGACTCCATTTGGTGTTCAACTGATGTTGACCATGTTATGTTTGACAGTCACCGGGCCGAGGCCTCTGGGTTGAAGGTAACGCTTTGGTGTAGGACTTTTTCCAATGACGATTGGGGGAGTGCTCATCACACTCCACACACACAATTATATATATATATATATATATATATATATATATATATATATATATATATATATATATATATATATATATATGCTGTCAGACCACACTATTCGCAGATTCGCTATTCGTGGGTCATAAAGTGTGACCTGCTTCTACATTCATGCTTCGCATTTTCATGGTTTTATTAATTATTATTATTATTATTATTCACACTTCAGGACTGGTCTCCTGTATTCACCTGAGAAATTGGAAATCAGCCAATTAATCACAGCATTACATAAAAAATGCGCAAAAACAGATCCCCTAAACGAAAGCCCAGTTAGCTTGCTGTACTTCCAATCATCAGCAAGGTCATGGAATCCATCATCGCAGTTGAAATCAAATCCTTCCTTTTCTCCAACGGCCTCATCTCAGACCATCAATTCAGATTCAGACCTGGTCACTCTGCCATGGGCATGCTGCTTCTATTCTCCCACAATGGTGGAGGCCCTCAATATTAGACATGAGATCGGGGTCGTCTCTCTGGACATATCTTGAGCTTTTGATAAAGTCTGCCATCCTGCCTTGCTCTCCAAATTGACTGCCGATGGAATCCAAGGACAACTCCACTCTTGGATTACTGACTTCCTCCACTCTCGTACACAAGTTGCAGCTCTCAACGGAACCATTTAATCTCCTCTCCCTGTCAAGGTAGGAGTACCCCAAGGCAGTGTTCTCGGCCCCATATTATTCCTAATCTTCATCAATGATCTCGGAACTGACTCTGGAAAATCCTCTTTATCTCTTTGCTGACGACTCCACTCTCTGCCGTGACATCTCTCATCCTTCTGACAGACAGGCAGCAGCCTCTCCCCTCTCCTCAGACCTTGACAAAATCACAAACTTGTCAAACACAATTTTGCTTATATATCTATATTGTCCACCCTTTGCATTCTCTCTTACCCCTCATCGTTACCTGCATCCCTTGTTTGTCCATCTCCGTCTAGTTTCTCCCTCCGCCCTATTGTTGGTATTTCCCCTTTCTCCTACTGTTCCTTTTGGTTATGTTGTGTGTGTCCTGATTTGTTCTGTGCAATCACTCTTCCATGAGCCCAGACCATATTAAAAATATATAAATATTTTTTAAATGCCTCAACATTCGCGTACCCTGATGTTCGCAGCATTTTTCAGGAACGTATCCCCCACGAATAGCAGGGTCCCACAGTATAAATATGCAACAATGGAGAATAAAAGTAAATTGTGAATAATGTTGGCAATATGGAGTGCAACGAAGAATGCAAAGAACATGAGGAAGATGGCAATAAGCAATGGGAAGGTGTCAAGGAAGGGAAATAAAATAAACACAAGCAGTCATAGACTGGTACTTACGAAATCGTTAATTTGACCTCTGACCTGTCTAATAAAAGCTGTCTCTAGAGAAGGTAGCGACGCAAACCACACGTTTCTACGATGATTCTGTACCAAACCTCTCATAAAACATCCGATTTTTACCAGAATTTTCGACAACCGCGTGTTAAGCATACTTAACGGTTACCAAAATTGAAGACAGGATTGAAATTGACTTTAAAACGAGCACGTAATGCCGTGTGTTACAATCCCCCTCATTAGCATAATCTTCAGTTAAGCCTCAGATACGACACCCGACATAAATCTCATCAAACATCCGATTTTTACCAGAATTTCGAAAACCGAGTGTTAAGCATACTTAACCGTTACCAAAAGTGAAAACAGAATTGCGATCCGAGTTAAAACGAACTCGTAACGTCGACCGAAGCAAAAATATCCATTTCTCCACGCAATTATTTAATATTATTTTTACAAAGTCACAAAACCGTAATATTCGGCCATCCACCAACAATCTTTACATAATCCGACAGCTTAGCGAGTCAGGCATGCAACGATAACCTTTATTGGGATAAAAAATGACTTTTAAAACACCATCTTTATCGAAAACACCGTCAGCGCGCACACGCAAAACCTTTACGTGACTCAACGACGCCTCTGCTCGAGCGCGCTGCACCACGTGACGAGCCGTGACGCGGCGAGTGAAATATTTTTTATACAATCTTAAAACGTCTCCAAAACATCCGATTTTTACCAGAATTTCGACAACCGAGTATTAAGCGTCCTAAGCGATCGCAAAAAACCGAAGACAAAATTAAAATCGAAGTTAAAACGAACTCGTAACGTCAACCGAAGCAAAAATACTCCATTTCTCCACATTAATTTACGGAATTATGTTTGACCTCACTGTGACCTTGACCTTTGACCGATTTTGACCAAAATCTAATCAGCGCTAGCCATCACCATCCTGAATCACGTGGTGTAATTTGACATTGGTAGCTTCTTCCGTTCTCGAGTTATCGTGCCTACAAACAACACAAAAAACAAAACAGCACAAACAAACAAACACACAAACAGAGGACGGAAGTCATCAATATACTTACGAAATCTAGTAATAAATTTAAAATAAAAAATGAGCCTCTTTTTCAGCTCTGCAAAGGCACACCGTACTGGGCTCTGGAATGTGAGGTAGAGGTGAGTGAGGAATGGATTCTCCCAAGCCAAGGAAAGGACCCTCTTCTCTATCATAGTGCATTCGACATCATCGTCCATCAGCACCACGTCCTTCTTCAGCGCCTTCACAGCAAAATACTGTTGCTTGCCCCTCAGTTCAGCCAACAGGACCTGGCATAGCAAAAGAGAAGCATTGACTTTTCTGATTCTGATGTACTATTGTGAGTAAAGAGCGAGTCATCACTAACAATAGAGAGTGCAAGTCATGCTTTGCTCATCACACCGATTATCAAATTGTGTTACAATACCAAAGTGACTCAAATGAGTCCCTGCCAAGGTTTTTAGAAAATGCGATGGGTAAGAAGGATAAAAGAGAGGCAGAGAAAAGTGTCGGTGCTGCCAAAGCAGTTTCTTGGCAAGGGATATACTTGGTGGTTTGCCATTGCCTTCTGAGCAGTAGTTAGGGCAGGAATTTGTAATTTGTTCATGTTGCCAGCGATAGCTCACCTACTGTTCAGAAAGGACACCATGCGATCTTCAATACCCACCAACTATGCCAGTAGACGGGATGCCCGATTTAACGTCCATCCGAGGGACGGCACACTCATTGATGAATCGCTCTGCCTGCGAAACACCGGGATGACAGTTTATAGCCGGGTCGGGATTCAAACCCAGACTCGACAGCTCGCATTACCCAGTCGAGATAGCTTAAGGCTAGACAGGCTATAACCATTGTCTGGAGGGTAGATGTCACCAGGGTCTTAATGATATTCAGTGATTATACAAGGGCATTACAGGATTTTCTATTCATGTGCTTCATGATGACCATTTTGGAACTACTGAATCCAAATACTGTATAACGTATGGGTGAGGTTTTATCGATAATTGTGTATGCCGAAATTTATGTAGTTAAACGATTGCGGAAATAATCATGGCTCTTATGGTTGTGTGAAATTCCAGTGATGTATTTTCTGGCTCCTTGCATTCCAGCATCACAGCCACAAGTCAGCACGCTCGTGACATCACCACCACCACCACCAAACACAGCACGAATGCAATGGATACCATTTGTTCTAACTTGGAGCACAAATGAAACAAAATGGATGAAAAGGTGTGCGGTGGCGCAAGGGAAAATTAAACAAACCAAGAGTATGAACGACATTAAGAGCCGGACAAAATTTCCACAGCAAAATAAAAAGGCAGAAAGAAGATGCGTATAATTGCAGAATGGGATAAACAGAAAACAACGACGACCCACCTTTCCAAAGCTGCCTTTTCCAAGCACCTTAAGGATGTTGAAATCCTTGAGGCTGGGCTTGTGCGCATTTACATGCAAGCTTATATCACGTGCAGGTGGTACAGGCGACGGTGCTCCACCGTCACCTTTTCCTTTAGTGTGTGCATTCCACATGACGTCATATGGATCATCTTTGTCTGCAGAAGAAGTAAACAATGGTCAGTGCAAGTAATGCTTTGGTCATCATACCGAATATCAAATACCAAAGTGTTCCTGCCAAGGTTTTTTAGAAAATGTGATGGGTAGGAGGGATAAAAGAGGCAGGGAACCGATGAACAGACATCTGTAAAACGGTTTACACGATTCATGGAGTATTTCATGGGTACACAATTGTGCCTGCAACATGTGCAGGTACTAGAGTTTGATTTCCTTCGGCAAACATCACAAGGTAGGAAATGCATAAGCAAGAAATCTGTTTCGGGCAGACATCGAATTGCTTCCAAGAATGATCTTCGTCCAAATCTCGTACATGTATTATTTGCAAAACGAACAGTTCCGTGACGTCACATCCGGTACATTATGATGCCGATGGATTCAAATCAAAACAGGCGGTTCCTACAGAAGATACGTCAAGGTCAAGAGGGGGTTAAGAAAAAGAACAGTTTCCATTTTTTGACTCATAATTTAAAAAAAAAATCGTTCATCATTTGCCCACAGAAGAACAGAGTGAGATAAAGGAACAGGACCTGGCATTACAAAAGAGAAATGTTTTTTTGTCCACAAGCATCGAATAGAGGGTGGACATTATTAAGTGTCTTCATGCTATTTCGTGATGACACAAGGACATTCCACCCATGTGATTTGTGTTGGCCATTTTGGAACTACCGAATCCAAGCGTAACGGATTGTTGAAGTTTTATCGATAACCGTTAAATAATTGTGTAAGTAGTCATGGCGAATGTGGTTCTGGTTTTTTCTTGGTTTCTTCTTTTTTTTTTGGCCGATTATTCGCACGCACAATTTTGTAACCGCATCGGTCAAAGCCACGTGCGAATGGAAAACCAACGCACAGTTTGGACATGGAACGAAAACAGAGTGGAAATAATGCTCGTCACGGAACTGTTCGTTTTGCAAATAATACATGTACGAGATACGGACGAAGATCATTACATGAGCAGATTCTTCTTGGCCGCAGCACTTAAAACCAAGACGAAATGTAATACTGCTCCCGAAGGGAAGTATGAAGGATATGAACCGCAAAACCCTCAATGTTGAGCCTTTTAATACAAACGAATCAGCATCATAGACTGGTGTCCATGTGTGAACCATTATACCACCAAACCACCAATGGGCAGGTGTTTGTGGCGATTAGAAAACGGATATCGTGATGTAAGTGGCAAAGATAGTCGGAACGAGGCGAGAGAAGCGTCTCCTTAAATCAGCACAACGACGAACAAGGGGAAATGTCTTGGAAACGGATTTGTAGCTTCAGGATTTTTCAGCAAGGCTAAAAAACAACTTTATAATCTATGGATTTTATCAACTGAAAGCTGGTAAGAATATATTAACCACCGCCACCATGGAAAGTGAGGTGCGGTTGAGGTTTTGAGCATTAGTCTTTCGTCAGACCGAAAATAGGATGCATCATCGACGTGTGTGCTTCATGGTCCATCTTTCCCTTTGTTAGCACTTTGTCAGGGTGGGGGGAAGTTAATGTACCTGCACATATTGCATGTTGATTACAGCACAAATGTATACGCTCAACTCCTCCAATTACAAAACAGCATAATATGGAGAGCTTTCAAGGCAACCTGTAAACGGTGGTCCCATCAAATGAAGATTATTGGGAAACCATGACAATCAGATTGTGCTGACTTGCATTTTAACACACTTGCATAATTCAGCACATCATCACCGAGATCATCAACAAGTTGAATGGATCAATCAACAGAAGACCAACCACAAGGGAAGAAAGCCTCAAGCAAAACTGTATCCATCCCCCTTAAATTGCTGAAGACAATAACCCAGAAGAGATCGTGCAAAAGCCAGCATATTGGGAATAAGCCTCGTTACACGTTTCAGCTTCACGTCTTCATCAGCATCCCAAATGTGCAATCAAAAGAGTCAAAGTTTCAGAAGCCACTGTCATGGCCGTTATGCTATGGTCTCAACCAAGACCGGCCAGATGGTACAAGGAGCGAAAGATGAGACTGGATAAAATGGGCATTCGGAAATAGTGGTGCAGGCACACTAAAACGTAACACGATAGAGTACAGTAGAGAGACGGTTGCAAATATTGCCGTACAGCTGAAGTGAGAGTTTGCGATCACCTGACAAGATCGGGCCAGACTGATACACATCCATCGGTGCTTCACGGTCCATCTTCTCCATGTCTCGTTGACTTTTTGTCTGTGTGTAGCAAAGACAAGTTCACAGTACATTTGCTTTTCACTGTAACTACCAATGTATACGTTGGTTGGGACAAGGTAGTTTATTTTTGCAACTTCCTGCCCTTCTGTGCACTGAAATAACCAGGTTTTAGCAACAACAGAGGTTTGGAATTGAAACAAGTACATGTTACCATAGCTTTTCACATCGTTTAATCAAATTGCTTCCTCTATAGGTTGCATTGACCATTTACAAACAAAATTAAACTGCCTCGTTAGGATAAAAACAATATTAATACCGTTCTTCAAGAAGCTGTTCATTTACGACATCTGATTAAGTATTCACATTACATCGTTATTTGAAACAAGAACGCACCATTAAAATACGGTACGTCAATTTCCCAGTAATGTATGTGCAGGTAGGCATGTGGTACCTTTGTGGGTCCATTCTTTGTTGCAAATAACATCACATGCTTTGCGCACAGCAAATTAGGGACTCCAAAAGGCAAGACGCAAATACAGCAAAATGGTACCACACTCACCCTTTATGCTCCATCGATGCCCCTTTCCTCTTCGACTGCATTCTCTTCTCAAACTTTCTTTCCCTCATCTCACTCCCAAATCTTCCCAACTGCTCTTGCATTCCTCCTCTCTCCTATCCTTCCCCATTGTTTTCCTTTTCTCAACGCACTTCTTCCTCTTGAGCGTACGTAATAAATACCCCCACTTGAATATACTGATAGCTCCTAAACTGTAGCTTGAACTTCTATCCACCTGCAAAGCCTTCATCCGCAGCTTGATGGAGTACTGCTCTCCCCTGGGCTGGTGCCCCTGACCTCACACTTTGCTCAGCTGATGCATTGAGAAGCGAAAGGCCTCAATATCAATGAATCTATTCCTCTCCTCTCACGATGAAGCTGAGTCTGTGGGCCTATCACTTTCCCATCGCAGACAGGTCGGTGGTCTCTCTGTCTCTACCCCTCCTTTCTGGTCTTGCACCCTCTGCTCTTTCTGTGCTCACACCCCACAAGTTCTACACGGGGATACATGCGCCACCATCAACCCCCTTCTGGTGAAACGCCTAAATCAAGGATCACTGTTCCTCCACTCATTCGTTCCTATTTTCTCCCCGAACAACTTCCACATCCTCTACAATCTCTTTCTTCCTCCAAGTCTTCAAGACAGCTGTTTATCACCATCTCAGAAAATCCCTCATCCAAAGCCATGATATTTTGTACCCTCGTTAACGCCCCCCCCCCACCTACCACCTCACCCAAAGCCCCCTCCCTTCCAAATTTCTAGTTTTCCCTTCCTGAGAGCTTGTTTCTGTTTCCATCTTGTCCACCCCACACGTCCTATTGTCCACCCACACTCATTATTTGTTAAAGTCTCCCTCTATTTTGTCCTTCAACCCTGCTGTTGGCATTTCCCCTCTCTCTCGACTGTTCCTTTTGTTCTGTTGTGTCCTGTTCCATTCAATGTACTAGCTCTTCCACGAGCTTCGACCTTGTATACAAACCCCCCCCCCCCAAAAAAAAACCATAAAATCTTGGAATACCTTAATTCTACCTCTCGATGAGAATCCAGGATGTAATATTGATGGACAACGACAACGTTTGGGACATTTATTCATCTCAAGTCTTTTTGATTTTATTCTCTATGATGAAAATTATTCAAGGTTGAAGGGTTCTGTATGAATCAAAGGTTGTGGTGAGTATGCACACTCGCTTATCATTTTGGAAACTGTTCAAGCACTTCGGGTGCAAGGTAAGAGAAAGTGTAGATTTAGGCCTTGGAATGTTTGAGAAAAAGGGTCGGCTGATTGTGTGGATATTCTGATCAGAAGGAAAGTGTGGGGGATTGTTTTTTAAGGGACCAGGTGGACAGGGAGTAGTACAAGGAAGCTAATTGAAGTATTTTTTTAAGCTACCGGTAGCTCCCTTGCATTCAGAACAAAAGAGGATTAACGATGAAGGGTCAATGCTAGAAATGTCAGCAGCTTCTTGTTTCACACGGTGGTTAGCACATAAATGTATGCTAACTACAATGATGCACACACATGGGGGGGTTTAAACAGTCATGAGGAGGTCATTTGACCCATTATTGCTGTGTTGCACTCCAAAGTTAATTTCTTTACTCCAGCTTTAAACAAAGATATTCTTGATGTTTTACTAAAATCTAAGTGACCCCCCTTGGACCTTTACACCCTTTAGACCCATAAAACCCCCTTCATACCCATACGCATATTAAGTGAAATGTTTGTTTGTTTGCGCCCTTTCTGCTTTGAGCTCTCAAGGTTAATCACAACAAAACTTCATACGATAAGATTTTTCACCATGGAGGTAATTTGACCCGTTATTGCCGTGTTGCCTCCCGAGTTCATTTCTTTACGAACCGGAGGTAATTTATTTACTTCAGATTCCTCCTTTAACCCTTTAGACCCCATTAGACCGCTGAGACCACTTAGACTTCTTCGACCCTTTGCACCCCTTAGAGTTAGACCATTACACCCTTGAGACCCCTTCATTACCCCTTCACACCAATTTATACCCTTTTGAAACCGATACACCTTCTTCGAAACTTCAGACACTTTTCAGACCTTTTAAAACCCTTTGGACACTTTAAGACTCCTTTTGTTCTTTCACCCTTTGACCCCTTTCGACCTTTAAACACTTTTGAGCCCTTTCTGACCTTCAAGACCCTGAAGCTACTTTATCCCCTTTAGACCCCTTAGACAATTGAAAAAAATTCCCCCAAAAATCGTTTTTGATGACCTTTTTTGTGCATCATTTGCATCACATCAAAAGTTCCAATGACAAATCCAAAATGATATCTCAAAGCAAAACTAATGTTCAAAAGTGAAACTGAAACTACTGATCTGATGGATCATCAAATGGGAAACCAGAATGAAATGCTGTCACAAGTACCGAATGAAAATTGCTGAAAGCAAAGCTATGGGGAGTATCGAGAGAGGCGGCAGGATGGGGGCTGAATAAGTGATGTGAAGAGGGATAGGTGTCTGAAGTTGGTCAGTTGGCATGGAAAGAACTTCAGTGATCTTCCATCAGGCGGTAGGCCCAAAACGTGCCGAAATCTTTTTCCCAGCCGAGCTTTCATAATATCACCCTCACTCCCAAGCAGTACTTCGGAGGTCCAACAAGCATGGATTGGAAATCTTCGCTGGTGGAATGGAATGAGGTTGCCGAAGTTACTAGCACCACCCACTGCGATATCTGCACAATGAATATTTACACTGAATTCTCTTTTCTAACAATACACACTCCAAATAAATTGCTCATTTGAGGGGAGACATCTACAAACCAGTCAGTGACGGGTACCCTGCTAGTATAATACAATATTAATAAGAGTTCCCTTCCAGGGAACTTCAATGCAGGAGCAGGCCATTAGGGCAATCAAGCCTGCACAATGGTTGCCAACCTATGGTTGGTTGTATGTGCTCCATCCTTTTCAAATGCTGAGCATAAAGCAAGGGAGCAGCACTTACAATTATAAAGGTCTTTGGTATAACTCGGTCAGGGTTCGAACCGCCGACCTCTCAGACTCAGAGCTGACGCTCTAACCATTACACCACTGAGTCTGTTTAAGAACATGAATGAGGCCTTGTTGGGGGAAGCAGCTAAGGTGTCTAACACTGAAGGAGGAAGGACCAAAAGGAAGGAGCAGTGATGGTTTTACTCAGAGGTTGAGCAGGTAGACAAAATAAAAAGGCCTTTTAATGAATGGCCACATAACAGAGTATAGAGAGAAGAGGAAAAAAAACATAAAGAGGAAAATAGAGTGGCAAAGGCGAGACAGGAGGAATGGACTGGCTTTGAAAGTTGTTGCTTTATGATCTGGGAGGAAGAGAGGATACTGAAGGATTGGTAGATAGATAGTTAGTGGCTATCTACAAGAATAAAGGAATGGAATGTGAGCATTAAATGGCTACAAGCTGATGGAGTAAATGTTCAAAATATTGAATACGGTGAGGCATGATAGGCAAAGAGAGTTGGTGGAGATGGAGAGGATGCAGTTTGGGTTTATACCACGAGGGGAACAATAGATTCTTTCTTAATGCTTAAGTGGAGACATTTTTGGAAGGGAATAGTAAATTGTAGAGTAGGTTTATGGATATGGAGAAAGCATGGGATAGGGATAGAAAGCATGTGAAGGTTGTGTGTTGGTATCTGAGGAAGAAAGGACACCTCAAAGACTGGTAAGGATAGTTAAGGTAATGCATGAGGGGGTTGAGACATCAGTAACAACTAGGAATGGTTGCTCAGATGCATTCAAAACTCGAACGGCACTCGGTAGAGCGCATACCTCCGCCACGCAATGCCTGATTCAGCACAATAATAGTTGCATGGCAAAACATTTTTGGAAAGTAGGGGATTGAGGATATATGTGG
>CM068954.1:108954639-108957139 GCA_035128595.1 Eptatretus atami | reverse complement strand
ATAACAAAAAGCACCCCCAAAAAAACATTCTGTTCATTTATTTATTAATCTTACATTTCCTTGCTATTATTGTCAAGAAAATGATCTCAAAGTCTGTTCCTCTTAACGAGATTGATTATACTGTGTAAGCTTTTCTACAGCATACAAGATCAAATGAAGGTAATAAAGTACTAGTTTGGTGGATCCCAAACCAGCTGTTGATCAGCATTGCCCTTCTAAGGCCTCAGAGGAGCCATTAATGACAGAGTACGTCAATTTTTGGCAGGACCCGGACTCGATTGTACCTTCGCATTGCAGGCCTTGTTTGACCAGACCCCACAGCAGCGTTCCACAGTGGTCACAGAAAGTGGGACCCATGTAGTTTTTAACTTCAAACCGATGTGGCATATCAATCTTGAACCGTTCTTTGTTGAGCTGTGCACAAGCAAAGAAGCTGCTTTAAAACTCCAACAAATTAATCAAGCACAGTGCAAAATGTATTCATTTTTCATTACATCCATATACTAATCAACAGCGGTGTATCCTTGGGGGCCCATGAAATAAAAACATGCCATACGTCAACATGTGGATTTTAGGAAAAAATAATAATTTGCTTAAAACAAATTAACAATTAAAGAGTTTAATATTACTAGTAGATTGAAATGTCATTTTGTACAAATGTAAATACAAGAGAAATATAAAGACAAAGATCTGTTTCAATGCATGGTCATATCATGAACATCCCACCCCCTCACCAATGACTGACGGACTGACTGACTGACACATACACACACCTCAACTATATATTTGATATAAATAAACTGATACTACGACTACTCCGCCAACCACTACTACTTCGACTAATACTCCTACTCATGCCATATGTCTCAGAGGGCAGATACAATTTGTCTTTTGCAAATTTGAGTGATTAATCTTATTCAATGTCCATTGGCTTCAAGTCTTTGGAGACCGTTGATTTCCAAGTAATCCTCGGTCTTCCTGGCTTCCAGTCTATGACCTGTCTTGGGAGTCTGGTTTCTTCCTTTCTTACCATGTGCCGAAACCATCTCAGTCGTCGTTCTCTCAAAATTCCACTTGCAGGTTTCTGTTTTTTAAGTTTCCTTAAATCCGTGTTTAACTTCATTTGCTAGCTTATTCTCACAACTTTCCAGAGGTTCCTCAAATCCATGCCATTAAGCATTCTGTGTTTTTGTAACAGATCACATGTCTCCTCTGCACAACATCACGCATACGACATTGCTGTTGTTGAGCCGGATCTTAGTCCTTATGCTCTAGCTTTTGCAATCTGAGATCTGACTCAATCTTCCCTAATTCCATCCTCAGTGACTATACTCCACAGGTATGCAAGTCTGGCGATTCTTTCCAATGGAGTATCTCAAACTTTGAGATTTGTATTATCATGTCATACCCCTCTCTACCAAGAAGTGGAATGTTCCCCCCCCCCCCACTCCCCCCTTATACAATTGTGCTAGCATTCCATTCGGGAAGCTGTGTGTACCCATTGACTGCTGTCATAGTGTTTTGCCATAATTTTGTTTACCGGTCCTTTTTAGCCTGTGATGGAGAGCCTTGTTTAGGGCCTATCTTCAATAACTTTGTTACCCCACGTGCCCGAAGTGAAAAGTGGGGTTAAGCAATTGGTTCACTCCATCTGTTTGTCTTTCTACAGATATCAGTCTATCAGGGAACTCCTTAATTTCAATTGAATTTTATATTTTGAACACTGTAGAACGATTCAGAACACGAACCTGCAGTTTAGCAATACTTTGGCTCTGAATTTGGCAAATTGTTTGCAATCTCATCAGCGAAGGTGATGACGGTCGGTCCAAGAAAGTGGAAGTCATTTGCTGGAACTCTGCACACAGTCAGCTAAAAATGACCAAATATGTGAAACAAACACAGCCCCAGTGATTGCAAAGAAAAAAAAAAAGGAAAACGAGAAAAAGAAATATCAGTAGATATACTCTGACAAATAGAAGAATGACAAAAGAGCAGGAAGATTAAAAAAAAAAAAGAGTAACGGAATAGGGATTGACAAGGAAGGCTCACTGGAATGGCGAAGAAGAGGTAAAATTAATTGGGATGGAGAACGAGCCATCATCTATGCCCAAGACCAAGGACACGACACTAATACCTTTAAGAAAATGGTGGGATTGAGCCAATCAGACAAATGCAGGTTTTGTGGGGTACAAACAGAAAGTACCAGTCACCTCCTTTTGGGATGTAAAAAAAACAAACTCATGTCAGAACAGCTGTACATAGAAAGACATGACAGCGTCTGTCAAGTAATCCACTGGCACATCTGTAAACATTTCAACATCCCAGTCCCAGAACAATCACAGAAACACAAACCAAATCTGATCCTTGGAAATGGACATATAGTGCTCACGCATGATAAGATGATCCCAACAAGTGTGGACATTGCAATCAAAGTATTGCATCCGGACATAGTGCTCAAAGAAAAAGGAAAAGTCAGCATTGTTGATTGAGGTTTCAGTTC
>CM068954.1:108896774-108919229 GCA_035128595.1 Eptatretus atami | reverse complement strand
CCACCCTAACCACTGAGCCAACACCAGGCTTATCATTGAGTGATAAGTCCAAAAACGATATATAACAAGATATCTCAAAAGGTTATGGACAGATTCGGACAAAACCTGGTGGACAGGTTTGGTGCGTGACAAGGACAAATTGATTCGATTTTGGTGAAGATCCAAATCCAAGAATGTTGTTTTTTTTTCAAGTGATTCTAAACCGTTGAGAGATGGGGGACAAAAATTATATATAGCATGATATTTCAAAAAGTTGTGGAAGAGTAATGACGAAACTTGGTGGATGAGTTGGGTAGGCGACAAGAACAAGCCGATTCAATTTGGTTCGGTTCCGGATGCAGATCCGGCCTATCAGTGGGATACAAGACATAAACTGTTCAGCCTGGCGAAGGCATGTGCTCTAGCAAGTGCCGTTTTAGATGCACATGCAGCGTGTCATTTTCAGAGACTCTCGATTACATTAACAAGAAAAAGAGCAATCAGAGATTGCAGACCCTCAACCAAGACTTCTTTTGAGGGGTGTATTTTTTTTTTATAGGTTTTAGGGTAAATCCAATATGGCTGCCAACCATATGACCGTGATGTGATATATGTGTGAACTTTTGTGCTCATGGATAGGCGGTCATACGTGTAAAGTTTCGCCCCAATTTGTTCAGCCACTTCAGGGAAGAAGATTTTTGAAGGTTTTCTTTTTTTTTTTTCGTAAACAACATGGATGCTGAATCACGTGACCGATGGTGTAATTAATTTTTTTTCTATGGACCATTTTATCCTGAGATGACCCTGAAAATTCTTATACTGATCGGATGTGGCGTTTTACATATGCAATTATGACGTCACAACAAGGGCACTTATGACGTCATAAAAAAAATCAAACTTTCAGAGATGCAGAGGTCCAACGTTTTTACGTTTTTCCAATACAACTGGCCACACTATATGACCAATGATGTCATAATTATCATTAAAACATTCTCCATGAGCAGTTGCACCAATGGTTGAAAATTTCGTCTCAATCCAACAAGTGGTTGCAAGAGAAACCACAAAGTCTGTGTGGCCCAAACAGACAAACAGACAAACAGACAAACGGACCCAAATGCAATACCCTCTCCTTTGGCGAGGGTAAAAAAACTCATTACATTACTGATGAGATTTGATTCACATAATCATCTGATGGAAAACCCTCACCTTAGCTAAAATAGGACAGGTTATATACCTGCTCTAAACAATCAGGATGACAGTCCTGCCTTACTTGAATGGATGTTCGATCGACATTGCCACCACCAGAAAGCACCAAACAGCACCTGTGTCAATGGAGTCTTTCACTGTGACAGCACAATATGGCTTGCGACCTTCCTCCATCCACACGGATCCCAAGTCATAACTTGCGAGCGTGATGCGCAGGAATGGAGACATCGTTCCAGTTGGTCACACCCTAAAATAAAAAGAAAGGATACAATCAACTCAAATAGCATCTTTAAATACCTGATTAATGTGATAAATTCATTTTGGGCAGGTACGTAAAATAATGCAAAGTGGGGAAATCAAATCAGTTGGTCTGAAAATGCTTATGAAAAAAACCAGCCTGGTCATTCATTTCACCATGACCTCGATCATCAAGCACTATTGCTTAAAAAATATAAAAATTCGACCGAAACATGCCGTATCAGGTCGAAGTCAAAATGCAGTCGATGTTCAATGCTGCACCAAAAGGTCAAGTTCTGAAACCAATGCCTGTCTATTTTAGTTTGAGCACTGGGGCATTCCAGTTCAAGTGTACCCCCTCCCGACACTAATACCTCATTTTCTCCCCATATGTTGGTCATTTATTCACTTGGGTGAAAAAACTCAAAATACCAACGTTTAGACCTGTGGGCCCATTAGGCCCATTTTTGGGCCCCCAAATTGGCGCCCCCAGCTGCCCCACAATCTTCCAGAGGCCATATCACAGGTTGTAGTGGTCCAATTTGGCTGATCTTGGTATCAAAATGCTCGTAAAAGCGAGATCTTTCGAATCGCGTAAAGTAAAATCACTCCGAAACAGTAATTCAAAAAGTATAGTGTGGGGCCCCTTTGACCTTGGGCCCCGCTCCCCAGCCAAACGATGGTCCGATTTTTTGTGTTGAGATACCCTTCATATACTCCAACCTCAGCATAAATGAAAATGGATCTCAATGGGTTCAAGTGTGATGATGGTTTTATGTTCGGGACTCGGGTGCTGGACACACAATACCACAATACATAGCACAAATATTGAACACAAGATTTCCAATACACTATATCAGTATATTGTACATACATTTTCCACATGCACATGCAGAGAACTGGAAGCGATACTAGTACGAGTAGAAGTTTTTTTCTAGCATATTATAGTCAAGATTTTTGCCAACCAATGTTTTATTTGACCGCTGTGTTTCTTTTTTACTGATTGTGTAGGTTCTACCTGTAGCAGTTTTTGGTTCTACGCGAAAGAAGTATATCAGAAATGTCTAAAATGCAGTGATCTTCAATGTCAAGAAAAAAATATATTGCGGGCCCGTTTGGATGAAGAAAATTCACTTTCACTTCATAGTGTCCTGAAAGCTTCCATGATGCAGGCAAGCCACCATTTTCCATCATAGTGCACTGTGACATAACCTGAGAGTTTCCCGTTAAAAGTTGTGTAGATTTTGAAATAGCTGACGCGATACGATGTTCCTCGCTAAGGCTGAATTCGTGTACTTGAAGAGCAGTTTCAGAAATAGGATGAAAGCATGAAGTTTTTGAGTTCCAGCTAGGGTTTTGGCCATTTTTAACCTTTCTTTCAGATTTTCTTCCTCGTCATACGCCTCTTGGATCCCATAACCGAACTTCATTTCATTCAAACCATTTTCAGCAAAGGCGAAAAGATCTTTGGAGAAATAATTTGACTGTCGTAAGGTCTACGCAGGCTCTCACTGTTGCTTCTGTTTGACTGTACCTCCTACGCCATCTAACCTTGCCATGACTTGTGGCAAAAATGTCATTCTGCGTCATAATACTCTGATTTGTGACGACATAGGTTTATGAAGGCTTTGCAATTCTTATATTGGCCAGCGCAACCGTCTGAGAAATAGTAAAGTTTCTTTACATTTCCAAAGCTAGATTTCAAGTGTTCAATGAGCATTCTTTGGAAGAGTGGACTGAGACAACGTCTGTATTGCATTCTGATATAATCGTGAACGAATCTGTGTTTAATTTGCCATCGTCCGATTTGAAATAGTAAACCCAGGGGTGAATTGGCGCTTGAGAGCAGTTCCAATGGAATCCTTGGGCCGCATCCTGGACGACAAACGAATAGTTCTCTGAGAAGTTCCAATAATGACAAATTCTCCTTCACCATTTCGTCTTTCTTATTTTTCAGAAACTGAGATTGGGCCTTGGCAATGAAGTCGTGTCTCACTAATTTCACCGCACGTTCACAGAATTGATTAATGAATTCTTCCAAAGGCAGAACATGGAGCTCAGTTCAGATCTGTCGGGATGTCCACCGTTTAAACGGAATTTCATCAATATCTTCTAGTTCTAAGCACTCAGTAGCTCGGTTTTTAAGTCTTCAATTGATGGGCAATTCACAAGTTCTGAAATAACAAGCCGGTTGTGCTGGGTTACAAACTATGCGTGCTATCACATGATGACAGCTAGGAAGTTCGGCTATCTGTGGCATTTTGGAACCAAACATCATGAGGTTCACATTTTGATGTATCGTACATACACCGACACTGTGTGTACCGCCTGAACCGGCCAGGACACACTCCGAGGACGGAGCATGGCGAACTTCGCGAATCCAACTTTCAAGCCAGGGTTCTTCTCTTTGAATTTCGAAACAGTTCCTCTGAGATTGTTTAGTACCAGGCGCTTTTGAATTTTGTCTTTTCCATGTTCATTCCTGACCACCACACAGTCCTTTTTTCCCGGCATTATTCGGCTACTTCATCACTTCGGTAAAATTCGGTTACGGTGGATTTCACTTCGTCAGGCAAATTTACCTTTTTGGATTTGAGACGATAGCGTACCATTTTCTTCTCTAAATTTTGGCTTAGCCATTCTTTGGGAGCAACTGAATTCACTCATCATCCCTCTGATGCTCATATTCCGAGCAAATATTGTCAGTAAACGTATTTGCTCTGAACGACTCGAAAAGTTTTTTTCTTTCAGGCATTTGATCACCTCTGGCATGCAGTTTTCATCACATTTTGACGCTGTATTTTGTGTTTTCTCCGCAGTGCTTGGTCCAGCAACTAGTTATAATTTCTTTGCACAAATCTTCCACTTTACTTCGCTTTTCAGGAACGTACCCTGGGTTCCTTTCCGCCTTTCGTTTGTCGAATGGGCTTTCTCCTATCATCGATAACGACTGGTTAATAGGTCAACTTCTGCTTCTCGCTCAAAAACCTTGTCGTCCTCATCTGTCGAAATAGATTCTGCAATGCCTTCGATAGTACCTTCTGATGATAATTTCGCAACTGGTCGAAGATGATTCTTCAATACGTTCTGGTGACAACTGAGAAAGTTTTTTTCTGCACGAAGTACAAAGTCTGTCATCTTTTTTCACCTTTGAAGAAAATTTCATCAACATATCATTTGACACATTGCGAAGATCTTTTCGTTGTTTCGTTTTATGGCAGCCTAACGGATCCAACAGTATTTTCGGAACTCCTTTCGATCTTCAGTCGCCATGCTTACTGCAAAATATGCAAAAACTGAGATTAGCCCATTTACAACTTAATTCGATGATGGTTATAAAAAAATATACACCTAAAAATCAAGACACAATTGAGATATTTTTATTGCCAATATTATATACATATATAATAGTCCAGAGATGATGATTGTCAATTTCAGACATAGTCACCTGCCAGCAGGTGACGTCATTGGAACGATGACGGCAAACGTCGCCCAATGTCGAATCAAGAATTAGTGATATGTGGACCTCGAACAATAAAACCATCATCACACTTGAACCCATTGAGATCCTATTTTAATTTATGCTGAGGTGTTGAGTATATGAAGGGTATTCTCACACGAAAAATTGGGATCATCGGTTTGGCTGGGGCGGGGGCCCAAGGTCAAAGGGCGCCCCAACTATAACTTTTTGAATTACTGTTTTGGAGTGATTTTACTTTACGCATTCGAAAGATCTCGCTTTTACGAGCATTTTGATACCAAGATCATCCAAATCGGACCACTAGAACCTGTGATATGACACTGGAAGATTGTGGGTCAACTGGGGGCACCCAAATTGGGGGGGGGGGGCTAAAATGGGCCCGATGGGCCCCCAGGTCTGAAAATTGACACATAATGTTTTACCGTGGATACAAACACTTGCAAAAAAAAAGAGGTGAAATCTGAGACGATGTGTCAAAATTTAGCTGAAAAATGTGTACACTTGACATGGAACGCCCCCACTGCACCATGGTTACAACCAAGCAGCTGCCTCTGTGATCAATTGCTAAAGGAAACCACAGAATATCCGTTAAAATAAAAAGCAGCATAAAAATAAATTGTTGTAACTTCATCTTGACAGCACTTCATTAGTTGTTTTTTTTTCGTTTTATAAACACGAGGAAATACTCTTATTTTGGGGCAGATTTCAGCTTGCAATTTAGTTCCAAGTTTGCAGTCTTACAGTAAGGTACATGCTGTGGTGGCATGTATGACCTGCCAGGCATTACACATTCAATTTTTCTTTTCTTGCAAGAATTGGTTGCCAAGGTGAGCTGGTAAGATGGTCTCAAGATACGCGCATTCTCATTTGAGCTGTCTCGCCTCGGTTCGAATATCAAGCCAGCTACAAATGGTCATCCTGGTGTTTCAAATCAATGTGTGCATCATCCAACCGGAGGAACCATCCATCAGCACTGGGGGGGGCACTGGCAGTATTTAAAGATGCCACAGCACCTTTCAGGACGAATGCACGAGCTATTGCCGGCACCCTGAACAAATGATGAATTCTTTCTTATATGGGAAGGTGACGGCAACACCCATAGCCAAGTACATGACATAATACAGGGAACACAGGTTAAAATCCAATATACCACGTCCAACATTGTTGTTCTCCAAATAATAGATGCTGAAGCTGTTCTACAAGCCTCAGAAAAACGTAGGAGACAAGAAAGCCTTCACGTTGCTCGTGTCCAGGCCACAATCCGGTTTCCCTGTTCAAGTTTCAAGCACTAAGAGTAGCAGAGTTCAAGAGATCATACTACAACAGTATGTGCTGACTAAGTAGTAAAACCATTAATTAATCAAAAACAATACAATGTGAAAAAAAACTGGAAACTCCTGCACTGTACAGAACAGATCGATACGCACGGACAGAATCTACACCACTGCGGGTCAAACTGCAACTCCTCTCTCACTGATAAAGAAGGACAATTACTTGTGGCGCGATTCCCTCAATAACAAAGTGGTTGAATATTCGCATTCTCCACCAGTAGCAAATTGCATCGCGATAGTTCTCTGTGTTCAGCAAGTTGCTGGGAAACTGAACGGTCCAGCCAACATGGTTCTCTCAGAGCCTCAACTTGTTTCAGAGACTCCCAATGTGTAGATAATCTGCTGGGTGATGTGGAAATGGTAGACAGTCTATAAAAGGTAAAAAATCTTTTCGAAAATAAAATGCACCTTCAAATTAAATCCTTTTCATCATACATGTCTTGAGGGGTGCTGGCAATGCCGTGCATTGCATTTTTTGACACGAGGTTGTCAGGCCTGATATTCAACCCAGCGACAGATTTTTGTCTATTTTAGTACAGTGGTATGGAGCCTGGTGTTGGCTTAGTGGTTAGGGTGGCTGGCTTGGGATCCAAGGGTCCTGAGTTCGAGCCCCGTTGGCCACTGAATTAACACCAGGGGTTGACTCAGCCTGTCATCCTTTCGAGGTCGACAAATGAGCACTAGTGTACTGGTCCCGGTTAGAATAGGTGTACCATATCCCTGTGTGTCGTAAGAGGCGACCAGGGTTGGCGTCAGGAAGGGCATCGGCCATAAAAACATTGCTCAAGAAGGGAACCATGATTGCATGGAGCCCGCAAAAAAGCTAACCCCTGCTCAGCAGGAAAATGGCGTAAAAGGCAAAAAAAAAATTCTTTAGTACAGTGGTACAGAAGAAGTAAACAACAAAGTAATACGTTAGGACTTTAAGGTGGGGCAGAAGAATGGAGGCAGAAATGCAGTGGGAAGATGATACAAAATGGCAATAAGACACCGATCGTTGAAGGACAGGGGGTGGAGATTCCGGACAGACAACATTATTGAAACAAGTACAATCATAATCAGGGATAATCACAACAGGACTATTAAAAAGCTATTTCAGGACAACTGCACAGTTGGTAGGTAGGTACTGTAGGTACAGTTTCTTGGTATGGAAATACACTAGGTGGTTTGCCATGACCTTCAGAGAGGGGCATTTCCTTCCCAGCAAAATTTATTATTAAAAACCCCAGAAATTTGGGTGGATCGCTGATAAGCAAATGGCTGCCTTCACGGTTGTTACTGACTTGCATAACAGGTCACTCGTCAAAGCAATGGTTGTTGCATGAACACCAACTGAGAAATGACAAGAATGGTAAGGATCTGAGCTCTTTCACATTTTGAATAATTCTACACGTATCTTGATTGAACGGTGTCATAGTTTATTATATCTTGGTCATTTCTAAATGTATCTTCATAATACACCGATCTCAGCAAGTTGCTGTTGTTCCGGGTCTTCGTCACTTTGTGATTCAAATACGATGACAAATAAACAGTTATGCGAGCTAACCACAATGCAAATGAGATGGCTTGCTTCCTGAAATATCTTCTCATGTTCCCATTGTCACAGCATTCGAGTCAGAAAAGTCAATATTGTTTTTACAACAATGGCTCTTCGTGATGACTAAGTGATTCATCCCCTCAAGCCACCATCGTTGTTTGCATTTGGTGGACATAATGGATGTGCGGGTTATCACATTGAGCTGTACCATTCCACAAACTACCAACTATTTCTGGTAATCTATTGAGGAGCAAGCACAAACAGCAAAGCATGTCTGGCTAGTGCTCCAGGCTGTGGTAGAGACGAGCAACTGCATTTTGTGTGTGCTGGGCGACTTAAACAAGTCTCAACATCTATGCACCGGTTTATGGAAGAAGCATTAGGGGGGAAACAAGTAGGGACATTGAAGTGCAGAATGCTAAGATGCAGCAGGACAATAACAAAACTACTAAAATGTATTTGAGGATGCAAAAAACTCCACAACCTATTTGTTTTACTGCATTTTGGGTTTTAAGCTACCCTTGGCAGTTTACCAAACATCTGCCTTTTGAAAGGAAATATTTATGCAATGCAGTTTTTACATGGCATAGTTCAAAAGCAAGCACGCATGCCGTGAGTCATTCTCAGCGCCCAACTCAAACACCATCATCAGCAGAACTTTTGGGAAGGCTGTTACAACCCACAGCTACGATCGATCCATTAACTGTAGTTGAGGTCCCGAATGCAGACAGTGTTTGCTGCATGGCCAAATTCCACATTCTCAGCGGGGTAGGGTGGAGCTGAGACCAATAAAGCGAACATCACACTCCCCTTGCACACCAAGTTGTCACTGCTGTAGATCGGTTTATTTGCAGTAAATAAAGCACTGGCTGGCAAGAACATTACATTTTTAGCCTCACCTCCAAGGGGTTGTGAGACTATTGCAACGCCCCTGTCTGTGGGTGTGTGTGTGTGTCTGCGTGTACACATCTATATATTTTCACTTAAAAAAATTGTTTTCTCTGCAACCGCTTGTGCAATTGATGCAAAACTTCAAACATAGGATGGACTCCCCATGGAGAATACTTAATTGATAACTCTGATGTCAAAGGCCACATGGTATGGCAGCCATATTGGATTAAAGGAAAAAACTTGGACATCTCTGAAACGGTTCAACAAAAAAAAAAGTTGAAACTTGGGATAAGTCATCAACTCCCTATAGGGTACAGAGGGTGGTAATGATGACATCATCAGAGAAGTGGTATTCCAGCCATAATTGATTGAATCGAAATCCTTATTCAAAAAATCTGACACTTCATGTATCTGTTCTATGACCCGATAGGAGTGAAGAATTAAATTTATGATGTCACCTGTCACGTGGTCTAGCGACCATATAGGATTGAAAATAAAAAAAATAAAAAATAAAAATATATTAATCTCTAGAAGCACTTAACAGATCGACTAGCCATGGGAACTCCAGCTTCCCTCAACATCAAAAACCGAGGAGTACAAGGTGGTGAGGTTGCGGGAGGGAGTTCATGATGATGCGGGATTCGAGTGTTCCAGTGGTGAAGAATGCTCTCCCAGAAAAGAAAGCAAGTCGGAAGTGGAATGAGAGGAATGAGAGGAGAGTGCATGAGAGGAAGAGTGGAAATTATAGTGAGATGGAGGTCGGAGTGTCGGGGAAGGGTTGGGGAGTTTCTTTTCAGCCATTTGAGGTGGGGTGTAGAGAGTATCTTGAAAATTACTGAAATGCATGTCTTGCTAGACTTCGAGTGTGTGCAACGGAAAGAATGATGATGTACAAGAGAGAGTGGCTTTGGGTGCCTTGAAGGGTTCACTTTGGTCTGGAGGAAGTCGATGGAGGCAGGTCAAACTATTGGTTGAGGTTGGTTGGGTGGTGGTTCTTTCAGCCACAAAAAGGCAGTAGTGACTGAACATGGAAGAGATAGGATGGAGATATATGTGTTTGTGTGAATGGTTGTTGTTTTAAGCAGAATATGCCGTGAGGATACGTAGTTGTCTTTTTGGTGTGTGTATTTTTTTTTGCACGTGTTTTGCTGTTGAGTGGTGTATGTCGTAAAGCTGGGTGGTTGGTTGGTTGCTCCAGTATATATTATCAAAGCTGTGGATTCTGTGAGTGAAAGATGTTGTTTTGTTGTAATTTATGTTCTCGCTGACTGGGGTAGGAGTACGTATGCATCCAAGTGTACTTGCTGCATGTGGAAACATATGTGCCCCTGCTGGCTCACCTTAGCTGAACGTATTGAGGTTGAAGGGCCGAAACAGGATGATACCGAGACCTTTGCCTGAAGACCTGGTCAGCAAGGCACACTTGTGGCCCAAGTGTGTTTTGAAATTGCATAACTATATATATATATATTTGAAGAGAAACAAAGACCCACTCACATCTCTCACCTGTGAATGGAGGGAATATCCAATCAGCTCTCACCTAATAAATTAACCCAGGTAGCTAGAATTATATAATTAAATTGACTGCTCTCATGATCTTCTCACCGAAGAAGCTGCATAAAGCAACCATGAAAAGCTACCAAGGCAAGCCCTTTGCTGTTTCAAACTCTTCCCAGAGTTAGGAAGTGGGTGGAGGGGGCAATTTATATGTTCGATTTGTTTTCATAAAATGCTTAAGCTATATATAAAAGGAGCTCGTCCTCAATGGCGGCGTGCGTGCCTGCCTGCACCCGTCAAAATTAAAAAATATTTAAAAAAAAGAGGAAGATGTCTGAATATAAAAGGCTACACATTTTGAATGCAGACAGGCTTTGCATTTTCACATTTCTATTTTGATCTTCCTCTTTGTGTGTTATATAATCATTCATAATTCAGCAACTACAAATAAAAGGCTGTGACGAATATCACATTAACAATCGCCTCCTCTTCGCTTCTCACACCACCAAATTTCATACCTATCCCAAAAGCAGATGCAGACGGCCTTTGCTTTCTTGTGTTTTATAAATTTTTAATTGTATTTTTCGTGTGCAATTTTTTAAACTAATAAAATGCTTAATGTTTTATATATTTTGTTATTTTGGTATGGATGAAATCCATCTATGTTATTAAATTGTTTTAATACTTGTTTCAGTTGATTTGGAGAATGGGTTGGAGATATGCCTGGTAGTTGGCCTTTAATGGTTAGGGTGGTGGCTTTGGAAACTAGGTCCTGAGTTCAAGTCCCGCTCAGCTGTTGAATTAATACCAGGTGGGGTTAACTCGGCCTGTCATCATTCCGAGGTCAGCAAAATGAGTGCAGCATGCTGGTATACTGTGTCGGAGTGGTGACCCGTCCAGGATTGTACCCAATAGCAAGGAGACTGCTTAAGCAGCACAACGCTCTGCAAAGAGTCTGGTCCCAATCTCCTCCTCTTGCTGGTATTCTGTGTTGGAGTGGTGACCCGTCCAGGATTGTACCTAATAGCCAAGGAGACTGCAGGCACACCACACTCTGCACAGAGTATGTCCAACAGATGGATAAATGGTTGATATCTATTATCACTTTTGGAATGGTGCTGTCCATTTCCCCGTCCCCACCCACACATCCTGGTATGTTTGGTTGAGTCCACATTTACATTCAATTTGTTTTCCTAATAAAGGATAATGTTTTATACTTGTTTAAATTTCGGGATGCGTGCACTAGCCCAAAGCCAAAGTAACTTCCTTGCATTGGAATCACCAACATAGCTTCAGCAATTATTGAGGAAGGTGATTGGGCTATAGTTTTACATTGTTTTTGGAGGGAAGAAGAAAAAAAGAAGTACAATATAGGCAATTTAACGATCCTCTTTGTTGGTACTTTAGTGATGTATTATGTGCATTTTAAAAGTCTTGGTGGTTCAGAAAACACTCGAGAATAAAAGGTATGACTTTTAAATGCTTACGACTTCACTCTACAGAAGTTTATGAGCATATCATTGTGTACACATTTGAATGGGCGGCCATTTTTTTCCTGTATCATCCCTCGATATGGAGTACAACCGTACTCCATGATACATAGCACGCACGTGCGCGCACGCACGCACGCACGCACGCACACACATCACCTTCCTGATTTTTTACTTCATCATATAAATCCAGTGCCTCGCCATAATTACTGCCTGGCTTAAAAGCACAGTGTGCCAATTCATATCCTCATTCCAGGAGAATAAAAGTCTCTCCATTAAACTGCTCGGAGATCTCATCAATTTTGTGGCAACTATGGGAGTCGTGGACTGAGTAGATGCTTTAATTATATTTTTTGTTCTTTCGAATCATCTTTATAAATGACTTCCATAAACTAAATTCGCACTCAACAGTGGTGGTATAGACTCCATCTGCCTTAACACTTTCAATTTCAGCTCCAGACTGATACTCTTCCTGACACTTTCGGCATACCAAGGCTTTCGGCACAATTACCAACATCGCGATGCACAGAGTAGGAAGACGACAATGGGTGTGCCGGTTGGTTGAGAGGAGACGCACTCAGAGATGTGCTCTGACTGGCTGCCAGCGCTGTCAACACTAGCAGTCACGATTTCAGTCAAGGCAGTACGTTTAAACTTGTAACTTTTGACACGCTTGATGGATCTGAAATTATTTTATTTTATTTTTTAGGTGATTAAAGACTAAATATTTTTTCGAACTAAAGCGAATCCACACAAAAAGGCATATAACCATGAAAAATATATTAGGAAATTGAAAAAGTTTCATTTTTTCTGCACATATTGTTGCGGTTCTCGGAACTGCATGCAAACAACACATAGTGTCCCAAGACAGTTATTCCATTATTATATGTGTAGATAGTCCCCTTCCTTTTGTTTAGCAGGACAACAAGGGAGTGCGTTGCGATGATCTAATAGCTGGGGTTACTTAAATCATTTTTTCCTTCATTTCATCCCGACTCTTCTTCTTTTCGGATTATTCCTGAGGTAAATCAGCCACATGCGCCTTCGCTGTAAGGTGGGGCCTCGTGGAGATCAGCGCGTGCGGCGCCGCGGTGAGCGATCTGCTGCACAGAGACCCTCGTTCCCGGGCAAGCCCTAAACCCGGCGTGTGCGGCGAGTCATGTGTGCTTGGCAGTACGGGGTTATCGACTCGGGCTTCCGATGGTCTGGGGAGAATTGCCGGTTGCATTAAAAAGGCATACGAATGAGTACCTTTTAAGAGGCTGCACAAATGGTGTTTTTCACGGCACGGGAAACACGGCCCGCACGACGCCCACGCTGCACGAAACGCGTATCACTATGGAGGCCGATAAAGACTCCTCCACGCCATATTTGGCGGGATAAGAGTGTGCGGAGTAGAAGCGGCTTGTTCCTTTTCAACCCCAATATCCGACACATATTGGTGTTCGCCCCATGCACACGCTAGCGGAGTCGTGTGAACGCGAGCGCTGGCCACGTGCGTAATGGCGGAACCACACGCACTGTATGGAATGTGCTCGAAAGCAGACACGTACGCCGCTCGTGAGACGTGCATGGATTTATCCATGATGATGTACCTTCGATCCTCGCTGGCAGCAGTGGATTCTCAACGGATGGTGAACGTCTTTTCATCTCTACGGCCAGCGAAGCTGCGATTGAGTCAGGGAATGTACAGTGCGGGCCACGTTGAACGAGCACGTTGATCGACGCTGGTCGAACGCCCGTGCGAGCATGCGGGATCCTCTACCGGTCGCCCGGGCGCGGCCCGGGGGTTTTTGCAGGATGATTCGCGTGCCAATTTCTGTGTGGGCGATTCATATCATCTCGTGGAGTCGGAGCACAATATTGCCGCTGTTTGAGATGGCCTTGCTGGCGCTGCCAACTGAAACGAAAGTTATGGTTTCCGGACCCAACAAACTGGTGGGCCACTAAGGGTCAGGGCCCAATCGAGCACACCGATTAGGGTGATGAGTTACGATTCGGGGTGGCCCTCTCCCCCGAGCTGCAAATCCTATAAAGGTCGGAGAAGGTCCCTCCGTCTTCTCTCTTGCTTTTTGAGTTTCTCCGCCTCTCTTTCGCCTCGCCTCGTCGACACCGCCTCCTGCTGCCCGGACTCCTCCTCTTCGTCTCGGCCACATGCGCCCCACCCACCTACCTGGTCCACCTAAGACTCCGTCCCGCACTCTGGATCCGCCCCTCTCCGACTCAAGCTCCTCCTTTACGGTACCCAATTCTGGTTCTGAACTCCCTCTTCATCGGTTTTCTGTGTCTTGTGCGTATGTGTGTGTGCTGGCACCGTGTCTGTCTAAGTAAGACCACAGAAGATCGTTATTGTTATAAATTGTTATTATTTTTGCGTTAAGTCTGCTCTGTGTCCCCTTTTGTAAGTTATTGTAAATTAATCATTATTAGAAATGTTCCCCAGCTCGTTTTTGTCTTTTTCTCATTGATCCAGCATGGTCCGAATCCTAGCTTAGCCGGGACTTTATTCTCAACGATCCTGTTCCTTTTAGCCGACGTCCTTGGAGTGTCCGCTCGGCTGCATCCGATCTGGTAAAGTGATCCGGCCGGTAGAGTGATCCGGTTCGAGCTATGCGTACCGAGGCGTGTTACCCGTAATGAAACCAACGTGATTAATTCGGTAACCGATTAACCATAGACGGAGGACCCTAGGTCAGGTTGAGTTAATTGGCGTCCACGGTCGGTTAAGCGACCCGCCGCGTCACGGAATTTATCCGTGTGCAACGGCCTACAATTCCGGGGAGTCTGGGGGGAACGGACATAGCTTCCCCACCCCTAGTGGTCTTACTTACCCGACCCCCGGCCCGCAACAATATAGTATTTTCATGTGCTAGTAATATCCACTTACCCAAAGGAAATATGCAGGAGCCATTTTGTGGATATTTGTACAGTAAATAATAATCAATTATGGAACGTAATCAAACACCAGTATTACATTTATGCAAATTCCAAGACATTCTTCCTCCAGTTTGGTGTACAGCAGATCATGAGACAATGTGTTGGGTGACAGACAACTCAGTACTGCTCACATGTGTGCAGTTTCAGCTGTTGTGAGGACAATCTGTGCTTTGCTGCTTCACCAAGTCAGGAGGTGTTTTTGCATTACAACCACATTTGGTTTTATGATCACAAATAGATGATTGTGTAGTGTGCCGTCTTTAGGAGCTCATAATCAGGGCAAAAACTATGTGACTGCTTCAACTGTCTTTTATTTGTGACATGTAAGTCTCAGTTTCTAATAGATCAGAGTGTGCCCATGGAAGCCATCGCAAGCGAGAGTGAATGTGGTGAGCATGTGCAGCATGACATGTCATTTGCTATCATTAGGTTGGAAGAGCCATTTACTGGTTATATATATATATATATATATATATTAATATATATATATATATATATATATATATATATATATAATAACAAAGACACACCCACATCTCTCACCTGTAAATGGAGGGTATAACCATTAGCTCTCACAAAATCAATTTATCCAGGTTGTCTATGATTATAGAAATAATCGACTGCTCCCATGTTTCTTCCACCTGAGAAGCTGCATAAAAGCAACCATAAAAGGCTACCAAGGTAAGCATTTGCTGTTCAAACCCTTTCCAGAGTACCTCATATGTGTGAAGACATTCATAAATAGTTCCAAATGGGATCCAAGGCTACACACCCACTCAGCTGCCGGACCGGTTTCATCGCTTGTTGGTGGAATAATCAGCGACAGCGCAGACAGCAATGCATAGCAACAAAGGCTCCAGAGTATGTACCACATGTAAAGGTCAAAAGCAGTCAAAATATATGTAGATGATAATGGGGTGTGTAGGCATTGGATTCTCATGTGTGTACCAATTTGTGAATGCCTTTACAGCTATGGAGGAACTCTGGGAAGGATTTGAAACAACAAAAGGGCTTACCTTGTGGAGCCTTCATGATCGATTTATTGTGCTTCTTTTGGCTAGAAGAGCATGGGAGGAGTCGATATATGTCTATATATATATAATGTCTATATGAATAAATGTTGGGTAGAACAAAATTTTAAAATAGCAAAAAGAGAACAGACATTGTCGAAGCTTTTGCTCTTGCAGCTCGTCAGGACACACGCAAGAATACCGGATATGCAGACACAAAATGAAACAATTAATTTTTTCAGACAGTTGGGGATTGGCTCTTTGGACTGTTACTGGACACGAACACACACGTCATGGTCTTGAGGCACCGAGGGAACCAGTGACTCCCATTTTTCTATGGATCCAGGCACAAACGAATGCAGTATTTGCACATACTCTTTTTTGTTTGTAAAGAACTAGGAGCTCGCGTGTGTTATAATGGCTTCAAGATCACCTAAATGTGCCTTCGGTATGCGCACATACCATTATCTGGAACTGTTTGGCTAGAATGTCCTGGGCACATTCGGGATTGTTCAGGAGGTGCTGACCAATAGCTTATTGTGGAACCCCCAAACGAAACATCTGACTTCCATATGGACCATGTATAACTGGCCGCTGTTTGAGGCCTTAAGACCAATCCACCTATTATCTGTAAACCTGATGAATGATCTGGAGTAGTAGCAATGACACAAGTCTGATTATGTGGAAAAGATGCTTGGGTTCTGAATGACGAAACAAAATTCAATTTACTTGGCAATATGGCTCATATCGACCGCACAGCTGCACTTGAACGAAAATTGCAAACACGTTTATGGCATTGTGCAAAAACAAAGAACTCCCACATGATGTATACGAGTGGATCCGGATCAACATTGGTTCACAGCTCCTCAGATGTAGGGTTACTCAAAATACATAAAGAAGGTGTCCCGCTAGTCAATCCTATGATGATTGGTTCTGCACAACATAAACTCCCAATGGGTTGAGTGAATTATTGCAACCTGTTCTTGAGGAATTCCCTCCGGTAGATAATTAAAGATTCGTTCACGTTGAAAACCATGCGCGAATTAGAGCGGGGACCAGAATGCTGTGACCATGGTTCTTTGACATATCCAGCCTGTTCACGAATGTTTCCTCGACAGAGGAAACCATCAATATTTGTCGGCATGCTGTTTCATAGCAACCTCGAACCATCCTCGATCGCTGAAGCGGTCTTTGTGGAACTCATGAACGCAGGCAACAGAGCAGTGGAGTTAGCTTCAACGACACACATGTACCAAGTAGACGGAATAGCGATGGGATCACCATTAGGTCCACCGCTCGCAACGTTTTTCGGCTTTCATGAGAAGCGTGTTTTCCAGAATTAAACGTGAACCTTAGACCTACAGTAATGCTAACCGATATGTGGAGACCATTCCACAACTTCAATACTCCTACTGCCTGCACCGACTTCATTGTACGTCTCAATGCTCTCCATCCTGCATTAAAGTTACGTTTGAGACCGAGCAGTCAAATGTACTTCCCTTTCCTCGATGTGTCAGTTGAAAGACAGACGAGGATGGATTCTTGAGACAATCTACCACAAGGCTACCTTCACTGGGCAGTGCACATGAATGGGACTCCTTTAGCCAACACACTACAAGATTGCCCTTATGAATAGACTTGCTGCTGAATGAGGCGCATTAAAATCATTCTCCCCATGACATTGGCTACACTGGCGAACTCATCTTTGGGTTCACACAGCGCAAAACTGGCAAACGGGCTGAGGACCTGTATTTGAACCAAGAAAAGTGCCCAGTTTATCTTAAGCTGCAATGGAGAGAAAAAATCTCTCCAAAATATGAACAACAGGTGAAACGGTCAGTTTCACAATATTACAACTCTGTGGCAACGAGAGTCATTTTCAACACCACAAAATTGCTCCCATCAGTCCCCAGAAGATCTGCTAACTCAATCAAAACTGAACAATGTTATTTATGAATTTTCAGTGCCGGTGTGATGCCAGGTACGTCGGTCAACACGTCATCAACTGGAGGATCAAGCAGCACGTTCCATCAACAATCAGGGACAACTTGGAGACTGGTCTACACAACCATCCTGTACATTGTAAGAACCCAACAAGAATGGCTGCACAAACCTGATTCCGCCATTGGTCAGCAACCTCCTGAACAATTCCGAATGTGCCCAGGACTATCAAGCGGAATGATTCCATTGTGGCACATGCGGCTGTACTGAATGCACATTTACGTGTTCTTGAAGCCACATTTATACACACGAGGTCCTGTTCTTTGCAAACAAAAAGAGTATGTGCAAACACTGCATCTGTTCTGACCTGAAATAAAAAATAAAAAAACAGCCCTTTTACAGCCATTTTACCTGCTGAGCAGGGGTTAGCTTTTTTTGCAGCTCCATGCAATCATGGTTCCCTTCTTGAGGCAATGTTTTATGGCTGGATGCCCTTCCATGACGCCAAACCCTGGTCGCCTCTTGCATACACACAGGGATATGGGTACACCTATTCTAACCGGGGCAATACACCGGGACCAGTACACTGGTACTCATTTCGCTGACTCTCAGGAAGATGACAGGCTGAGTCAACCCCCTGGTGTTAATTCAGTGGAAAACGGGGCTCAACTCAGGACCCGAGGATCCCAAGCCAGCCACCCTAACGACTAAGCAACACCAGGCACTGTCTGACCTGAATCCAGAGAAAAATGGGAGGTCACTGATTCCCTCGGTGCCTAAAGGCCGTGATGTTGTATGTGCGTGTAAGTAACAGTCCAAACAGCCACTCCCACTGACTGAACAAATAAATTGTTTCATTTTGTGTCTGCATATCCGTATTCTTGCGTGTGTCATGACGAGCTGCAAGACAAAAAGCTTCGACAATGTCTGTTCTTTTTTCTGCAATTTTCAAATTTATATAATATATCATATATATTATATATATATATATACATGTAAAAACATATCTCACCTGTAAATTAAGGGAAGGAACACCAATTAATTATCCCTCGGTGGTTAGGACGCATATATAAAGGGGAGGAGGAATGGACCATACTTCGTGCAGAGCGTTGGTGCTCCTAAAGCAAGTCTGCCTTGGCTATTGGATACAATCCTGGACGGAGTCGTCGCCACGTCCCGTACACCAGATACAGCATGCTGACACTCATTTTTGCTGACCTCGGAAATGATTACAGGCAGAGTCAACCCACCTGGTATTAATTCAACAGCCGAGTTGGATTTTGAACACTAGGATCCTAGATCCCAAGCCACCACCCGAACCATGAAGCCACACACAGGCATGTAACGACATTCCCCGTGCTGCCTTCATCCTGAAGAAAGTTGCTTAAAGTGCATTCTGCTATAGGCTAAAAGGATAGATTAAATGTAGAACTTGCCAAGAATCTTGCCCACACTTCAAATACACATTTTAATAGCAACACTCTTGAATCACAAATGAGAAAACTTCAAAGAAGCAAAGCTTACAGATGAAAAACACCACAACTGAAAACAATGGTCGACAAGAACAGGGAATAAACCATGGTCAATTGACTTTCTCAGTTCTTTACCAAGATTACAGAGCAAACACCCAAAAGATTGTAAACAGGAAGCCATACACTAGTGCCATGCAATGCCAAAAATGGTTGCACAATTTAGAATTACACTGCACAATAAAGGAGAAAGGAAATCACTTGTTGGGTAGATAGCAATGTATTGCACAATTTGAAGTTCTGTAGTTACTTCCCTCAAGTGGTTAGATACCCAGTTCAACCTTGGAAAGTCAAGTTAGAAATATGGCAAGCAATCTTCAAATTAGATCTACATGACAAATGTTTCCAATAGTAGGTTTTTCCCAAAGGTGTGCAATGTCAAAAAACACTCCTTGTTGTGTGGACAAGGGGAAAATCTATATGTTTTGGTGCGCATGGTGAGTGGCGGGTTATTTCCTTCGTGGTTTTAGCTAAACAAGTTAAAAACTTGAAAGTCAATATTAGAAATAGGCAGCAACCTTCAAATAAGGATCTCCGAACAAATATGTTTTCAACAAGTAGGTTCCAGGTGTGCAATGTCAAAACACATCCTTGTTTGTGAAGCAAGGGGAATCTAAATAATTGGTGTACATGGGGAAGGGCGGTTGGGGGGGTGAGGTGTATCGCAAAGCCGCACAGTTGTGTACTTAATAAATAGAATACTGAGGCCAAAATGCATAAACGTATTTTTGTGAAAGGCCCAAAGTCATGTTATGGAGAAAGTTTCATCGAGCAAGTGACCTAAATACGACGACGCCTGCAGCCTCATCAATGTTGAATCTTTTGTGAAACTGCCTTCCCGAAAATCCTATAAAATATATCGGTGCTAACCCACTTTCCCCTTCACTCAGTCATCATTTTCACCGTATTAGCCCCCTGTCGCCTACCTAACGACTACCTCTGCATTGATTTATTTATTTATTTAACCCTCATGATTTTTAAGCTTGTAGTTAAGCATTTGTGGTTGGTGCTTTCACCATAGCAGCTGGTCAACCTATTAATCATCTACAATACACGAGTTTATTAAATATCCAGTTATATAAATTTGGCCTGATTTGATAAATTGCGACAAAATGTCAATTTTCACACATTTCAACACAATGAAAGCTGTAAAGGGAACATTATGGGTTCTGAGTTTCACTTACCTTCCCAAGTCCAGGACGGGTTAGTTCCCTTGCTGCACTCACAACACACAAGCTCTGAAAGTCTGCATGGAACGGAATACGCGATTTGTCTGACAACAGCAGCAAAAGTAGTTGCCTGGGGTTACAAATGTCATTTCATAAGTACCTTTAATAAGTTGGACAAACTATGCCAATGCAGACAATCATCCAAAACCCACAAATGCTATTATATTTCAGAACCTACTTCCATAAAAATACGGGCCCGTGGGCCCTGGTAGTTCCGACTTCATCAATATTGGATATATTCATAAACATTTCAATTGGTTTTATTCCTGGCCCGAATGAACTCATATTCATGTAAGACTCATTATCTTTTCTTCTGGACAAAATTAGGAAAAAAACGCTCAGACAAGCTGTAGACATTGTTCCATAGAACGCGTTATAGACCAAACCAGAAGCAAAAATCTATGAATAGTCTAACGAGAGTTGTAGACTTTGAAGATTTAATTGATTAGACTAATTACTAAGTCAATTGGTGACAAATCTGAAATTTTATTGCGGGAGGTTTATTATTGCGGCAGTCTCCCCAAGTATCATCCTGCGAGTTTTCAAGTCATTCTTGACCACAGGTTTCAGAATAATGATCGAAAGATTGATTGTGGACAGACGGACCGGACCCGGACTGACGGGGGGGATCGACGTACATGGGACACAATCATTTTAATAAGTCACTTCCTTCGGTAACTATAAAAATCGCTCACTTTTACAGCGCAGAACAGGCTCTTCTCACTTCGTTAATGGCGGACAAAGCTTTACCTGGATTCAAAATTATGGTGAGAAGACAAGCATTGAACGAAATGTCTCACGCATGGTTGCTCAGCAATGTGAAAATGGATGTAACGTTATTCACCAATCCGTTTTAAATCAAAATATCACCGCAAAAAAAAGCAACATTTTTCTCACAGTCCCAGAAATGCAGGAACGCCATCCAAATGACAATTAATAAAGCACTATAGATAGCACAAAGGCATTGTGTGAAGAGATACAAAGAGAAGTCAAATTGAAACTTTCCTTGATCTCGAAGTGACATTGTACTTCAAAGTAACGAGGTACACAGAGAAGTGGGGTTTTTTTTCCCGGTAGCAACAACGTAAGCATCCAAACACGTTATGACGAAAAACAAAGGTAACTAAATAATTTCACAAATATTTCATAAATAACAAGCAGAATACACTTCAAAGAAATCAAAATAGAAGTATAATCAAAAACCTACAACACACACACACACACACACACAACACACACACCACGACATCGAGTCTTACTTCTTCCGTCTACACTTGCACATAGAAAAACCCTTTCAATACAAACTGTTTTGGATGACACAAGGAAATGGAGCACAAGTCTTTATTTGGAGTGACTAAAAAGGTAATAAAAAAATTATAAAGATATCACAAAGCAATCTGAGCAGTTTAAACTAAAGATTAACTAGGAGATCTGAGAATGAAAGATGTATATGTAAATAAACCAGACAAGCGCCGCCAACGCACACGTGCACCAGAATTTGAAACCCTTGCGATCCTGGTTTTCATGAAGTCGAAGAGGGCACATGAGATTTCTACCTCCAAAGGGATCCTTGATGATCTCAAGGCACGGTTCAAATGCCAGTGCCTCCCCAATTTCAACAAAATAAAAAGAAGAAATAATGAAAATAATTGAATATATACGAAATAAACCCGGGAAATGATGTTCCAAGTCATGGCTTTTCTTAGTTTTCCTTTTTGGGTCCTCGCTTCAAGGGCAGGAGCACGCAAACTTGTGACTGTGTTCAATGCCAAATGATCAAAGTAAAGGTTTGTAATATGCCCCTGAACTCGTGTGAACTACGAGTTGACTACGAGTCAGAGGAGAGGAATACAGCACAAAAACAATTGCTCCATAAACAAATGAGTGGTACGACGGAAATAAATCGAGACGGAAAAACATTGTCCCTGATGTTTAAACGGTGAGAGATCGAGTTTTGAGCAACCTTGGCAACATGGATAAGTTGGATCAAAAAGCATGCATGTGACTCAATCATATAATCGGACGAACACACCTGAAGATGATTTACAGAATGTACATGCACTCCCTATAATTAGCCTTACAAAAATATATTTTAAAAAAACTGTGCAAGTCAAACCTTGAAATGAAAAGTGGAAAAAAGTCACAAAAATGTTTAACAGG
>CM068954.1:108855626-108887892 GCA_035128595.1 Eptatretus atami | reverse complement strand
AGCGGCCAGTTATACATGGTCCATATGGAAGTCAGATGTGTCGTTGGGGGTTCCACAATAAGCTATTGGTCAGCACCTCCTGAACAATCCCGAATGTGCCCAGGACTATCATGCCAAACAGTTCCAGATAATGTAGTGTGCGCATACCGAAGCACATTTATGTGGATCTTGAAGCCCATTTATACACACGCGAGCTCCTGTTCTTTTACAAACAAAAAGAGTATGTGCAAATACTGCATCTGTTGTGACCTGGATCCATAGAAAAATAGGAGTCACTGGTTCCTCGGTGCCTCAAGACCATGACGTGTGTGTTCGTGTTCAGTAACAGTCCAAAGAGCCAATCCCCAACTGTCTGAAAAAATTAATTGTTTCATTTTGTGTCTGCATATCCGGTATTCTTGCGTGTGTCCTGACGAGCTGCAAGACAAAAAGCTTCGACAATGTCTGTTCTTCTTTCTGCTATTTTAAAATTTGTTCTACCAAACATTTATTCATATAGACATTATAATAGACATATATGACTCCTCCCATGCTCTTCTAGCCAAAAGAAGCAACATAAATCGATCATGAAAGGCTCCACAAGGTAAGCCCTTTTGTTGTTTCAAATCCTTCCCAGAGTTCCTCCAATAGCTGTAAAGGCATTCACAAATGGTACACACATGAGAATCTCCAATGCTACACACCCATTATCATCTACATATATGTTGACTGCTTTTGACCTTTACATGTGGTACAACTTGGGAGCCTTGTTGCTATGCATTGCTGTCTGCGCTGTCGCTGATTATTCACCAACAAGCGATGAAACCGGTCCGGCAGCTGAGTGGGTGTGTAGCATTGGGACTCCCATTTGGATACTATTTATGAATGTCTTCACAGCTATGGGAGTAACTCTGGAAAGGGTTTGAACAGCAAATTGCTTACCTTGGGTAGCCTTTTATGGTTGCTTTATGCAGCTTCTTCAGGTGGAAGAAACATGGGAGCAGTCGATTATTTATATAACATAGAAACCTGGGATAAATGATTTGGTGAGAGCTAATTGGTTATACCCTCCATTTACAGGTGAGAGATGTGGGTGTGTCTTTGTTATATATATATATATATATTATATATATATATATATATATAATATATATATATATATATAACCAGTAAATGGCTCTTTCAACCTAATGATAGCAAATGACATGTCATGCTGCACATGCTCACCACATCACCTCGTTGCTGGATGGCTTCCATGGGCACACTCGGATCTATAGAAACTGAGACTTGCATGTCACAAATAAAAGACAGTTGAGCTGTCAACTATGTTTTTGCCCTGATATGTAGCTCCTAAAGACGGCACACTACACAATCATCTATTTGTGATCATAAACCAAATGTGGTTGTAATGCAAAAACACCTCCTGACTTGGTGAAGCAGCAAAGCACAGATTGTCTCTCACAACAGCTGAAACTGCACAACATGTGAGCAGTCATGGTTGTCTGTCACCCAACACATTGTCTCTGATCTGCTGTACACCAAACTGGAGGAAGAAATGTCTTGTAATTTGCATAAATGTAACTGGTGTTGATTACTTCCATAATTGATTATTATTTACTGTACAAATATCCACAAACTGGCTCCTGCATATTTCCTTTGGGGTAAGTGGATATTACTAGCACATGAAAATACTATATTGTTGCGGGCCGGCGGGGTCGGGTAAGAAGACCACTAGGTGGGGAAGCTATGTCGGTTCCCCCCAGACTCCCCGGAATTGTAGGCCGTTGCACACGGATAATTCCGTGACGGCGGGTCGCTTAACCGACCGTGGACGCCAATAACTCAACCACAGGACTTAGAGGTCCTCCCGTCTATGGGGTTAATCGGGTTACCGAGAATTAATCACGTTGGTTCATTACCGGGTAACATAGCTTCCCCCACCTAGTGGTCTTCTTACCCGACCCCCCGGCCCGCAACAATATAGTATTTTCATGTGCTAGTAATATCCACTTACCCCAAAGGAAATATGCAGGAGCCAGTTTGTGGATATTTGTACAGTAAATAATAATCAATTATGGAAGTAATCAACACCAGTTACATTTATGCAAATTACAAGACATTTCTTCCTCCAGTTTGGTGTACAGCAGATCAGAGACAATGTGTTGGGTGACAGACAACCATGACTGCTCACATGTTGTGCAGTTTCAGCTGTTGTGAGAGACAATCTGTGCTTTGCTGCTTCACCAAGTCAGGAGGTGTTTTGCATTACAACCACATTTGGTTTATGATCACAAATAGATGATTGTGTAGTGTGCCGTCTTTAGGAGCTCATAATCAGGGCAAAACGCAACATCGACTGTCCAACCACCGAGACATAATCCTCATGGCTCCACACCTCCGAGGAAGCACCCCTCGGGTAACCGACATGTAATCTTATGGCTCACACACAAATGATGGGAAGCACTCGGTAAACCGACATTAATCTATGGCTCACACACCCAAGAAGGGTATGGAAAGCACTCGATTAACCTACATATTCTATGACTCACACACAAGGGAGGAAGCCACTCGCAGAGTATAACCGACTAATCTATGGCTCACACACAAGAGGAAGCACTCGAGTACCTAACATAATCATATTGGCTCACACACCAAGAGAAGCACTCGAAGTAACCTAACATAATCATGGCTCACACACAAGAGGAAGCACTTGGACGTTAACCTACATAATTCTTTATGGTTACACCCACTCGAGGAAGCACTGATAACTACATAAACCATGGCAAACACACAAGAGGAATCACTTGGAGTAAAAAACATAATCTATGCTCACACACAAAAGAAGCACCGAGTAACGATATAATCTATGGCTCACACACAAGAGGAAGCACTCGAATAACCGACATAATCTAGGCTTACAAACTCGAATAACCTACATATCTATGGCTCCACCCACAAGAGAAGCATTTGAGTAACCGAACCATAATCTATGGCTCACACACAGAGGAAGCACTTGGAGTAACCAACATAAATCTATTGGCTCACACACAAGAGGAAGCACTTCGAGTAACCTACATTAATCTATGCTTACACACAAGAGGAAGCACTTGGAGTAACCAACATAATCATATGCTCACACACAAGAGGAAGCACTTGAGTAAACAACATAATCTATGGCTCACACACAAGGAAGCACTCGAGTAACCCTACATAATTCTTTGCTCCACACAAGAGGAAGCACTCGAAGTTAACCTACATTATATTTATGGCTCACACACAAGAGGGGAAGCACTCGAGCTAACTACATAATCTATGCTTACACACAAGAGGAAGCACTTGAGTAACCGACCATAATCTGGCTCACACACAAGAGGAAGCCACTGAGTAAACCTACATAACGTATGGCTCACACACAAGAGGAAGCCACCGAGTAAACCGACATAATCATGGCTCACACACAAGAGGAAGCGCTCGATAACCGACATAATTATTAATCTATGGTCACACCACAAGAGGAACACTCGAGTAACCTACATAATTCTTCATGGGGTCACACACAAGAGGAAGGCACTCAAGTAAACCTACATTAATCATGGCCTCACACAACAAAGGAAGCACTTGAGTAACCTACATAACTTATGGCTTACACACTCGAGGAATGCATTGAGTACATACAAATGCATGGCAAACACACAAGAGAATCACGTTGATAACAAACATAATCTATTGGCTCACACACAAGAAGAAGCACTCGAGTAAACGACATAATCTATGGCTCACCACACAAGAGGAAGCACTCGAGTAACCGACATAATCTATGCTCACCACACAAGACAAAGTCACTGAGTAACCGAACATAATCTATGGCTTACACACTCGAGGAAGCACTTGAGTAACCTACGCAATTCTATGGCTCCACACACAAGAGGAAGCACTTGAGTAACCGACATAATCTATGGTTCACCACAAGAGGAAGCACTTGAAACCCCAACATTAATTCTATGGCTCACACCACAAGAGGAAAAGCACTCGAGTAACCTACATAATCTATGGCTCACAACCCACAAGAGGAAGCACTCGAGTAACCTACATAACTATGCCTTACCACCAAGAGAGCACTTGAGTTAACCGACAATAATCTATGCTTCACATACAGAGGAAAGCACCTTGAGTAACCAACCAATAATCTATGGCTCACCAACAAGAAGGAAGCACTCGAGTAACCTACATAATACTAGGCTCACACCACAAGAGGAAGCACCTCGAGTAACCTACATAATCTATGCTTACCACAAGAGGAACACTGACAACCTACATAATCTATGGCTTACACACAAGAGGAAGCACTCGAAACCCTACAAATCTACGCTTACACCACAAAGGAACACTTGAGTAAACCTACATAATCTATGCCGCTCACACACAAGAGGAAGCACGTCGAGTAACTACATTAATCTATGCGCTTTAACACATCGAGAGAGCACTTTGAGTAAACCTTTACATAATCTTATGCCTCACACACCAAGAGGAAGCACTCGAGTAACCAACAAATCTATGCCACACACAAGAGAAGCACTCGAGTAACCTACATAATCTATGGCTTACACACTTAGAGGAAGCACTGAGTAACCTACATAATCTATGGCTTCAACCACTACAAAGGAAGCACTTGTAGTAAACCACACATAATCTATGCTCACACACAGAGGAAGCACTCGAGTAACCAACATTAATCTATGGCTCACACAGCATGTCCAGTTTTATTTTATTTTTGCTCTTATTGTCTGTCAATGACTTAATGACTACTTGAGTTAGCATGAACATTCTATCATACGGGTTTTGTATTTTAATTGGACCCACAGCTTACCCTTCCTTTCAGAGCAAACTAACTCGTTTGTTGAATCCATTATGTGTGGATGAGGCAGTGTTTCGCAATGGTGTGTTATTGAAAACAACAACAACGATTGAGTGACGATAATAACAAATGTCCGGGAACACATCACCAGACAAATTCACGGGCATACGGAGCAAAAGTTGGCTGGAAAGCAATATGGCGCAGAATTCATGGCCACAAGCGTAGTGAATCTTTGGCAATTTGACAGCACCACGCGCCGCTGGTTCAAAAGTTCATGACACCTTCGGCAGTTGTTGAACTATCCTAAAACAAAAACATTGAACATTTGTGGTTATACTGAGCTGAAAAGCTACATGAGAAAAATGAAACGAAGTTAGAGATGCGTGCGCATTTATTCAATTTGGAAACATTGCTGATTGAAATTTTTATGAAAACAAAGCACTTCGCTTTTGTTTCAATGGTGGGCCAATGGAGGCATAGCATAAGGTGAGATCGTAATTGAAGTCAGTTTTTTTTGACATTTTACCGGTAATTCCAGTCTCACGGAGGAGTTTCGTACATGACGGAGCAAGCAGGATTAAAGCCGCAATTATAATTGTACAAAAAAATTTAACAAGATGTTTGCAGAATAATCAACAATGATATGAGATTCGAGCCTGGGATCCTTGCGCTTGTTGGACTAACGTGCTCAGATGGGAATACAGCCACTAAACAACGCCAAACGGCTAGCACACTGTAGCCTTCAATTGAAAAGCCAATTAAGATGAAGTGCTAAATGTTTGTAAATGCCAATGACAAGTTTGCATGATAATGCTAATTTTCGGCGAAGTATGATTTGATTGTAATGATTTGATTATATGAGAGTGAGGAAGAAAGAAAACAAGAGTCATAGATTATGGAATAATTTATAAAGTAATCCTGCATCTTGATGTTGTATTGCAATATTAATGGAAAAATCTATGTTTGAAAAGGATGGAAATCTCAACAAAGAATCAAAACCCAAATGAACATCGAGACTTGTAAAAATCAGCAAAATTATATTCCAAAGGTGAAAGCTAAAAGTACAGCAGAGCTACTCTAAACTTTTGAAGTAAACTGCAAATGTTCGTCGTACGCACGCGCGCGCGTGTGAGTGTGAGTGTATGTGTGTGTGTGTGCTGTGTGTGTGTGTGTGTGTGTGTGTGTGGTGTGTGTGTGCTGTGTGTGTGTGTGTGTTGTGCTGTGTGTGTGTTCTTTCGGAAGTCAATTCCCCATGTTGTTTTAATGCCTCTGTCTGCATATACATTGGTGATTTGTGCAACAACCTAAGAATCCGATAAAAAAAGGATAACAAAAAAGGTCAGTTTTCCTTCCACTTTCTGTGATTAAGAGTTTTGTGGCTGATCCATCTTGACACCTCCTGAATGTCCTTTCATTTGCTCTCATTCTTCCCCACATCCCTTTTCTCTAAGTCTCCCTTCTATTTTGTCCCTTAACCCTGCTGTTGAAAGCAATCCCTCGCTCCCTTTCAACGGTTTATTACCTCCGCCACTGAAGGTGGACGGAGGTTGTTTTTTCACCCGTCTGTTTGGTGACAGGATATCTCAAAAAGTTGGGTACAGATTGGACAAAAACTGCTGGACAGGTTGGGTATATGACAAGGAAGAATTGATTCGATTTTGGTGGAAGATTGCGGATCCGAATCCAGATCCCGAGAATTTTTAAAAGCGATTCTTCACTATTGAGTTATTACAGCATAAAAAAAACCATTACAATGTAGCACGATAATCTCAAAAGGTTTGTGGAGATTTATACCAAAACTTGGTGGATGAGGTTGCGTTAGATTGGACAAGAACCAAGCCAATTAGATTTTGGTTCAGGTCAGCAGATCTGGCCAATCAGGTGGGAACAAAATATTATAATTGCTCAACCTGCAGAGGTATGCGCTCTACCAAGTGCTGTTCTATTTTCACTCTGTTCCATCCTGCTCTATCCTGTGTTTCTTGCTCCTCCACATACCATTGACATTGTATACAAAAAAAAAAGAAAATGCATTCCTTAAAAAAAACAAACAAAAAAAAAAGTCCAAAATTAAACAATAATAAACTGGCAATTGAAATCTATTTTTGATTGTACAGCACTAACGTCAATTAGCAGAGGTGGTATGCCAAGTCATGTTGGCCCAAAAAATGCACGAAGAAAAAACAGGAAACTACGTGAGATTATATCCACAAGCATCTTGTTTACACATACCACTTCCTCGAAGAAAATATCTCACTTAGGATGTGGATCCTTCCCTGAGCGGTTCAAGTCCAAACTGTGGATGGGGTGGGGATGTGGGGAGGGAGAAGGGAGGGGAGTTTTCATCTAGTTATCAACAAATAAAAGCATGTCACTCTTAGTGCGTTTGCTAATTGTAGCTCAAGCATTCACATCAAGAAGATTCAAACAACCAGTCTTGCTGTCAAGCAGTTGTCTGCATTGAAATTGAGAGACCATCCAATCCCAATAGACTTTTCATAAACAGAAGAATCACACAGACTACACCCACCACCAACCACCCCCCTTTCCCCAGCACCATAAAGCAGTAGACAATCCGTTCACCACTTCACTGCCAGAAACAGCACATACCCTTTCAACAGAGGTGACATCGACACATCGGGCTAAGGCTGTTCATCGAGTCAGACTTTGTTTAAATCTTGCCTACGAGAGCAAATCGAATTTCATTTATCATCCACTTTATTATTTTATAGACTTAAATACATTAGTCGAGGCTCCATGGAAGAGGCTAGACCGGCAGAGGGTGGAAGCTCAACATAGAAACAGGGGTGAAATGAATGTGCAGTCAAGAACACCCGAGTGCTCCAGATCAAATAGAGAGGAAAGAATTTGCTCGTAGAAACGAAGAGCGAGAATTACTTCTGCAATGCATGTTCCCCTACCAAAGTGATAACTTGCAAGTCCAAAAATGACATTAACTCGGTGTGGAAAAATTGACGAAACGCACTGAAACTCGAACCTGTCTGTAACACCATCATAATAAGCCATGCCACAAGTATTTCAGTTGCAGATGTTAAAGGAATGGGGGTGGGGGGGCAGGTAATGAATAAAAGACAGGTGGACAGACTTATGACTGACAGAAGACAAAACCTATAGTCCTCTCCGGTGAAAGTGGAACGGGATTAATGACGGAGGAACATATGTAGTCTTTTTTTCAAATTGGACTGCCATCAAGTAGGCCTTCCAATCTACATTGCTATGATAACTAATGGCAAGTGGAGGCGCCTTCCATCGCTTTCATAACCTTCGACGTGGCTTTGTGGAGGTACAGTGCTTCAAAGCTGCAAGGGTTGTCGGGAAGCATTTTTATTCTCATGCGGTGAAAATTGCGGCTCAGTCATTTGCAGCGTGGTGGCCAGCTAGTTTGCGCTGAGGATTGCACGCCAGGCCAAAGCTATCGGTTTCCATATTTCATGTGCAGGTAATTCATACCGTGCAGGTTTTGAACGTAACAAAGCACGTGCAGCCACATGATTAAAATAAATCATATAATATGTGGTGTACATTTTGCTTGTCGAATTTTCCTTTTGATCTGGATTGTAGGTATCGGTTGGTTATTTTTGATAAGGAAACATTAACACCCAAACTTTTTTGCAAAGAAACCTGAACGCAATAATCATGTCATGTCCTTCTTTGCCAATAACCAGTTGAAAAAATTAAAAACAAAAAAATTACTCTTCTTCGTCTTCATCTTAAACTATACTATTCAACTCGCACACTGGCAAAGTGCGAAAGCTGCTCCGTTTGGTTATTTAAAAAGAAACAAAAAAAAAAGAAACGAATACACGTAAAGACACAGTCCTTGAGAAAATAAAGAAAAAAAAAAACGACCAACTAGAACAGTGTAAAATAAATTGCATTCACTTCAAGGTAAACTGACAAATGACAAGCCCACAAATCAGAAGACTGAACCCCACACACAGGCAGTCGTCGTCATGCCCAGAACGGCACAACAACAACAACAACAAACAAAAAAAGTACGAAACATGTACAACACCAGGTACAAATGAGAAAGATTGAGGCAGACTAGCTATGATGTGAATGGAATTTTTGCTAACCCCTTTGGACTTTCGGCTCCCCCCCCCCCCCACCTCCTGCTCCTTGGAGAAAAACACAGACTGCTCGGGTATTTGGAGTGAAAAGTGGCTGAAAAACTGATCGCCCCAGGTATTTTGGAGGTGCTTTCAACAGTGGCTGGTTAAAAGGCCGCCAGGTTCAAAATGTAAAAGTTTGATGGGATATAAAATTTCCTCGATGTTGCTCCTCACCCCCAGCACATTTGTTTGGAAACAAAATGTCTGCATCTTGGAACTAGAATGGCACTCGAGAGCGCAACCTCCACCGGGCTGAAGAGTTTTACATTTTCTTCAAAATGATAGGCCGGGACTGCAGCCAGACCTTAACCAAAATCTTAATCGCTTGTCTTTGTCCTACCAAATTATCCACCAAGTTTGTCAAATTCGGTCCATAACTTTTTGAAGATATTATGTTATATTATCATTTTTGGCCCTATCTCTCAATGGTAAAAACCACGAAAGGATTTTTAAAAAAATTGTCGTAACCAGATCCGCGCATCCAGATCTTTATCGAAATCGAATACATTTCCTACTTGTCGCACCACCCCAACCGCTCCACCAAGTTTCATCCAATCTCAATCCATAACTTTTTTGAAATATCCTGTTCCACCAGACATACAGAATAACTAAAGACAGACAGACGGAAGGGTGAAAAAACAATAACCTCTGTTCCACCTTCGGGTGGCGGAGATAAATAGTAATGATGCCTGTGATCTTTTGTACCTGAGAAATCCCATTGAGTTAGTGCGATGAAAACAGCCCCTGAGAGGCAGGTGGCCCTGAAAGTTCATTTTACCCCTCCCCAGTAAAAATATTAGTCATTAAACTTTTAATATACAGTTTTTAATGTGCAGTAGTTACAAATAATACAGTCAGTCAGCATCCGCATGACGGAGTGTAAGCTGCTGATTCCTGTCTTGTGCCAACCCAGGAAACATTTTTTTCTCCTTACAGCTCCTTTCAATTCTCACCCAGTGAGTGCATGGTTCTTGGTGTGTCGCGTTGATTGTTAATCCTTAACTATAATCACAGAACGTTGTTTGTTTGGTGGTTGTCACGCTTACTCTTCCTTACAGTTCTGGAGCCCAATTATATCCAGACTTGTTACATTAGGAATTCAGCATGACCCCAATTAATGCATGCGTGTTTTTTTATCTTTGCCGGTGGTCTTCGGGTGCGGAGAGGGGGGTAATGGGGGAGGGGTGTGGCGGATGAAATTCTCTATGTAATGCGTACTCGTGTAGTGCCGCTTCCAGTTAGGGAGGTATACAAGCTCCATCATTTTACAGTACAGCATTCCTTGTCCCCACATTCTCCGGACAGTGAGGCGTTTTGGATGATAAGCAGTCGGTATATGTTTTTGCTCATGCATGTAACCCGGGTTGTTTTTGTTGTGTCTATACAGAGCTGTCAGTTACCTATACACCGCCCAAATTAAAGGCATGCGTCAGAAGAACGCGTTGCATTGTTGAACAAGATCACCCGTAGGACTGCATACTCTTGTAAAATCTTCATAATTCAGTTTCCAGAAGGTGGAACGGGAGCCCTCCCGTTTCCATATCCACCCTCGTTTCGGGAAAGATCATATTCAATGGCTTAATTTGTGAAAGTTTCCCTTGTTGTGTGTGTGTGGTGTGTGTGTGTGTTCCAACTCTGAAGGGGTTACTTCTTTCCAAGCCGTTAATATTGTGATTATTTATTGTGCACTCCCATTTGGTTCCATTCTTTATCCTTGTGCAAAATAGTGTTTAATTATTTCCCTAAGGGCTGCCACCATTCTACACAAAACCAGTTTGGTACGATTAATACCCGAGAGGGGAATTAAAATTTTGGATAATTAGGGAGATAGAGCACAGTTGAGACAAAGCTTGGTGTTGTGTGTCAAAAATTCGGCCTAAGCCGGGCCATCTTCGAGGCAAAATGACGTTCAGCGTGCTTGGTCTATAGCCACTGCGCGTTGCAGCCAAGAGGTTGAGTTGAGGGGCACCATGGAACAAAACAATACAGAGTTACACCAACACCCAGAAAAGCAATCCTAAACATTGGTGATGTAACATGAGTGAGTTCTCTACAGGTTAGACTCAATCGTTACCTGATGCCAACTTGTATTCAATCCATAGGTCTCAGCACCTGGATTAAATAAAATCACTGTTAAAATCTGGTGTGTGCTTTTTAAAACAGGATCTAAAGGCTTATTGGATATTCCTTACATGAATCTGAAGGGTTTATAAGAAAGAAGAGTCTCCACTTCATCGATGCTGATTTTGAAAGATCGAATGACAGATCCCGTCAATCTTGTAGCATTGTACCCCCTATCCTTAGCAGGAGAATGATATAAATATGACAATGAGTTAAAATATGAGATGAGTAACACCACTCCACTCCTCTGCACCCCCTGCCACACCCAACCACCAAAAAGAAAAATCATTATTTTTCTAACAAAGCTGCCGATTGCCCTCACCAGAATTCAGTGCGGCCATTTCCTTTTTGCACTTCTCCAGCAAGCGAGAAATGCTCCCATTGTCGAGTCAGAAAGTGTTTCCGTCCTGCCCCAGCATCAGTGCAAAATGCTGACACGTCCTCATAGAGCGATCATAACTGTTGTTTTCCATTGACGGATACATTGTAGGGGCGCTTGCACCAGCGTCTTGGCCACGTTCTGCAAAATCCAGCATGGAGACAATCAGTTACAAGGACAATGCATTAAAATTAAATAAAGAATGTTTTGGTTTCAAACGATTCGCACCAATGTGGTTTTACATTTAAACCATAGCCGGTGGACACATAACCACAGTTGTTTTTCTTGGTATTGCTATAAAAAGGAGAAACGCAAAGGGAGAGATAAAGAATATGAATTGATGGTGAGATATATTTTCTAATGTTAAGAGTTAAAGGCTCATTGAGGGAGCTTATCATATTATAAATGGATGAGGTGTTGTGTGCTGTGTGTGTGTGTGTGTGGTGGTGTGTGTGTGTGTGTGTGTGTTGTGTGTGTGTTGTGTTGTGTGTTGTGTTGGATTTCTACTGGAGCCGTTCTGATGTGAGTGTATAGCAAACAAAATGATCCACCATTGAATTATCCTCAATTGTGCAGCTAATCTAACTACAAAGACCCAGAAAGAATTCCCATGTTTTAAATGCACGCCATGTTAAGCGGTATGAGAAGCAGCTTTGTATACTCTTCCATGGCATCGGCATTGCAATACAAAACATTGAAAAAGAGCAATCAGAGATTGCAGACCCTCACCAGGAACTTGATTTGTCTGGCGTTGTGTAGTTGTTGTACTTGTGTGTTAAGTAATTAATAAAGACATAATTTTAGAATGTCACTTTATAACTGCTGGAATGGATGGGACCCGGGTACCAAGAGTCCACTTTGATGGGTCAGGGTTCAGGTTGCTTCAATGACGTTTTTATTATTCATTTGAATTTAGAATGGGCATGAAAAATAAATTAAATTCAAGTCAAATGGAAGGACCAACTATACAGTCCTGCATTGGGAGTAATCAGAAGGGAACCCGAACAAGCAAAAAGCAAAGATGAAAGTCATCAGGAGTACCTGGATAGGATTCACATTTCAGCTGCGATCCTGCTTACCCTGCAACCAATCAAGCCACAGCCAAGTGAGACAAATTAAAATAAAATACAAAATCCCAAAAAAAGAATCCAGATCACAAAAAATTAAATAATTCTGGCTGCCAGACCCCATTGTGTCCGATCAAGTATGAGATTGAAAACATGTATTTCCCAATCACAGCTGATCGTAATTGTTATTTGAAGTTTCACGTCGATTGATTAAAGCAGTATGCAAAGAAAAACATTATTTAATATTCTTCTTCAATTCAGTATGGCAAGCCAAATCATGTACCTATCGATTATTCCTCACCAAACTTGGTAACCACCCATTGACTTGAGGAACTTACGTGAAGTTTCCCCTCAATCTTCCGGCGCAGTTTCTGGAGGAAGAATATTTTTATGGGTCTTGGAGTAAATTCAATATGGCTGCCAAAACCATGTACTATGAACATAATATGTGTCAACCTTTTTGTTCCTCATGGATAGGTGGTCATAACATGTTAAAGTTTCACCTCGATCTGTTCAGCCACTTCAGAGAAGATTTTAAGGGTTTTTTTCCCCTAACCACTGCCCAAGCACGTCTGGGGCTTGGATGAAGGTTAAGCAAATGCTCAATCAGGACAGGCAGCTGCGTGTGCCATACAAGGGCACAGAACAGAACAATTGACAAAATTTGATCCAATGGGACCAACGGGCCTAACTAGTACGGTTAATATAACTTAACTGGATACAGGACATTAGGCAGACATCATTGTACTTTCACATGAATGCACAGACTTCACAAAACACAAGAGACAAATAAACACAGCATCTGGATTATCTTGGGATTACAGCACCATGAGGTTTGATGTCCTCAAAAGGGAATGCTAAATGGGGAAAACAAAACAGGCTAGCCAATATGGACAGCCCAAATTCCCCTGCAAAAGGAAGGCATTTACTCTATGTGCTCATGGAATGCAAGCCCACAAAGCACAAGCACAACTTTTTTGTACTTAGATCCTACTTTAGCCCTGCATCAAAAACCAGACTAGATAAATGTGAGACGTGGAGTATACTGTAGCAGGCCCTGTGGTCAGGTTAATTCCCCGACCAAATTGGTGGGGACAGTGGTTAAACACCGACCAGGCCGGATCGCCAAGTGTTTTCCTTCGAGGCGATCACGTGATTCTTCGGATATTATGGCGCGTGCAGGATGGGAAGGGTTGGCAAAAGCGGAGCAGACACAGACGCACAGACAAGGGGTTTATACTTGAACCCACGCAGATAGACAACATTAAGCAGAACTTAAAAATAAAACACGAGGGTTTAATGAAAATAAGTCAAATCATTTACAATAGGCAATAATTCAAAAGTGTAATCAGAAAACACAGGTAAATAAAGCCTAAAGTCGAGGTGGTCTCTACAACACAGACAAGGGGAAAATAAAAGAAGAAAATACCTCCCTTTATTCTGGCCACTTAGCTTTGTCCAGAGATGATTTCTTTTATTGAACTTCAGGTCAAGCCCTTTCAGTCCTAGCGAAGATGCGCACAGAAAACGTCTGCCGAACCGCTCTCTGGGTGGGAAACGTTACGTGCACGTAATTCGTGAAGGCGGAATTCCAATGCCAGGGACACCAATTGCCATGCGGCTTCTTCTCATGGAACGAATTATGCCGAATTATTCCTCTCTAAACAAGGTGCTCTCACTAACGATCACCCACCTTCCTCCATTGAATCACACGACGGACGACGATCTCTGGGGCCCTGTGATAAGGGACGCTCCTTCTTCCCTCATCCAGGAAAACATACACACTTCACGGCCTTCAGCCGAACAGCAATGGCTTGCGTCTGTGCTCCGTCACACGCGGGCAATTCACAGCACGACAACAAGATTGTTGTTGTTCTATTTCTCGTGTACCAGACGTAGCCAGCAGTGAGACCCCCTTTACTCGATTGTGTCCTCCACCAACTGTCCGTTCTTCGAACCCCCCTTCCCTTACCGGCTCTTCTGATGTCCACCACACCCATCAATCATCCCTCCAGGCAATGACTTAGGCTTGGTACGAAGCCGGGAAAGGCGGGGCTTCTTTAGCCTGCTTGGCATGTGCTTACGGCATTGTATTATGGTTTGTTGTTGTCATGGGTTGTTATCAAAAACATAATTCTTTTTATTGCTGGCTTGTTAAATGCAAAAAACGGAAGGACAAAAGTCAAAGGAGGCAATCCACATTACTGGCGGGATTAGCCTTAATCCCTATGTAATTTAACACAGCACCCACCCCTCGGTGTGGTGATAACTAACACTCAAGCTTTCACAGTTTCCTACTTAGTTTACACTTCGAGATGTTTCCTACACGTCCACAGACCAAGCAACTCTGTGCAATCCTAACGTTTCGATTTGACAATTCCTCCATCTACCCCCACAACAACCGTTAATTATACTATATCAAAACCACTGCTACAAAATTACGTAGATTGTCGCTGCTCCGATCATGACAGATGCTCCAACGTTCCTAATGGGGTAATTGCGGTTGTCACAATTATAGCACAGCAACAGTACTCACCTGATCATTATCCTATAACTACCTCCACCTCGAAAAGCGTGGACAGAGGTATGTTTTCACCCGTTCTGTCTGTCTGTGGAAGGCAGGATTATCTCAAAAATGTTGCAGACGGATTGAGAAATATTGGTGGACCGTTTTGGTGTGCCACAAGATGCATCAATTCGATTTTTGGTCGAAGACCCGAATCCAGACTCGGATCTGAGAATTCTCAGGCGATTTTCATCATTGAGTGGTGGTGGTGGTCGATGCGCTAGCTGCCGCGGTTAGCTATCATTTTCTCTGAAGCGCGACTGCTGTCGTGATGCAGTGCCTTCTCTACCAGTACACACACTGGAACGTCACTCATCTTCGGCCGCACCTCGGAAGGATGACAGGCTGGAGTCAACCCCCTGGTATATTAATTCAGTGTCCGACAGGGCTTTGAAAAATCAGGACCCATCGGGATCCCAAGCACCACCTACCCACTGAGCCAACAACCAGGCTTATCATTGAGTGATTAAGTCCAAAAACGATATTATAACAAAGATATCTCAAAAGGTTATGCGACAGATTCGGAACAAAACCTGGTGGAAGGTATTGGTGCGTGACAAGGACAAATCTGATTCCGATTTTGGTTGAAGAATCCAAAAATCCAAGAATGTTGTTTTTTTCAAGTGATTCTAAACCGTTGAGAGTGGGGCGACAAAAATTTATATATAGCATTGATATTTCAAAAGTTGATGGAAGAGTAATGACGAAACTTGGTGATTTGAGTTGGCGTAGGCGCACAAGAACAAAGCCGATTCAATTTGCGTTCGGTTCCGGCACTGCAGATCCGGCCATCAGGGGATACAAAGACATAAACTGTTCACCTGGCGAACGGCAGTGCTCTAGCAAGTCGCCGTTTTAGATGCCACATAGCAGCGTGTCATTTAGAGACTCATCGATTACATTAACAAAGAAAAGAGCAATCATTAGATTGCAGACCCTCAACCAAGACTTCTATTGAGGGTGTAATTTAAATTTTTTTTTATAGGTTTTAGGCTAAATCCAATATGGCTGCCAACCATATGACCATGTGATGTGAATATATTGTGAACCTTTTGTGCCTCATGGATAAGGCGGTCATACGTGTAAAGTTTCCCCCAATTTGTTCAGCCACTTCAGGGAAAAGATTTGAAGGTTTTCTTTTTTTTTTTCTGTTAAACAAACATTGGATGCTGAATCACGTGACCGATGTGTTAATTAATTTTTCTATGCGACCATTTTTATCCTGAATGACCCTTGAAAATTCTTATTACTGATCGGATGTGCGTTTTCATATGCAATTATGACGTCACACCAAGGCACCTATGACGTCATAAAAAAAAATCAAACTTTATCCAAGAGATGCAGAAGCGGTCCAACGTTTTTACGTTTTTCAATAACAACTGGCCCACACTATATGACCAAATGATGTTCACTAATTATTCCATTAAAAACATTCTCATGAGCAGTCTTAGCACCAATCGGTGACACATTTTCGTCTCAATTCCACACAACGTGGTGCGAGAAAAACCACGAAAGTTCTGTGTGGCCAAACAGACAAAAACAGACAAACAGAACAAAACAGACAAAACGGAACCCCAAAATGCAATACCCTCTCCTTTGGCAGGGTAAAAAAAATCTCATACATTTACTGATGAGATTTGATTCACATAATCATCTTGATGGAAAACCCCACCTTAGCTAAAATAGGACAGGTTATATATCTGCTCTAAACAATCAGGATGGACAGCCTTGGCCTTTACTTGAATGGGATGTTCGATCGACATTGCCACCACCAGAAAGCAACCAAACAGCACCTGTGCAATGGAGTCTTTATTTCACTGTGACAGCACAATATTGGCTGCGACCTTCCTCCATCCACACGGATCCCAAGTCATAACTGCGAGCGTGATGGCGCAGGAATGGAGAACATCGTTCCAGTTGGTCACACCCTAAAATAAAAAGGAAAGAGATTACAATCAACTCATAATAGCATACTCTTTAAATACCTGATTAATGTGATAAATCATTTTGGGCAGGTACGTAAAAATAAGCAAAGTGGGGAAAATCAAATCAGGTTTGGTCTGAAAATGCTTATGAAAAAAACCGCTGGTCATTCATTTCACCTATTGACCACGATCATCAAGCACTATTGTCTTAAAAAAATAAAAATCGACCGAAACAATCCGTATCAGGTCGAAGTCAAAAATGCAGTCGATGTCAATGCTTGCACCAAAAGGTCAAGTTCTTGGAAACCCAATGCCTGTCTATTTTAGTATTGAGCACTGGGGCATTCATCGTTCAACGTGTACCCACCCTCCCGAACACTAATACCATTTTTCTCCCCATATGTTGGTCATTTATCACTGGGTGAAAACAAACTCACTAATACCAAACGTTTAGACCTTGTGGGCCCATTAACGGCGCCCATTTTAGGGGCTCCCCCAAATTTGGAACGCCCCCCAGCTCGCCCCACAATCTTTCCAGACGGCCATATCCCACAAGGGTTGTAGTGTCCAAATTTGGCTGATCTTGGTATTTCAAAAATGGCTCGTAAAAGCGAGATCTTTCGAATCGCGTAAGTAAAATCACTTCCGAAACAGTAATTCAAAAAATTATAGTGTGGGCGCCCTTGACCTTGGGCCCCCGGCTCCCCAGCCAAACGATGGTCCGATTTTTTGTGTAATACCCCTCCAATATACTCCAACAACCTTCAGCATCAAATGAAAATGGGATCTCAAGGGTTCAAGTGTGATGATGGTTTTATTGGTTCGGGACTCGGGTGCTGGACCACACAAATACGCCACAATACATAGCACAATATTTGAACACAAAGATTATCCAACTACACTATATCAAGACTATTATTGTACATACATTTCTCACTGCACATGCAGAACTGCAAGCTGGATACATAGTACGAGTAAGAGTTTTTTCCTAGACATATTATAGTCCAAGATTTTTTTGCCAACCAACTGTTTTATTTGACCGCTGTGTTTCTGTACTGATTGTGTAGGTCACCTGTACGTCAGTTTTTCGGATTCTACGGAACAGAAGTATATCAGAAAATGTCTCTAACAACTGCAGTGATCTTCAAATGTCAGGAAAAAAGGAAACTTTTGCTGGGGCCCGTTTGGATGAAGAAAAATTCACTTCACTGTCATAGTGTCCCTGAAAGGCCTTCCATGATGCAGGCAAGCCACATTTTTTCCATTCATAGTGCACTGTCTGACATAACACTGAGGTTTCCCGTTAAAAGTTGGCTGTAGATTTGAAATAGCGAGCGATACGGATGTTCCTCGCTAAGGCTCTGAATCGTGTAACTTGGAAGAGCAGTTTAGAAATAGGGTATGAAAGATGAAGTTTTTGAGTTACCAGCTAGGTTTTGGCCATCAACCTTTCTTCAGATTTCCTTTCCTCGTCCATACGCCCATCCTTGGGTCCCATACACCCGAACTTCATTCATTCAAACCATTTTCTTCAGCAAGGCGAAAGATCTTTTTTCTTACTGAGAGAAATAATTTGACTGTCGTAACGTCACGCACGCTCTCACGTGTTGCTTCTTGTTTGGACTGTACCTCCTACCGCCCATCTGAAGGGCCCTTAGCCCATGACTTGTGCAAAAAATGTCATCTCTGCGTCAATACGATACTCTGATTTGTTACGACATAGGTTTATCGAAGGCCTTCTGCCATTCTTATATGGCCAGCCGCAACGTTCCTTGGAAAATAGTAAAGTTTCTTTAATCAATTTCCAAAGCTAGATTTCAAGTGTTCCAATTGAGCATTCTTTGGAAGAGTTGGACTGAGCTACAATCTGCGTGAGCTATTGCATTCTGATTAATCGGTGAACGAATCGTGGTTTAATTTGCCATCGTCCCGATTTTGAAATAGTAAACCCGCAGGGGTAATTGGCGCTTGAGCAGCATCCAATGGATATCCTTGGGCCGCATCCTGACGACCAAAACGAATAGCTCTCTGAGAAGTCTCCAATAATGACAAATTCTCCTTCACCGATTCTCGTCTTTCTTATTTTCAGAAAACTGAGATTGGGCGCTTGGCAATGAAGTCGTGCTCCCCTAATCTTTTCACCGCACGTTTCCACAGAATTGATTAATGAAATTCTTCCAAAGGCAGACCACTGGAAGCTCAGTTCAGATCTGATCGGTGGATTCCACCGTTTAAACGTGAATTTCAGTCAATATCTTCTAGTTCATAAGCACTCAGCTAGCTCAGGTTTGAAGTCTCAATTGATGGGCAACTTTCACAAGTTCTGATAATAACAAGCCGGTGTGCTGGGTTACAAACTATGCGTGCTATCACATGATGACAGCTAGGAAGTTCGGCTATCTGGGCATTTTGGAACCAAACATCATGAGTTTCACATTTTTGACTTATCGTACATACACCGACCACTGTGTGTAGCCGAACGGGCCAGACACCACTCCGGGGGACGGAGCATGGCGACTTCGCGATCCATACTTTCAAGGCCAGGGTCTTCTCTTGAATTTCTGAAACAGTCCTTGAGATGTTTAGTACTCAGGCGCTTTTGAATCTTTGTCTTTTTCCATTTCATTCCTGACCACACACAGTTCCTTTTTTTCCCGGCATATATTCGGCTGACTTCATCACTTCGGTAAAAATTCGGTTACGGTGGATTTCACTTCGTTCAGGCAATATTTTACTGTTGGGGATTTTGAAGCACATAGCGTACCATTTCTTTCTCTAAAAATTTTGGACTTTGCACAGCCATTTCTTTGGGAGCAAGCTGAATTCACTCATCATCCCTCTGATGCTCACTATTCCCGAGCAAAATATTGTCAGTAACAACGTATTTGCTCTGAACGACTCGAAACAACCGATTTTTCTTTCAGGCACTTTGAATCACCTCTGGCATCAGTTTTATCACATTTTGACGCTGATTTTGTGTTTTCTCCGCAGGCTTGGCTCAGGCAACTAGTTATAAATTTTCTTTCGCACAGAATTCTTCCCACTATTACTTCGCTTTTCAGGAACGTACCTGGGTTCTTTCCGGCTTTCGTTTGTCGAATGTGGCTTTCTCCTTTATCATCGATAACGACTGGTTTAATTAGTGTCAACTTCTTTGCTTCTCGCTCAAAAACCTTGATCGTCCTCATCTGTCGAAATAGATTCTGCAATGCCTTCGACTAGTCCTTCTGATGCATAATTTCGAACTTGGTCGAAGTATGATTTCTTCAATACGTTCTAGGTGACCAACTGAGAAAGCTTTTTTTTACTGCGCCACGACACGTTACAAAGTCCTGTCACTCTTTTTTCACCTTTGCAAGAAAATTTCATCAACATATTCATTTGACCACATTGCGAAAGATCTTTCGTGTTTCTTTCTTAATGGCAGCTTAACGGATCACAACAGTATTTTCGGAACTCCTTTCGATCTTCAGTCGCCATGCTTACTGCAAAATATGCAAAAACTGAGATAGCCCATTTACAACTTAATTCGATGATGGTTATACAAAAAATATTACACCTAAAATCAAGACACAAATTGGCAGAATAATTTTCCAAATGATGCAATATATATACATTATATAATAGTCCAGAGATGATGATTGTCAATTTCAACATAGTCACCTGCCAGCAGGTGACGTCATTGAACGATGACGCAAACGTCGCCCAATGTCGATCAAGAATTAGTGAATATGTGGACCTCAGAACAATAAAACCATCATCACACTTGAACCCATTGAGATCCTATTTTAAATTTATGCTGAGGTGTTGAGTATATGAAGGGGTATTCTCACACGGAAAAAAGTTGGGATCATCGGTTGGCTGTGGGAGCGGGGCCCAAGGTCAAAGGGCGCCCCAAACTATAACTTTTTTGAATACCTGTTTTGGAGTGATTTACTTACGCGATTCGAAAGATCTCGCTTTTACGAGCATTTTGATACCAAGATCATCCAAATCGGACCACTAAACCTGTGATATGACACTGGAAGATTGTGGGTCAACTGGGGCACCCAAATTGGGGGGGGGGGGCTAAAATGGGCCCCGATGGGCCCCAGGTCTGAAAATTGACACATAATGTTTTACCGTGGATACAAACACTTGCATAAAAAAAGAGTGAAATCTGAGACGATGTGTCAAAATTTAGCTGAAAAATGTGTACACTTGACATGGAACGCCCCCACTGCACCATGGTTACAACCAAGCAGCTGCCTCTGTGATCAATTGCTAAAGGAAACCACAGAATATCCGTTAAAAATAAAAAGCAGCATAAAAATAAATTGTTGTAACTTCATCTTGACAGCACTTCATTAGTTGTTTTTTTTTCGTTTTATAAACACGAGGAAATACTCTTCATTTTGGGCAGATTTCAGCTTGCTTGCAATTTAGTCACATTGCAGTAGCTGCAGTCTTACAGTAAGGTCATGCTGTGGTGGCATGTATAGACCTGCCAGGCATTACACATTCAATTTTTCTTTTCTTGCAAGAATTGGTTGCCAAGGTGAGCTGGTAAGATGGTCTCAAGATACGCGCATTCTCATTTGAGCTGTCTCGCTCGGTTCGAATATTCAAGCCAGCTACAAATGGTCATCCTGGTGTTTCAAATCAATGTGTGCATCATCCAACCGGAGGAACCATCCATCAGCACTGGGGGGGCACTGGCAGTATTTAAAGATGCCACAGCACCTTTCAGGACGAATGCACGAGCTATTGCCGGCACCCTGAACAAATGATGAATTCTTCTTATATGGGAAGGTGACGGCAACACCCATAGCCAAGTACATGACATAATACAGGGAACACAGGTTAAAATCCATATATACACGTCCAACATTGTTGTTCTCCAAATAATAGATGCTGAAGCTGTTCTACAGCCTCAGAAAAACGTAGGAGACAAGAAAGCCTTCACGTTGCTCGTGTCCAGGCCACAATCCGGTTTCCCTGTTCAAGTTTCAAGCACTAAGAGTAGCAGAGTTCAAGAGATCATACTACAACAGTAGTGCTGACTAAGTAGTAAAACCATTAATTAATCAAAAACAATACAATGTGAAAAAAACTGGAAACTCCTGCACTGTACAGAACAGATCGATACGCACGGACAGAATCTACACCACTGCGGTCAAAACTGCAACTCCTCTCTCACTGATAAAGAAAGGACAATTACTTGTGGCGCGATTCCCTCAATAACAAAGTGGTTGAATATTCGCATTCTCCACCAGTAGACAAATTGCATCGCGATAGTTCTCTGTGTTCAGCAAGTTGCTGGGAAACTGAACGTCCAGCCAACATGGTTCTCTCAGAGCCTCAACTTGTTTCAGAGACTCCCAATGTGTAGATAATCTGCTGGGTGATGTGGAAATGGTAGACAGTCTATAAAGGTAAAAAATCTTTTCGAAAATAAAATGCACCTTCAAATTAAATCCTTTTCATCATACATGCTTGAGGGGTGCTGGCAATGCCGTGCATTGCATTTTTTGACACGAGGTGTCAGGCCTGATATTCAACCCAGCGACAGATTTTTGTCTATTTTAGTACAGTGGATGGAGCCTGGTGTTGGCTTAGTGGTTAGTGGCTGGCTTGGGATTCTAGGGTCCTGAGTTCGAGCCCCGTTGCCACTGAATTAACACCAGGGGGTTGACTAGCCTGTCATCCTTCGAGGTCGACAAAATGAGCACTAGTGTACTGGTCCCGGTTAGCAATAGGTGTACCATATCCCTGTGTGGTCAAGAGGCGACCAGGGTTGGCGTCAGGAAGGGCATCCAGCCATAAAACATTGCCTCAAGAAGGGAACCATGATGCATGGAGCCCGCAAAAAAGCTAAACCCTGCTCAGCAGGGGAAAATGGCTGTAAAAGGCAAAAAAAAAATTTTTTTTAGTACAGTGGTACAGAAGAAGTAAACAACAAAGTAATACGTTAGGACTTTAAGGTGGGGCAGAAGAATGGAGGCAGAAATGCAGTGGGAAGATGATACAAAATGGCAATAAGACACCGATCGTTGAAGGACAGGGGGTGGAGATTCCGGACAGACAACATTATTTGAAACAAGTACAATATAATCAGGGATAATCACAACAGGACTATTAAAAGCTATTTCAGGACAACTGCACAGTTGGTAGTAGGTACTGTAGGTACAGTTTCTTGGTATGGAAATACACTAGGTGGTTTGCCATGACCTTCAGAGAGGGGCATTTCCTTCCCAGCAAAATTTATTATTAAAAACCCCAGAAATTTGGGTGGATCGCTGATAAGCAAATGGCTGCCTTCACGGTTGTTACTGACTTGCATAACAGGTCACTCGTCAAAGCAATGGTTGTTGCATGAACACCACTGAGAAATGACAAGAATGGTAAGGATCTGAGCTTTTCACATTTTTGAATAATTCTACACGTATCTTGATTGAACGTGTCATAGTTTAATTATATCTTGGGTCATTTCTAAATGTATCTTCATAATACACCGATCTCAGAACAATTGCTGTTGTTCCGGGTCTTCGTCACTTTGTGATTCAAATACGATGACAAATAAACAGTTATGCGAGCTAACCACAATGCAAATGAGATGGCTTGCTTCCTGAAATAATCTTCTCATGTCCCCATTGTCACAGCATTCGAGTCAGAAAAGTCAATATTGTTTTTTACAACAATGGCTCTTCGTGATGACTAAGTGATTCATCCCTCAAGCCACCATCGTTGTTTTGCATTTGGTGGACATAATGGATGTGCGGGTTATCACATTGAGCTGTACCATTCCACAAACTACCAAACTATTTCTGGTAATCTATTGAGGAGCAAGCACAAACAGCAAAGCATGTCTGGCTAGTGCTCCAGGCTGTGGTAGAGACGAGCAACTGCATTTTGTGTGTGTGCTGGGCGACTCTAAACAAGTCTCAACATCTATGCACCGGTTTATGGAAGAAGCATTAGGGGGAAACAAGTAGGACATTGAAGTGCAGAATGCTAAGATGCAGCAGGACAATAACAAAACTACTAAAATGTATTTGAGGATGCAAAAAACTTCCACAACCTATTTGTTTTACTGCATTTTGGGTTTTAAGCTACCCTTGGCAGTTTACCAAACATCTGCCTTTTGAAAGGAAATATTTATGCAATGCAGTTTTTACATGGCATAGTTCAAAAGCAAGCACGCATGCCGTGAGTCATTCTCAGCGCCCAACTCAAACACCATCATCAGCAGAACTTTTGGGAAGGTGTTACAACCCACAGCTACGATCGATCCATTAACTGTAGTTGAGGTCCCGAATGCAGACAGTGTTTGCTGCATGGCCAAATTCCACATTCTCAGCGGGTAGGGTGGAGCTGAGACCAATAAAGCGAACATCACACTCCCCTTGCACACCAAGTTGTCACTGCTGTAGATCGGTTTATTTGCAGTAAATAAAGCACTGGCTGGCAAGAACATTACATTTTTAGCCTCACCTCCAAGGGGTTGTGAGACTATTGCAACGCCCCTGTCTGTGGGTGTGTGTGTGTGTCTGCGTGTACACATCTATATATTTTCCACTTAAAAAATTGTTTTCTCTGCAACCGCTTGTGCAATTGATGCAAAACTTCAAAACATAGGATGGACTCCCCATGGAGAATACTTAATTGATAACTCTGATGTCAAAGGCCACATGGTATGGCAGCCATATGGATTAAAGGAAAAAACTTGGACATCTCTGAAACGTTCAACAAAAAAAAAAGTTTAAACTTGGATAAGTCATTCAACTCCCTATAGGGTACAGAGGGTGGTAATGATGACATCATCAGAGAAGTGGTATTCCAGCCATAATTGATTGAATCGAAATCCTTATTCAAAAAATCTGACACTTCATGTATCTGTTCTATGACCCGATAGGAGTGAAGAATTAAATTTATGATGTCACCTGTCACGTGGTCTAGCGACCATATAGGATTGAAAATAAAAAAAAATAAAAAATAAAAAATAATTAATCTCTAGAAGCACTTAACAGATCGACTAGCCATGGGAACTCCAGCTTCCCTCAACATCAAAAAACCGAGGAGTACAAGGTGGTGAGGTTGGGCGAGGGAGTTCATGATGATGCGGATTCGAGTGTTCCAGTGGTGAAGAATGCTCTCCCAGAAAAGAAAGCAAGTCGGAAGTGGAATGAGAGGAATGAGAGGAGAGTGCATGAGAGAAGAGTGGAAATTATAGTGAGATGGAGGTCGGAGTGTCGGGGAAGGTTGGGAGTTTCTTTTCAGCCATTTGAGGTGGGGTGTAGAGAGTATCTTGAAAATTACTGAAATGCATGTCTTGCTAGACTTCGAGTGTGTGCAACGGAAAGAATGATGATGTACAAGAGAGAGTGGCTTTGGGTGCCTTGAAGGGTTCACTTTGGTCTGGAGGAAGTCGATGGAGGCAGGTCAAACTATTGGTTGAGGTTGGTTGGTTGGTGGTTCTTTCAGCCACAAAAAGGCAGTAGTGACTGAACATGGAAGAGATAGGATGGAATATATGTGTTTGTGTGAATGGTGTTGTTTTAAGCACATATATGCCGTGAGGATACGTAGTTGTCTTTTGGTGTGTGTATTTTTTTTGCACGTGTTTTGCTGTTGAGTGGTGTATGTCGTAAAGCTGGGTGGTTGTTGGTTGCTCCAGTATATATTATCAAAGCTGTGGATTTCTGTGAGTGAAAGATGTTGTTTGTTGTAATTTATTTTCTCGCTGACTGGGGTAGGAGTACGTATGCATCCAAGTGTACTTGCTGCATGTGGAAACATATGTGCCCCTGCTGGCTCACCTTAGCTGAACGTATTGAGGTTGAAGGGCCGAAACAGATGATACCGAGACCTTTGCCTGAAGACCTGGTCAGCAAGCGCACACTTGTGGCCCAAGTGTGTTTTGAAATTGCATAACTAATAATATATATATTTGAAGAGAAACAAAGACCCACTCACATCTCTCACCTGTGAATGGAGGGAATATCCAATCAGCTCTCACCTAATAAATTAACCCAGGTAGCTAAATTATATAATTAATTGACTGCTCTCATGATCTTCTCACCGAAGAAGCTGCATAAAGCAACCATGAAAAGCTACCAAGGCAAGCCCTTTGCTGTTTCAAACTCTTCCCAGAGTTAGGAAGTGGGTGGAGGGGGCAATTTATATGTTCGATTTGTTTTAATAAAATGCTTAAGCTATATATAAAAGGAGCTCGTCCTCAATGGCGGCGTGCGTGCCTGCCTGCACCCGTCAAAATTAAAAAATATTTAAAAAAAAGAGGAAGATGTCTGAAATAAAAGGCTACACATTTTGAATGCAGACAGCTTTGCATTTTCACATTTCTATTTTGATCTTCCTCTTTGTGTGTTATATAATCATTCATAATTCAGCAACTACAAATAAAAGGCTGTGACGAATATCACATAACAATCGCCTCCTCTTCGCTTCTCCACACACCAAATTTCATACCTATCCAAAAGCAGATGCAGACGGCCTTTGCTTTCTTGTGTTTTATAAATTTTTAATTGTATTTTCGTGTGCAATTTTTAAACTAATAAAATGCTTAATGTTTTATATATTTTGTTATTTTGGTATGGATGAAATCCATCTATGTTATTAAATTGTTTTTAATACTTGTTTCAGTTAGATTTGGAGAATGGGTTGGAGATATGCCTGGTGTTGCCTTATTGGTTAGGGTGGTGGGCTTTGGAAACTAGGTCCTGAGTTCAAGTCCCGCTCAGCTGTTGAATTATACCAGGTGGGGTTAACTCGGCCTGTCATCATTCCGAGGTCAGCAAAATGAGTGCCAGCATGCTGGTATACTGTGTCGGAGTGGTGACCCGTCCAGGATTGTACCCAATAGCGAAGAGAGACTGCTTAAGCAGCACAAACGCTCTGCAAAGAGTCTGGTCCCAATCTCTCCTCTTGCTGGTATTCTGTGTTGGAGTGGTGACCCGTCCAGGATTGTACCTAATAGCCAAGGAGACTGCAAGAGCAGCACCAACATTCTGCACAGAGTATGATCCCAACAGATGGTTAAATGGTTGGATATCTATCACTTTTGGAATGGTGCTGTCCATTTCCCCCGTCCCCACCCCACCACATCCTGGTATGTTTGGTTGAGTCCACATTTCATTCAATTTGTTTTCCTAATAAAAGGATAATGTTTTATACCTGTTTAAATTTCGGGATGCGTGCACTAGCCCAAAGCAAAGTAACTTCCTTGCATGGAATCACCAACATAGCTTCAGCAATTATTGAGAAGGTGGAAGGTTGGGCTATAGTTTTACATTGTTTTTGGAGGGAAGAAGAAGAAAAAGAAGTACAAATAGGCAATTTAACGATCTCTTGTTGTGGTACTTTAGTGATGTATTATGGCATTTAAAAGTCTTGGTGGTTCAGAAACACTCGAGAATAAAAGGTATGACTTTTAAATGCTTACGACTTCACTCTACAGAAGTTTATGAGCATATCATTGTGTACACATTTGAATGGGCGGCCATTTTTTTCCTGTATCATCCCTCGATATGGAGTACGACCGTACTCCATGATACATAGCACGCACGTGCGCTAGGGTGTTTCACAAAATTTATTTTCACAAAATTTTGCCAGATCGCTTTTTGTCTTGTTCCAATTGGCATTGTAAGCATCTGTACCAAAAATGGAGTCAATTGCTGCACATTTAGGGTGGCACACTTTTTCACAATGTTGACCTTTTTTTCTATTTTCAGGAATAAATGGCATCAAGAAAGAAATGTAACTTGCCTCGAGAAGCCCCCTCTACCTTCCATTTTAGGAGCTCGCCTTCCCTCAAAGGAGCAAGTGCTACTCCACCTCCTCTATCATATTGAAGAGGGGAAGGCATTATCAAAGGCCACAAACAGCAACAATGGATGAAGTAAAGAAGATATGGAGAGAGCCAGGTTACCGACAATGACGGATGCCAATCTTCGAAAAAAGATCAGAAGCTGTATGCGGAGTACAAGAAACTAATAAAGAAGGAAAAACAAGAGAGACGGATGGAGCTCTTTTACGTCGTGAAACTTGGCTAGGGATCTTCAGGACCTCTTCGATATTTCTGCAGCAAACATATTCGACTGAAGATCCCGAAGAAGACAAAGAATTTCTAAGGCGCCAAAGAGAAGACCGGATGTCATGCTCTTTTGGATGTGTAGACAAGGTTCAGCAAGGGAAGGATAAGAGAAAGAGGGCAAGAGAAGTCTGAGAGAAACGCAAGAGCTGAACACAGTGCAAAACAATGGGCAAAACAGAAGTGTATCGAGGTACTCACACGCTATCTCGATTGAGGAAGAAGTTGGACAAGATTCATCAACAGCCTCTGAAGATGGTTCAGACGAAGAGTTCGCTTACAGGGCAAGCCTGCCAAGCCCAGCCATATCTCACATGCAGGATTAAAGAAGCGAGGCTCATCTGAAGTACTTGTTGCTTCATTGACAACAACATGGGACAGAGAGGGTCTATCCAATCGTCAGGCTGCTGCATCCTTCATAGGACAGCAAAGAGCTTGGGACATGATGTTAGCAATTACTCAGTAAGTTTCCGCAACTGTCCATAGAGCTCGCAGCAAGAACAGAGCAAAGGTGGCATCTCAGTGGGAGTCTGAAGCTTTCGTGATCCACCTCTTCTAGTGCTTCATTGGGATGGCAAACTATTGCCTCAAGCCACCTGCCAGCGCAACCATGAAGACAGGATTGCAGTCATTTGCCAGTGGGTGGATTTTTGAAGAACGCATTCTTACGCATTCTTAGGTTGAGCAATAAAAATTGTGAAAAAGTGTTGCCACCCTTTACTGGTGTCCTATTGGCTCAATTTTTGGTACAGATGTTCAAAATGTCAATAGGAACAAGGCAAAATGCGATCTGGCAAAATTTGGAAAACTTTTACTTATACCATTATATTGTGAACCACCCTAAACGTGCGCGCACGCACGCTCACACACTTGGTAGATACATCACCTTCCTGATTTTTACTTCATCATATAAATCCAGTGCCTCGCCATAATTACTGCCTGGCTTAAAAGCACATTGTGCCAATTCATATCCTCATTCCAGGAGATAAAAAGTCTCTCCATAAACTATGCTCGGAGATCTCATCAATTTTGTGGCAACTATGGGAGTCGTGACTGAGTAGATGCTTTAATTATATTTTTTGTTCTTTCGAATCATCTTATAAATGACTTCCATAAACTAAATTCGCACTCAACAGTGGTGGTTAGACTCCATCTGCCTTAACACTTTCAATTTCAGCTCCAGACTGATACTCTTCCTGACACTTTCGGCATACCAAGGCTTTCGGCACAATTACCAACATCGCGATGCACAGAGTAGGAAGACGACAATGGGTGTGCCGGTTGGTTGAGAGGAGACGCACTCAGAGATGTGTCTGACTGGCTGCCAGCGCTGTCAACACTAGCAGTCACGATTTCAGTCAAGGCAGTACGTTTAAACTTTAACTTTTGACACGCTTGATGGATCTGAAATTATTTATTTTATTTTTTAGGTGAATAAAGACTAAATATTTTTTCGAACTAAAGCGAATCCACACAAAAAGGCATATAACCATGAAAAATATATTAGGAAATTGAAAAAGTTTCATTTTTTCTGCACATATTGTTGCGGTTCTCGAACTGCATGCAAACAAACATAGTGTTCCAAGACAGTTATTCCATTATTATATGTGTAGATAGTCCCTTCCTTTTGTTTAGCAGGACAACAAGGGAGTGCGTTGCGATGATCTAATAGCTGGGGTTACTTAAATCATTTTTCCTTCATTTCATCCCGACTCTTCTTCTTTTCGGATTATTCCTGAGGTAAATCAGCCACATGCGCCTTCGCTGTAAGGTGGGCCTCGTGGAGATCAGCGCGTGCGGCGCCGCGCGGTGAGCGATCTGCTGCACAGAGACCCTCGTTCCCGGGCAAGCCCTAAAACCGGCGTGTGCGGCGAGTCATGTGTGCTTGCAGTACGGGGTTATCGACTCGGCTTCCGATGGTCTGGGGAGAATTGCCGGTTGCATTAAAAGGCATACGAATGATACCTTTTAGAGGCTGCACAAATGTGTGTTTTCACGGCACGGGAAACACGGCCCGCACGACGCCCACGCTGCACGAAACGCGTATCACTATGGAGGCCGATAAAGACTCCTCCACGCCATATTTGGCGGGATAAGAGTGTGCGGAGTAGAAGCGGCTTGTTCCTTTTCAACCCCAATATCCGACACATATTGGTGTTCGCCCCATGCACACGCTAGCGGAGTCGTGTGAACGCGAGCGCTGGCCACGTGCGTAATGGCGGAACCACACGCACTGTATGGAATGTGCTCGAAAGCAGACACGTACGCCGCTCGTGAGACGTGCATGGATTTATCCATGATGATGTACCTTCGATCCTCGCTGGCAGCAGTGGATTCTCAACGGATGGTGAACGTCTTTTCATCTCTACGGCCAGCGAAGCTGCGATTGAGTCAGGAATGTACAGTGCGGGCCACGTGAACGAGCACGTTGATCGACGCTGGTCGAACGCCCGTGCGAGCATGCGGGATCCTCTACGGTCGCGCCGGCGCGGCCCGGGGTTTTTGCAGGATGATTCGCGTGCCAATTTCTGTGTGGGCGATTCATATCATCTCGTGGAGTCGGAGCACAATATTGCCGCTGTTTGAGATGGCCTTGCCGGAAACGAAGTAGGTGGTTTCCGGCCCAAACTTGGTGGCCACGTAAGGGGTCAGGGCCAATCGGAGCACCCGATTCAGGTGATGATGTTACGATTCGGGGTGGCCCCTCCCCCCGAGCTGCAAATCCTATAAAGGTCGGAGAAGTTCCTCCGTCTCTCTCTTGCTTTTTGAGTTTCTCGCCTCTCTTTCGCCTCGCCTCGTCGACACCGCCTCCTGCTGCCCGGACTCCTCCTCCTCGTCTCCGCCCACACGTCGGCCCCACCCACCTACCTGGTCCCACCTAAGACTCCGTCCTCGCACTCTGGACTCCGCCCCTTCTCGACTCAAGCTCCTCCTTTACGTACCCAATTCCTGGTTCTGAACTCCCTCTTCATCGGTTTTCTGTGTCTGTGCGTATGTGTGTGTCCTGGCACCTGTCTGTCTAAGTAAGACCACAGAAGATCGTTATTGTTATTAATTGTTATTATTTTTGCGTTAAGTCTGCTCTGTGTCCCCTTTTGTAAGTTGATTGTAAATTAATCATTATTAGAAATGTTCCCAGCTCGTTTTGTGTCTTTCTTCCATTGATCCAGCATGGTCCGAATCCTAGCTTAGCCGGGACTTTATTCCCAACGATCTGTTCCTTTTAGCCGGTACGTCCTTGGGAGTGTCGCTCGGCTGCATCCGATCTGGTAAAGTGATCCGGTCCGGTAGAGTGATCCGGTTTCGGACTATGCGTACCGAGGGCGTGTTACCCGGTAATGAACCAACGTGATTAATTCGGTAACCCGATTAACCCATAGACGGGAGGACCCTAAGTCATGTGGTTGAGTTATTGGCGTCCACGGTCGGTTAAGCGACCCGCCGCGTCACGGAATTATCCGTGTGCAACGGCCTACAATTCCGGGGAGTCTGGGGGGAACCGACATAGCTTCCCCCACCTAGTGGTCTTTTACTTACCCGACCCCCCGGCCCGCAACAATATATATATTTTCATGTGCTAGTAATATCCACTTACCCCAAAGGAAATATGCAGGAGCCAGTTTGTGGATATTTGTACAGTAAATAATAATCAATTATGGAAGTAATCAACACCAGTTACATTTATGCAAATTACAAGACATTTCTTCCTCCAGTTTGGTGTACAGCAGATCAGGACAATGTGTTGGGTGACAGACAACCATGACTGCTCACATGTTGTGCAGTTTCAGCTGTTGTGAGAGACAATCTGTGCTTTGCTGCTTCACCAAGTCAGGAGGTGTTTTGCATTACAACCACCATTTGGTTTATGATCACAAATAGATGATTGTGTAGTGTGCCGTCTTTAGGAGCTCATAATCAGGGCAAAAACATAGTTGACAGCTCAACTGTCTTTTATTTGTGACAATGCAAGTCTCAGTTTCTAATAGATCCGAGTGTGCGCCATGGAAGCCATCCAGCAACGGAGGTGATGTGGTGAGCATGTGCAGCATGACATGTCATTTGCTATCATTAGGTTGGAAGAAGCCATTTACTGGTATTATATATATATATATATATATATTATATATATATATATATATATATATATATAAT
>CM068954.1:108840684-108855601 GCA_035128595.1 Eptatretus atami | reverse complement strand
ACAAAGACACACCCACATCTCTCACCTGTAAATGGAGGGTATAACCAATTAGCTCTCACCAAATCAATTTATCCCAGGTTGCTATGATTATATAAATAAATCGACTGCTCCCATGTTCTTCCACCTGAAGAAGCTGCATAAAGCAACCATAAAAGGCTACCCAAGGTAAGCAATTTGCTGTTTCAAACCCTTTCCAGAGTTACTCCATAGCTGTGAAGACATTCATAAATAGTATCCAAATGGGAGTCCCAATGCTACACACCCACTCAGCTGCCGGACCGGTTTCATCGCTTGTTGGTGAATAATCAGCGACAGCGCAGACAGCAATGCATAGCAACAAGGCTCCCAAGTATGTACCACATGTAAAGGTCAAAAGCAGTCAACATATATGTAGATGATAATGGGGTGTGTAGCATTGGGATTCTCATGTGTGTACCATTTGTGAATGCCTTTACAGCTATGGAGGAACTCTGGGAAGGATTTGAAACAACAAAAGGGCTTACCTTGTGGAGCCTTTCATGATCGATTTATGTTGCTTCTTTGGCTAGAAGAGCATGGGAGGAGTCGATATATGTCTATATATAATGTCTATATGAATAAATGTTTGGTAGAACAAAATTTTAAAATAGCAGAAAGAAGAACAGACATTGTCGAAGCTTTTTGTCTTGCAGCTCGTCAGGACACACGCAAGAATACCGGATATGCAGACACAAAATGAAACAATTAATTTTTTCAGACAGTTGGGGATTGGCTCTTTGGACTGTTACTGACACGAACACACACGTCATGGTCTTGAGGCACCGAGGGAACCAGTGACCTCCCATTTTTCTATGGATCCAGGTCACAACAGATGCAGTATTTGCACATACTCTTTTTGTTTGTAAAGAACAGGAGCTCGCGTGTGTATAAATGTGGCTTCAAGATCACATAAATGTGCTTCGGTATGCGCACATACCATTATCTGGAACTGTTTGGCATGATAGTCCTGGGCACATTCGGGATTGTTCAGGAGGTGCTGACCAATAGCTTATTGTGGAACCCCCAACGACACATCTGACTTCCATATGGACCATGTATAACTGGCCGCTGTTTGAGGCCTTAAGACCAATCCCGACCTATTTATCTGTAAACCTGATGAATGATCTGGAGTAGTAGCAATGAACAAGTCTGATTATGTGGAAAAGATGCTTGGGGTTCTGAATGACGAAACAAAATTCAAATTACTTGGCAATATGGCTCATTACGACCGCACAGCTGCACTTGAACGAAAATTGCAAACACGTTTATGGCAATTGTGCAAAAACAAAGAACTCCCACATGATGTATACGAGTGGATCCGGATCAACATTGGTTCACAGCGTCCTCAGATGTATGGGTTACTCAAAATACATAAAGAAGGTGTCCCGCTACGTCGAATCCTACTGATGATTGGTTCTGCACAACATAAACTCTCCAAGTGGTTGAGTGAATTATTGCAACCTGTTCTTGAGGAATTCTCCGAGTAGATAATTAAAGATTCGTTCACGTTTGTGAAAACCATGCGCGAATTAGAGCGGGACCAGAATGCTGTGACCATGTGTTCCTTTGACATATCCAGCCTGTTCACGAATGTTCCTCGACAGAGAAACCATCAATATTTGTGCGGCATGGCTGTTTCATAGCAACCTCGAACCATCCTCGATCGCTGAAGCGGTCTTTGTGGAACTCATGAACGCGGCAACACGAGCAGTGGAGTTTAGCTTCAACGACAACATGAGTACACAAGTAGACGGAATAGCGATGGGATCACCATTAGGTCCACCGCTCGCAAACGTTTTTTGTCGGCTTTCATGAGAAGCGTGTTTTCCATGAATTGAACGTGAACCTTAGACCTACAGTATACTGTACTACCGATATGTGGACGACACATTCACAATCTTCAATACTCCTACTGCCTGCACCGACTTCATTGTACGTCTCAATGCTCTCCATCCTGCATTAAAGTTTACGTTTGAGACCGAGCAGTCAAATGTACTTCCCTTTCTCGATGTGTTAGTTGACAAGACCGAGGATGGATTCTTGACGACAATCTACCACAAGGCTACCTTCACTGGGCAGTGCACATGATGGGACTCCTTTAGCTCAACACACTACAAGATTGCCCTTATGAATAGACTTGCTGCTGAAATGGAGCGCATTAAAATCATTCTCCATGACAATGGCTACACTGGGCGACTCATCTTTGGGTTCACACAGCGCAAAACTGGCAGTCGGGCTGAGGACACTGTATTTGAACCAGAAAAGTGCCCAGTTTATCTTAAGCTGCAATGGAGAGGAAAAAATCTCTCCAAAATATGAACAACAGGTGAAACGGTCAGTTTCACAATATTACAACTCTGTTGCAACGAGAGTCATTTTCACCACCCACAAATTGCTCCCCTCAGTCCAGAAAGATCTGCTAACTACCATAAAACTGAACAATGTTATTTATGAATTTCAGTGCCGGTGTGATGCCAGGTACGTCGGTCACACGTCACTCAGACTGGAGGATCAAGCAGCACGTTCCATCAACAATCAGGGACAACTTGGAGACTGGTCGTACACAACCATCCTGTACATGTAAGAACCCAACAAGAATGGCTGCACAAACTGATTCCGCCATTGGTCAGCACCTCCTGAACAATTCCGAATGTGCCCAGGACTATCAAGCGGAATGGTTCCAAATTGTGGCACATGCGCGTACTGAAGCACATTTACGTGTTCTTGAAGCCACATTTATACACACGAGGTCCTGTTCTTTGCAAACAAAAAGAGTATGTGCAAACACTGCATCTGTTCTGACCTGAATAAAATAATTAAAAAACAGCCCTTTTACAGCCATTTTACCTGCTGAGCAGGGGTTAGCTTTTTTGCAGGCTCCATGCAATCATGGTTCCCTTCTTGAGGCAATTTTTATGGCTGGATGCCCTTCCTGACGCCAACCCTGGTCGCCTCTTGCAACACACAGGATATGGTACACCTATTCTAACCGGGGCATACACCGGGACCAGTAACTGGTACTCATTTCGCTGACCTCGGAAGGATGACAGGCTGAGTCAACCCCTGGTGTAATTCAGTGGAAACGGGGCTCGATACTCAGGACCCGAGGATCCCAAGCCAGCCACCCTAACGACTAAGCCAACACCAGGCACTGTTCTGACCTGAATCCAGAGAAAAATGGGAGGTCACTGATTCCCTCGGTGCCTCAAGGCCGTGATGTGTATGTGCGTGTAAGTAACAGTCCAAACAGCCACTTCCCAACTGACTGAACAAATAAATTGTTTCATTTTGTGTCTGCATATCCGGTATTCTTGCGTGTGTCATGACGAGCTGCAAGACAAAAAGCTTCGACAATGTCTGTTCTTTTTTCTGCAATTTTCAAATTTATATAATATATATATATATACATCAAAACATATCTCACTGTAATTTAAGGGAAGGAACAACCAATTAATTATCCCTCGGTGGTTAGGATCTGCATATATAAAGGAGGAGAGGAGATTGGGACCATACTCTGTGCAGAGCTTGGTGCTCCCTAAGCAGTCTCCTTGGCTATTGGACACAATCCTGGACGGGTGCGCCACTCCGACACAGGATACTAGCATGCTGCACTCATTTTTGCGACCTGGAATGATATACAGGCAGAGTCAACCCCACCTGGTATTAATTCAACAGCCGAGTGGGATTTGAACACAGGATCCTAGGATCCCAAGCCCACCACCCGAACCATGAAGCCAACACCAGGCATGTAACGAATTCCCCTGCTCTTACACCTGAAGAAAGTTGCTTAAAGGTTACATTCTGCTATAGGCTAAAAGGAAGATTAATGTAGAAACTTGCCAAGAAATCTATGCCCACACTTCAAAACAATCATTTTATAGCAACACTCTTGAATCACAATGAGAAAACTTCAAAGAAGCAAAGCCTTACAGATGAAAAACACCAGCAACTGAAAACATGGTCGACAAGCAGGGAATAAACCATGGTCAATGACTTCTCTTCAGTTCTTTACCAAGATTTACAGACAAACACCCAAAAGATGTAAACAGGAAGCCATACATAGTGCCATGCAATGCCAAAAATGTTGCCATTTATATTTCACTGCGACAATAAAGAGAAAAGGAAAACACTTGTTGGGTAGATAGCATGGTATTGCACAATTTGAAGTTCTGTAGTTACTTCCCTCAGTGGTTAGATACCAGTTCAAACTTGGAAAGTCATATTAGAAATATGGCAGCAATCTTCAAATTAGATCTACATGACAAATGTTTCCACAAGTAGGTTTTCCAGGTGTGCAATGTCAAAACACATCCTTGTTGGTGGAACAAGGGGAAAATCTATATGTTTGGTGCGCATGGTGAGTGGCGGGGGTTATTTCCTTCAGTGGTTAGCTAACAGTTAAAACTTGGAAAGTCATATTAGAAATATGGCAGCAACCTTCAAAATAGATCTCCGTAACAAATGTTTCCACAAGTAGGTTTTCCAGGTGTGCAATGTCAAAACACATCCTTGTTTGTGGAACAAGGGGAAATCTAGATACTTGGTGTACATGGGGAAGGGCGGTTGGGGGGGTGAGTGTGGTATCGCAAAGCCCACAGTTGTGTACTTAATAAATAGATACTGAGCCAAAATGCATAAACGTATTTTTGTGAAAGGCCAAGTCATTTATGGAGAACGTTTCATCGAGCAAGTGACTAAATACGACGACGCCTGCAGCCTCATCAATGTTGATCTTTTGTGAAACTGCCTTCCGCAAAATCCTATAAATATATCGGTGCTACCCACACTTTCCCCTTCACTCAGTCATCATTTTCACCGTATTAGCCCCTCGTTCCTATCCTAACGACTACCTCTGCATTTATTTATTTATTTATTTAACCTCTGATTTTTAAAGCTTGTAGTTAAGCATTTTGTGGTTGGTGCTTTCACCATTAGCAGCTGGTCAACCTATTAACTCATCTACAAATACACGAGTGTTATTAAATCCATGTTATACAATTTGGCCTGATTTGATAAATTGCGACAAAATGTCAATTTTCACACATTTCAACACAATGACAGCGTAAAGGGAACATTATGGGTTCTGCATTTCACTTCCTTCCCCAAGTCCAGGACGGGTTAGTTTCCCCTTGCTGCACTTCACAACACACAAGCTGGAAAGTCTGCATGGAAGGAAAACGGATTTGTCTGACAACAGCAGCAAAGTAGTTGCCTGGGGTTACAAATGTCATTTCAAGTACCTTTAGATAAGTTGGACAAACTATGCATATTGCAGACAATCATCTCAAACCCACAAATGCTATTATATTTCAGAACTACTTCATAAAAATACGGCCCGTGGGCCCTGGTCAGTTCCGACTTCATCAATATTGGATATATTCATAAACATTCATTGTTTTTATTCTGGCCCGAATGAACTTCATATTCATTAAGACTCATTATCTTTTCTTCTGGACAAAAATTCGGAAAAAAAACGCTCAGACAAGCTGTAGACATTGTTCCATAGAACCGTTATACCAAACCAGAAGCAAAAACTATGAATAGTCTACGAGTTTTAGGACTTTGAAGATTAATTGATTAGACTAATTAACTAAGTCAATTGGTGACAAATCTGAAATTTTATTGCGGGAGGTTTATTTATTGCGGCATCTCCCCAAGTATCATCCCTCCGAGTTTCAAGTCATTCTGACCACAGGTTTCAGAATAATGATCGAAAGATTGATTGTGGACAGACGGACGGACGGACTGACGGGGGGGGATCGACGGACATGGACACACATTTTATAAGTCACTTCCTTCGGAACTGACTAAAAATCGCTCACTTTATCAGCGCAGACGGCTCTTCTCACTTCGTTAATGCGGACAAAGCTTTTACCTGGATTCAAAATTATGGTGAGAAATGACAAGCATTGACAAATGTCTCACGCATGGTTGCTCAGGCAATGTGAAAATGGGATGTCAACGTTATTCACCAATCCGTTTTAAAATCAAAATATCTCACCGCAAAAAAAAGCACGATTTTTTTCACATCCCAACAATGCAACGCCAATTACAATGACAATTAATAAGCACTATAATAGCACAAAGGCCATTGTGTGACAGAGATTACAAAGAGAAGTCAAATTAACTTTCCTTGATCTCGAAGTGACATTGTACTTCAAAGTAACGAGGTACACAAGAAGTGGTCCTGTAGACAACAACGTAAGCATCCAAACACGTGTATGACGAAAAACAAAGGTAACACAATAATTCACAAATATTTCATAAATAACAAGCAGATACACTTCAAAGAAATCAAAAATAGAAGTATATCAAAAAACACACCACACACACACACACACACACACACACACCTCGAGTCTTACTTCTTGCACATAAAGAAAACCCTTTCAATACAAACTGTTTTGGATGACACAAGGAAATGGAGCACAAGTCTTATTTGGAGTGACTAAAAGGTAATAAAAGAATTATAAGCATATCACAAAGCAAGTCTGAGCAGTTAACTAAAGATTACTAGGAGATCTGAGAATGAAAGATGTATATGTTAAATAAAACCAGACAAGCGTCCGCACGCACACGTGCACCAGAATTTGAACCCTTCGATCCTGGTTTTCATGAAGTCGAAATGAAGGCACATGACGATCTACCTCCAAGGGATCCTTGATGATCTCAAGGCACGCTGTTCAATGCCAGTGCCTCCAATTCAAAAAATAAAAAGAAGAAATAATGAAAATAATTAAATATACGAATAAACCCGGGAAATGATGTTCAATTCATGGCTTTCTTAGTTTTTCCTTTTTGGGTCCTCGCTTCAAGGCAGGAGCACGCAAACCTTTTGACATTGTAATTGAGCCCAAATAATCAAAGTAAAGGTTTGTATAGCCCTGAACTCGTGTGAACTACGAGTTGACATACGAGTCAGAGGAGCAGGATACAGCACAAAAACATATTGGCTCCATAAACAAAGGAGTGGTACGACGGAACAAAATCGAGACGTGAAAAACATTGTCCCGTGCATGTTTAACGGTGAGAGATCGAGTTGCACAACCTTGGGCAACATGGATAAGTTGGATCAAAAAGCATGCATGTGACTCAATCATATTACATCGACGAACACACTGAAGATTTTACAGAATGTACATGCCCTCCCTATAATTAGTTACAAAAAATATATTTTAAAAACTGTGCAAGTCAAACCTTGAATATGAAAATGAAAAAGTCACAAAAAATGTTTAACACAATTGTATAAAGTGTGGTACTGCAAGAAAAATTTGGGCTGAAATTTCATGAAAAAGCCACAAATCTAAATCAAAGTACGTAATCTAAATGACTAAATGTCAGTGTGTGTCCGTCAGTGATTCAGTCAGTCCATCCGTCTGCCTCTTCCATAACTCCAAAACAATGAAACCCAGCGGCCCCAAACTTTGCATGCATACGAAGGGAACTCCAAGGGAATGCACGAGTTTAAAATTGGGTGTTTGGGTTCATTAAAACACTCCTTTTGAAGATAATTAATGGCCTCATTTAATTATATCCTTTATCAAGGCTCACCATTGGTCACCTTGCTAGGGTCTTAATTCACCATTTTGTTTTTTTGGCCTGCTCAACAATGCCTTGACTTGGACAGCCTGCAACGGTTTATGAATGATAAAGTTGTTTTTTTTGTCACTTTCCTCACTCATATCATCGAATGCCTGATCGTCATACCTACGAATCGCTCGATACATTGCAATGCTTATAAACGCCCGGAGACGCCAGCATTCATGCCTATATTTCATTTTCGCATGTGCAATAACCTTGAGAATCTCTTAAACTAAGCCGAATCACAAAATTTCAGCTTCAGAATCAAACTTGGCAGCAGTACTGACTGTTAAGGATAAAAGTGTTCATTTATCCAATTCAGACATTGCTTGACATTTTGGCCATCTCTGGGTGCATGGTGTATATTTAAATTTAACCGAGCGGCGATCGCTAATCACTCGCCAAGCCAGCTGTTCCTTATCAACCGTTTTGTTGGAGTGCTTGCTTGAGTGCTTAAGCCACTTGGCAAATGCTGTACAAGCTGCTTGATTGTTAGTTTCCAATCCGTGGCCATACATGGCAAATGTATTCGCACTGTCACTGAATAGATCGATCGACTTGAACAAAGTTCAGGCAGTACTCGCCTGCATTTGGCTCCGCATTGCCATGCGTTGAAAATGTGCAATTATATTTTACGTGACGTTTCCCCTTTGTACATCTTTTCATCATATGATCCATCACTACAACATAGATCGATACATATAAAAACTAGAAGGGCACTCAGTAGAGCACATACCTCCGCCACATAATGCCAGATCCACGAGAACATGTCGGGCCCAATACATTTTTGAAATATCATGCTATACAGTACTATATCATTTTTAGCCATCTCACAATGGTGAAGAATCACTTCAAAAGTTAAATAACTCTCGTATCCAGATCCAGATCTTTACCAAAATGGAATCAACTCATTGTGGTCACACACCCAAACTGTCCAACAAGTTTTATCCGAATCCGTCAACAACTTTCTGAGATATGATATATATCTGTTTAGTCCTATCTCTCAATGGTGAAGATTCACTTTAAAAATTCTAGTCGTCGCATCCGGATCCGGAACTTCACCAAAGTCTAATCAGTTTATTCTTGTCACACACCGAACCTGTCCACAAAACAACAAAATTTCTTCCGGATCCGTCCACAACTTTTTGAGTAAACTTGCAAAATGCATAAAACAAATTTGACCTCAAAAATAATTGGTGGTTGAATTCAATGACCAAATATGCAACTCCTCTTCAAATTTCAAGTGAATCGGATGAAAATTGACAATTTTAGAAATCTGGCCAAAGTTGTCATTTTGGCCTATGTTGACCTCAAAAATAATTGGTTGGTTGAATTAATTGACCTGAAATATATATCACCTTCAAATTTCAAGTCAACCGGATGAAAAATGAGGATTTTTGACCTTTGGCCTGTGTTGACCTTTTGGTCCTTGTTGACCTCGAAAAGAATTGGCTTCTTCCTTATGCCAAACTCTACCATGTGGTGAAGTTTTGTGAAGATCGGTGTAAAATTGTGACCTGTAGGCGATAAACAGACAAACAAACAAACAGACAGACAGAGTAACAAAATCGACTAACCAATATACAGTACTTGAAAAATCTTCGATTTTGCAAGTAACAAACAAATAGACAGAGAGGGGTGAAACCATAACCCCCTTCACCTTTAGTGATCGAGATAAAAATGAAACATTTCGTTTTTAAGTTTCTTCAACCGTTTTGTTGGAGTGTTTGCTTGAGCGCTTAAGCCACTTGACCACTCAAGCTTCAATCTCTACAAGCCTCCATGGCGATACTGCGACTCGGTTCTCCGTGGCGACATTTCCGGAGTTAGGAAGGCAAAAGAAATTTGATGGTTACACAAGGAGTAAAAAATGTTTTCAGTTGTTACAAAGCAATGAATCGCCACACCACGGCAGGATAACCGAGAGGTATGCACGCTCGCTCTAAGCTGTGTAGCCTGGGTTCAAGTCTCAACCCAGCCCTAAACTGCCTTCCTGGTGTTTGACAGGCAGGGTGATTCATCAATGTACAGTATGTGCCATCTCTCAGATGGATGTTAAACTGGGCATGACATCTGCCGGAATCTCTCCTCTCCTCTCTCTCTCTATCTCTCTCCACCCCTCCCTCGTCTGTCTCTGTCTCTGTCTCTCTACACTCTCCTCCCCAACCCCCGTTTGGAATAAGCATTGGTTAAAAAGAAAAAAGTGAAAGTGAAGAAGAGAAAAGAACAAAAATGATTTTGTGCAATCCAAAAATAAATCAGTACATGCATCAAGGGAGTTACGAGAGCATGCATTACTGTGGAGGGGTGGAGGGTAGCATAGGTAGAATGGTTTTCACAATTTTGACATGATAACTTGGAAAAAGGTCATTATTCATTCTTAGAAGGAAAAAAAAGTAAGCACTACTCCATGGCAGGCAAGCTCTACCGATGTGTTTAGATGTGCTATCGTTTCCATCACCTACCCTGCAAAGTCAATAACCTGTAAATTGGATTACTATAAAAGAGTTTAGTCAGGTGAGCTCGCCTGGAAATCCAAAATGAACACCAAGAGATGATGGATACATCAACATAGAGCCGGGATCAACACCTGGGGTCACAACATCAAGGACAAGCTGCAATTTAGAGCAAAGCAAAAACCTGAAACACAACTTTTCACCTGCACGAGTCATTCAATAGCACAATTAGAGACTGCCATGATGATGACCGTGTGACCATTTTTTAAATTTCTCGGAGTAGGGACTCTTAGAACTCATGTTGTACAATTAGCAATAGAAGATATGAAACTTGACAAAAAAGTAGAAGAAAAAAAACAAACAAACAAACAAAAAAAAACTTCATCTCAGACAGAAATTTCTCCAATTTTCCCACTCGACTTCTGGACTGAAGTAATAGAAAAAGTTTTGCAATGTCAGAGAATACCATTCGGATATCTTGGATTTGCAACGAAGAACACTCAAGAAGCATGTGAAATCTAGCTCACATAGTCCCAGTATGATGAACCACCGCTGGTGAAGGGTAATGATCCCACCGACAGGAATTGAAGAATATAATGTTCTCTTCTATTGACTGCTCATATATGTTATGATGCTGTCACCTGAAGGGCATACATGGGGCGAACGTCCATGCCGAGAGGTCCTCTGGACACAATTGGCCAGCTCAATGCTAATTTAGAGGCAATCACACGCCCGAGCAGTGACGAGCAATCCTATTCCAAGCGAGGGCTAACCCTACGGTGGATTTTAATTTAATTCACACCCCCAGGGTTTTGTCAGTGTCATCAAAATGAGCGATGCATAGGAGGTGGACCGTGAAGCTGGCACACCAGTCTTACGAAATGGGAATTTATTTAATAATAAAGACTCAGACGTGAGACACAACAATGAACAGATCTAGTGGGACGATAGACAAACGATAAAGGACAATAAAGAATAAATAGGCACTTACAATACATTCAAATTCAAACCTCCCTGAGGCCCCCAGTCACACACAAATTCACTGAAGCCAGACAAGGATTTTTTTCAATAAATAAATAAATAAATAAATCTTTCATTCAGTGGAGGAATGTTTCAAAATGTTCCCGGGGGAACGGCACAGAAAGCAAAGCAGGCCCACAATGGGCAGAGATCTGGGCACAGCGATGCAATACCTCGGAGCGTCCCTGGCAAAAGATAGCGTCCGGCTCCACAGACTGTTTTTTGCCTTGGACAATGAGAGAATACCACGCCTCCGGTCCTCAAATAGCACCCTTCTCCCCGAAAAACACCTCTTGTCCCTCAAGTGACGTGGCGGGGCCATCAAGACAATTAATGAGTTGACCCATAGGTCGGGCCAATTGCAATGCTTCTCCTTTTCAGTAGTTCAAGCCAAGAACGAATCAAGTTCTTTTTTCCCCCACAATGGGAGGATCCTCCAAGGGTCCCACCCCAGGGGACGACATTGATGGCACCGGTAGGGACATCACACCCTTAGGACAGCACAGATGCCAGAGGGAGGGAGAGAGGGTCAAAGGAAGTGAACTGAACCATATTGTGCTGCATATTAATGACCTTATTTGGTGTCCCGTCATCTCACCTTGCCTGGCCCTCACCAGTTCGACAGGGAGGACAGAAGAGGTAACATCTTTAATTTAGCTAACCTTTACCGCACACAAAACCACCTTCCAACGGGACATTAAAAAAAAACAACAGGATGACAACCTAAATACGAAGTCCTTATTACAGAGTAAAAAAAAAAGATCTATCCTACATGAGCACACGGTGAAGGCCAAGGCCTTACACTTTAATAACAACACTGTAGTCCAAACACATAGCAATATCATGCAAAAAGGTATTGCACATTAATTATATTAAACAGTTACAGAGGAAGAAGCACATTTTATAGCAACCTCCGTATAAAATACCTGCAATCTCTCCAACCTGCTGAAAACAGACTTTAGCACATCAGTCCTTAGGAGATCAATTTATTGATGGCCCTTCATGATTTGTTTCATTGTTAGGAAGCAATGACAAACATCCAGCATTTTAACATCCATGACTTTTTTAATTTAACTTGGATAAATCGCAATGATAAAAACAGAAAAATCTATTGGTCAACTCACAACCGCTCCGGGCTCTCTCAATTCTTCAGGGCAGACAGCAGCACATTTAGTGTCATCGTATGTTTCATCGCCATGGACAGAACGTGTATGACGATTTTGTCAAACCACGTCAAACGAGAAGGACTTTGTCAAATTACAATGATGAGAAAAATCAAATTCGATTTCATGCTGATCGTGCAATAACAGGATGGCCTCGAGGTATGCACACTTGCCTCGAAGCTGTCTGAACCGTGATGGCATCACGGCTCAGTTCTGACCTGTGATGGCATCACGGCTCAGTTCTGAACTGTTGATGCATCACGGCTCAGTTCTGAACTGTGATGGCATCACGGCTCAGTTCTGAACTGTGATGCATCACGGCCTCAGTTCTGAACTGTGATGGCATCACGGCTCAGTTCTGAACTGTGATGGCATCACGGCTCAGTTCTGAACTGTGATGGCATCACGGCTCAGTTCTGAACTGTGATGGCATCACGGCTCAGTCTGAACTGTGATGGCATCACAAGGCTCAGTTCTGACCTGTGATGGCATCACGGCTCAGTTCTGAACTGTGATGGCATCACGGCTCAGTTCTGAACTGTGATGGCATCACGGCTCAGTTCTGAACTGTGATGGCATCACGGCTCAGTTCTGAACTGTGATGGCATCACGGCTCAGTTTCTGAACTGTTGATGGCATCACGGCTCAGTTCTGAACTGTGATGGCATCACGGCTCAGTTCTGAACTGTGATGGCATCACGGCTCAGTTCTGAACTGTGATGGCATCACGCTCAGTTCTGAACTTGTAGATGGCATCAACGGCTCAGTTCTGGACTGTGATAGATCACGGCTCAGTCTGAACTGTCATCGCGGTTTTCATTGGCAAGGCGATTCATCAAATTTAGGGCGTTAAACTGGTATCCCGTCTGTTGCATTTAGTTGGTCGACGTGAAAGAGCCCTTTGCGAAGAGTGGGAACCACCTGCCCTAACTACTCAGGCGAATGTCAGGCCTGGTCAGCCAGTTCATGAAAGACTTGGGCCAAAAACTCCCCCAGCCAACCACACAAGAATATTGTGGCCATTAAAAAGGAAGACTACTAATAACTCAGTTGGTATCATGGTAATCACCAATTCTGCTTCGGGTGAACCCTTGATTAAGTTGTACTTGTGACAAACCAATTGTGGTGATGACTTTGGGTAATCTATACTATAAGAGAGGCGTGTGTGCGTGTCGCAATTTTTCTCAACAGCTCTTCAAATTTTCAGAGGTTCACCAGTGAGTGCCGGGGAAGGTTTTTGGCAAAATAAAAAATTTAAAATTAAGAAGAAAAAAAAAGAAAAGCTGGAATTATTTATTTATTTATTTTAAATCATTCTATCATGCCTAAACCTTTATAGCTATGTGAAAGGCTAATATTAAATGATCCCTGCCCGCATTCCTTGGTGGCTGTAGGGAAGTCTTTTTGGCACCCACAAAAAAAACAAAACAAAAAAATAGAAAAGCAATGCCGGGTACCCCTGCTAGTATAAGCTTACAGGAAACATTAATCAAGATGTCATATCCAAATTCACATTTCCCAACAAACATCCGATGCAAATGACAGCTTTGATTGACTTTGAGGGTTGTCAAAGAAGTGACAAGAAAGAAAAAGTGAGATTTTAAAAAGTGCATTCAAAAGCCGAAGATCACGGAGGAGCGAAGTGACAAATGCTAAATAATTAAATGGTAATGCGGTGACAGTGGGGCAGTGCAGGCAGTGCAGGCAGTGCAGGCAGTGCAGGCAGTGCAGGCAGTGGGACACAACAGGAAAAGGAATGAGCAAACAACTCCCTTCTGTTGAAACTCCCAAAATCCAGAATCACTGCTCACATGCTTGGTGTTGGACTAATGGTAAGGGTGGCTGGCTTGGGATCCTTGGGTCCTGAATTCAAATCCTGCTTGGCCGTTGAATTAATACCAGGTAGGGTTGACTCAGCCTGTCGTCCTTCCGAGGTCGGCAAAATGAGTACCAGCTTACTGGGATGATTGAGCCATTCGAGTATCCTGCATCGGAGTGGCGACCCGACCACGATTGTGCCCAATAGCCCAGGAGACTGCTTTGGCAGCACCGACGCTCTGCACAGAGTCTGATACCAATTGAACTGCTCACCTACAATCATTTGTTCTTCTATTTCCCCACCTATGGACACAACTCCCACATTCTGTCCAATCTCATTCTTCCCTCTCGGTCTCCAAGATAACCCTTCACCACCATCTCAGATCATCCAAAACCATATTTTCCACCACTGTTAACCACACCCCACCAGTGTGACCACTCCTTGGCTTTTTTCACAAGATCTTGGCTATTCGTTGTTCACCTTGGCGTCTTGGTTTTCTATTATCATCGCTTTTCCGAAACCTTGTGAGTTCTTGGATTTTTTCATTGGCTCACCTTGGTATTTATGAAAATGAGGAGCGGTCACACACTGCACCCCACTCCCCTCTCTCCCCCCTCCCACCCAGGCCACCTTCAAAAATTTCCAGCGCTTTCTTCCTGAGGGTTTGCTTTCGTATCCATCTTATCCACCCGCTGCATCTTCCCTTACCCCTCATTCCGACTCGCATCCCTTGTTTGTCCGTGTCTGTCTATTTTGTCCCTTGGCCCTCCTCTTTCTGCTGTTCCTTTTGCTCTGTTGCATTCTGATCAGTTCTGTGTTGTAGCTCTTCCATGAGCTTTCACTTTGTATACCAAAAAAAA
>CM068954.1:108829834-108840674 GCA_035128595.1 Eptatretus atami | reverse complement strand
ACATCAATCACCTTATTCATAGCACTTATCTCATTCAAAATCTCCATAAACCTCGCACTTTTTGACAGTGGTTTGCAAATCCGAGCTTTGCAGGTGTAACCAGGTGTAAACCTTCACACCCTCCTCGAGGAATGTACAAAACATCAGCAAACCTGTCGTAACCGTTTAACAAACAGGACATCAGCTTCGGACAAAAACAAAAAAAAGAAACATTTAAATTGACACATTTCCTCTTTATTTTAATACCAACCTCAACATAACCATCCCTCTGATCGTCTCAAGGATGCACCTCGACCAGGTATAGTACAACTACTACAACCAACACCGATGATCACCTGTTAAACCCACCAGTATCAGTACAACTACTACAACCACAGCGATGATCACAATCTATAACGCGACCAGGTATAGTACAACTACTCACAACCAACCACGATACACATTAAACCGACCAGGTATAGTACAACTACTACAACCAACAGCGATGATCACATCTTAAACCGACCAGGTATAGTACTACTACTACAACCAACAGCGATGATCAACTGTTAAACCGACCAGGTATAGTACTACTACTACAACCAACACCGATGATCACCTGTTAAAGCGACCAGGTATAGTAAGTAAGAGAGAGATGGAAGCTGACTAAAAATGCGCTCACTTTATCAGCGCAGACGGCTCTTCTCACTTCGTTATTGCGGACAAAGCTTTTACTGGATCAAATTATGGTGAGAAATGCAAGCATTGACAAATGTCTCACGCATGGTTTGCTCAGGCAATGTGAAATGGGATGTCAACGTTATTCACCAATCCGTTTTAAAATCAAAATATCTCACGCAAAAAAAAGGCACGATTTTTTTCACATCCCAACAAATGCAACGCCAATTACAATGACATTATAAGCACTATATAGCCAAAGGCCATGTGTGACAGAGATTACAAAGAGAAGTCAATTTTATTTCCTGATCTGTCTGGAAGTACATTGTACTTCTAAAGTAACGAGGTACACAAGAATGTCCTGTAGACAACACGTAAGCATCCAAACACGTGTATGACGAAAACAAAGTAAACAATAATTCACAAATATTTTTCAAATAAAGCAGATACACTTCATAAGAATCAATACAATAAATAGATCAAAAACACATCACACACACACACACACATACACACACACACACACACACACACACACACCTCGAGTCTTACTTCTTGCACGATCTACAGCTTGCACATAAAGAAACCCTTACAATACAAACTGTTTTGGATGACACAGGAAATGGAGCACAAGTCTTATTTGAGTGACTAAAGGTAATAAAAAATTATAGCATTATCACAAAGCAAGTCTGAGCAGTTACTAAAGATTACTAGGAGATCTGAGAATGAAAGATGTATATGTTAAATAAAACCAGACAAGCGTCCGCACGCACACGTGCACCAGAATTTGAACCCTTCGATCTGGTTTTCATGAAGTCGAAATGAAGGCACATGACGATCTACTCCAAGGGATCCTTGATGATCTCAAAGGCACGCTGTTCAATGCCAGTGCCTCCAATTCAAAAAATAAAAGAAGAAATAATGAAAATAATTAAATATACGAATAAACCCGGGAAATTGATGTTCAAGTTCATGGCTTTCTTAGTTTTTCCTTTTGGGTCCTGCTTCAAGGCAGGAGCACGCAAACCTTTTGACATTGTAATTGAGCCAAATAATCAAAGTAAAGGTTTGTTTTATAGCCCTGAACTCGTGTGAACTACGAGTTGACATACGAGTCAGAGGAGCAGGATTACAGCACAAAAACATATTTGGCTCCATAAACAAAGGAGTGGTACGACGGAACAAAATCGAGACGTGAAAACATTGTCCCGTGCATGTTTAACGGGTGAGAGATCGAGTTGCAGCAACCTTGGGCAACATGGATAAGTTGGATCAAAAAGCATGCATGTGACTCATCATATTACATCGACGAACACACTGAAGATTTTACAGAATGTACATGCCCTCCCTATAATTAGTTACAAAAAATATATTTTAAAAACTGTGCAAGTCAAACCTTGAATTGAAATGAAAAGTCACAAAAAATGTTTAACACAATTGTATAAAGTGTGGTACTGCAAGAAAATTTGGGCTGAAATTTCATGAAAAAGCCACAAATCTAAATCAAAGTACGTAAATCTAAATGACTAAATGTCAGTGTGTGTCCGTCAGTGATTCAGTCAGTCCATCCGTCTGCCTCTTCCATAACTCCAAAACAATGAAACCCAGCGGCCCCAAACTTGCATGCATACGAGGGAACTCCAAAGGGAATGCACGAGTTTAAAATTGGTGTTTGGGTTCATTAAAACACTCCTTTGAAGATAATTAATGGCCTCAATTTATTATATCCTTTATCAAGGCTACATTTGGTCACCTTGCTAGGGTCTTAATTCACCATTTTGTTTTTTGCCTGCTCAACAATGCCTTGACTTGGACAGCCTGCAACGGTTTATGAATGATTAAAGTTGTTTTTTTTGTCACTTTCCTCACTCATATCATCGAATGCCTGATCGTCATACCTACGAATCGCTCGATACTTGCAATGCTTATAAACGCCCGGAGACGCCAGCATTCATGCTATATTCATTTTCGCATGTGCATAACCTTGAGAATCTGCTTAAACTAGCGAATCACAAAATTTTCAGCTTCAGAATCAAACTTGGCAGGCAGTACTGACTGTTAAGGAAAAGTGTTCATTTATCAATTCAGACATTGCTTGACATTTTGCCATCTCTGGGTGCATGGTGTATATTTAAATTTAACCGAGCGGCGATCGCTAATCACATCGCCAAGCCAGCTGTTCCTTATCAACCGTTTTGTTGGAGTGCTTGCTTGAGTGCTTAAGCCACTTGGCAAATGCTGTACAAGCTGCTTGATTGTTAGTTCCAATCCGTGGCATACATGGCAAATGTATTCGCACTGTCACTGAATAGATCGATCGACTTGAACAAAGTTCAGGCAGTACTCGCCTGCATTTGGCTCGCATTGCATGCGTTGAAAATGTGCAATTATATTTACGTGACGTTTTCCCCTTTGTACATTCTTTTCATCATATGATCCATCACTACAACATATCGATACATATAAAAACTAGAAGGGCACTCAGTAGAGCACATACCTCCCGCCACATAATGCCAGATCCACGAGAACATGTCGGGCCAATACATATTTTGAAATATCATCTATACAGTACTATATCATTTTTAGCCATCTCACAATGGTGAAGAATCACTTCAAAAGTTAAATAACTCTCGTATCCAGATCGCAGATCTTTACCAAAATGGAATCAACTCATTGTGGTCACACACCCAAACTGTCCAACAAGTTTTATCCGAATCCGTCAACAACTTTCTGAGATATGATATATATTTGTTTAGTCCTATCTCTCAATGGTGAAGAGTCACTTTAAAATTCTAGTCGTCGCATCCGGATCGGAACTTCACAAAGTCTAATCAGTTTATTCTTGTCACACACCGAACCTGTCCACAAAACAACAAAATTTCTTCCGGATCCGTCCCACACTTTTTGAGTAAACTTGCAAAATGCTAAAACAATTTGACCTCAAAATAATTGGTGGTTGAATTCAAATGACCAAATATGCAACTCCTCTTCAAATTCAGTGAATCGGATGAAAATTGACAATTTTAGAAATCTGGCCAAAGTTGTCATTTTGGCCTATGTTGACCTCAAAAATAATTGGTTGGTTGAATTAATTGACCTGAAATATATATCACCTTCAAATTTCAAGTCAACGGATGAAAAATGAAGGATTTTTTGACCTTTGGCCTGTGTTGACCTTTTGGTCCTTGTTGACTCGAAAAGAATTGGCTTCTTCCTTATGCCAACTCTACCATGTGGTGAAGTTTTGTGAAGATCGGTGTAAAATTGTGACCTGTAGGCGATAAACAGACAAACAAACAAAACGACAGACAGAGTAACAAAATCGACTAACCAATAACAGTACTTGAAAAATCTTCGATTTTGCAAGTAACAACAAATAGACAGAGAGGGGTGAAACCATAACCCCTTCACCTTTAGTGATCGAGATAAAAATGAAACATTTCGTTTTTAGTTTTCAACCGTTTTGTTGGAGTGTTTGCTGAGCGCTTAAGCCACTGACCACTCAAGCTTCAATCTCTACAACCCTCCTGGCGATACTGCGACTCGGTTCTCCGTGGCGACATTTCCGGAGTTAGGAAGGCAAAGAAATTTGATGGTTACACAAGGAGTAAAAATGTTTTCAGTTGTTACAAAGCAATGAATCGCCACACACGGCAGGATAACGAGAGGTATGCACGCTTCGCTCTAAGCTGTGTAGCCTGGGTTCAAGTCTCAACCCAGCCCTAAACTGCCTTCCTGGTGTTTGACAGGCAGGGTGATTCATCAATGTACAGTATGTGCCATCTCTCAGATGGATGTTAACGGGCATGACATCTGCCGGGAATCTCTCCTCTCCTTCTCTCTCTCTATCTCTCTCCACCCTCCCTCGTCTGTCTCTGTCCTTGTCTCTCTACACTCTCCTCCCCAACCCCCGTTTGGAATAAGCATTGGTTAAAAAAGAAAAAAGTGAAAGTGAAGAAGAGAAAAGAACAAAAATGATTTTGTGCAATCCAAAATAAATCAGTACATGCATCAAGGAGTTACGAGAGCATGCATTACTGTGGAGGGGTGGAGGGTAGCATAGGTAGAATGGTTTTCACAATTTTGACATGATAATTGGAAAAGGTCATTATTCATTCTTAGAAGGAAAAAAAAGTTAAGCACTACTCCATGGCAGGCAAGCTCTACCGATGTGTTTGATGTGCTACTCGTTCCATCACCTACCCTGCAAAGTCAATAACCTGTAAATTGATTACTATAAAAGAGTTTAGTCAGGTGAGCTCGCCTGGAATCAAAATGAACACCAGAGATGATGGATACATCAACAATAGAGCCGGGATCAACACCTGGGGTCACAACATCAAGGACAAGCTGCATTTAGAGCAAAGCAAAAACTGAAACACAACTTTTCACCTGCACGAGTCATTCATACAATTAGAGACTGCCATGATGATGACCGTGTGACCATTTTTTAAATTCTCTCGGAGTAGGGACTCTTAGAACTCATGTTGTACAATTAGCAATAGAAGATATGAAACTTGACAAAAAGTAGAAGAAAAAAAACAAACAAACAAACAAAAAAAACTTCATCTCGACAGAATTTCTCCAATTTTCCCACTCGACTTCTGGACTGAAGTAATAGAAAAAGTTTTGCAATGTCAGAGAATACCATTCGATATCTTGGATTTGCAACGAAGAACACTCAAGAAGCATGTGAAATCTTAGCTCACATAGTCCCAGTATTGATGAACCTACCGCTGGTGAAGGGTAATGATCCCACCGACAGGAATTGAAGAATATAATTTCTCTTCTATTGACTGCTCATATATGTTATGATGCTGTCACTGAAGGGCATAACATGGGGCGAACGTCCATGCGAGAGGTCCTCTGGACACAATTGGCCAGCTCAATGCTAATTTAGAGGCAATCACACGCCGAGGCAGTGACGAGCAATCCCTATTCCAAGCGAGGCTAACCCTACGGTGGATTTTAATTTAATTCACACCCCAGGGTTTTTGTCAGTGTCATCAAAATGAGCGATGCATAGGAGGTGGACCGTGAAGCTGGCACACCAGTCTTACGAAAATGGGAATTTTATTTAATAATAAAGACTCAGACGTGAGACACAACAATGAACAGATCTGTAGTGGACGATAGACAAACGATAAAGGACAATAAAGGATAAATAGGCACTTACAATACATTCAAATTCAAACCTCCCTGAGGCCCCCAGTCACACACAAATTCACTGAAAGCCAGACAAGGATTTTTTTTTCATAATAAATAAATAAATAAATCTTTCATTCAGTGGAGGAATGTTTCAAAATGTTCCCGGGGAACGGCACAGAAAGCAAAGCAGGCCCACAATGGGCAGAGATCTGGGCACAGCGATGCAATACCTCGGAGCGTCCCTGGCAAAGATAGCGTCCGGCTCCACCAGACTGTTTTTTGCCTTGGACAATGAGAGAATACCCACGCCTCGGTCCTCAAATAGCACCCTTCTCCCCGAAAAACACCTCTTGTCCCTCAAAGTGACGTGGCGGGGCCATCAAGACAATTAATGAGTTGACCCATAGGTCGGGCCAATTTGCAAATGCTTCTCCTTTTCAGTAGTTCAAGCCAAGAACGAATCAAGTTCTTTTTTCCCCACAATGGAGGATCCTCCAAGGTCCCACCCCAGGGGACGACATTGATGGCACGGTAGGGACATCACACCTTAGGACAGCACAGATGCCAGAGGGAGGGAGAGAGGGTCAAAGGAAGTGAACTGAACCATATTGTGCTGCATATTATGACCTTATTTGGTGTCCCGTCATCTCACCTTGCCTGGCCCTCACCAGTTCGACAGGGAGGACAGAAAGAGGTAACATCTTTAATTTAGCTAACCTTTACCGCACACAAAACCACCTTCCAACGGGAACATTAAAAAAAAACAACACGGATGAAACCTAAATACGAAGTCCTTATTACAGAGTAAAAAAAAAAGATCTATCCTACATGAGCACACGGTGAAGGCAAGGCCTTACACTTTAATAACAACACTGTAGTCCAAACACATAGCAATATCATGCAAAAAGGTATTGCACATTATTATATTAAACAGTTACAGAGGAAGAAGCACATTTATAGCAACCTCCGTATAAAATACCTGCAATCTCTCCAACCTGCTGAAAACAGACTTTAGCACATCAGTCCTTAGGAGATCAATTTATTGATGGCCCTTCATGATTTGTTTCATTGTTAGGAAGCAATGAAACATCCAGCATTTTAACATCCATGACTTTTTTAATTTAACTTGGATAAATCGCAATGATAAAAACAGAAAAATCTATTGGTCAAACTCACAACCGCTCCGGCTCTTCTCAATTCTTCAGGGCAGACAGCAGCAACATTTAGTGTCCATCGTATGTTTCATCGCCATGGAACAGAACGTGTATGACGATTTTGTTCAAACCACGTCAAACGAGAAGGACTTTGTCAAATTACAATGATGAGAAAAATCAAATTCGATTTCATGCTGATCGTGCAATAACAGGATGGCCTCGAGGTATGCACACTTGCCTCGAAAGCTGTCTGAACGTGATGGCATCACGGCTTCAGTTCTTGACCTGTGATGGATCACGGCTCAGGTTGAACTGTATGGCATACGGCTCAGTTCTGACTGTGATGCATCACGGCTCAGTTTTGAACTGTGATGGCATCACGGCTCGTTCTGAACTGTGATGGAATACGGCAGTTCTGAACTGTGATGGCATCACGGCTCAGTTCTGAACTGTGATGGCATCACGGCTCAGTTCTGAACTGTGATGGCATCACGGCTCAGTTCTGAACTGTGATGGCATCACGGCTCAGTTTGACTGTGATGGCATTCACAGGCTCAGTCTGAACTGTGATGATCACGGCTCAGTTCTGAACTGTGAGATCACGGCTCAGTTCTGACTGTGTCATCACGGCTCATTCTGAACTGTGATGGCATCACGGCTCAGTTCTGAAGCTGTGATGGCATCACGGCGTCAGTTCTGAACTGTGATGGGCATCACGGCTCAGTTCTGAACTGTGATGGCATCACGGCTCAGTTCTGAACTGTGATGCATCAGCTCAGTCGACTGACATCAGTCTCTGAACTGTGATGCATCACGGCTCAGTTCTGACTGTGATGATCACGTCAGTTCTGAACGTGATGCATCACGGCTCAGTTCTGACCTGTGATAGATCACGGCTAGTCTGAACTGTCATCCGGTTTCATTGGCAAGGCGATTCATCAATATTAGGGCGTTAAACTGGTATCCCGTCTGTTGCATTTAGTTGTCGACGTGAAAGAGCCCTTTGCGAAAGTGGAACCACCTGCCTAACTACTCAGGCGAATGTCAAGGCCTGGTCAGCCAGTTCATGAAAGACTTGGCCAAAAACTCCCCCAGCCAACCAACACAAGAATATTGTTGGCCATTAAAAAGAAAGACTACTAATAACTCAGTTGGTATCATGGTAATCTACCAATTCTGCTTCGGTGGAACCCTTGATTAAGTTGTACTTGTGACAAACCAATTGTGGTGATGACTTTGGGTAATCTATACTATAAGAGAGGCGTGTGTGCGTGTCGCAATTTTTCTCAACAGCTCTTCAAATTTCAGAGGTTCACCAGTGAGTGCGCGGGAAGGTTTTTGGCAAAATAAAAAATTTAAAATTAAGAAGAAAAAAAAAAGAAAAAGCTGGAATTATTATTTATTTATTTTAATCATTCTATTCATGCCCTAAACCTTATAGCTTATGTGAAAGGCTAATATTAATGATCCCTGCCCGCATTCCTTGGTGGCTGTAGGGAAGTCTTTTTGGCACCCACAAAAAAAACAAAAAAAAATAGAAAAGCAATGCCGGGTACCCCTGCTAGTATAAGCTTAAGGAAACATTAATCAAGATGTCATTATCCAAATTCACATTTCCACACAAACATCCGATGCAAATGACAGCTTTTGATTGACTTTGAGGGTTGTCAAAGAAGTGACAAGAAAGAAAAAGTGAGAATTTTAAAAAGTGCATTCAAAAGCCGAAGATCACGGAGGAGCGAAGTGACAAATGCTAAATAATTAATGTAATGCGGTGACAGGGCAGTGCAGGCAGTGCAGGCAGTGCAGGCAGTGCAGGCAGTGCAGGCAGTGGGACACAACAGAAAAGGAATGAGCAAACAACTCCCTTCTGTTGAAAACTCCCAAAATCCAGATCACTGCTCACATGCTTGGTGTTGGACTATAATGGTAAGGGTGGCTGGCTTGGGATCCTTGGGTCCTGAATTTCAATCCTGCTTGGCCGTTGAATTAATACCAGGTAGGGTTGACTCAGCTGTCGTCCTTCGAGGTCGGCAAAATGAGTACCAGCTTACTGGATGATTGAGCATTCGAGTATCCTGCATCGAGTGGCGACCCGACCACGATTGTGCCCAATAAGCCCAGGAGACTGCTTGGCAGCACGCACGCTCTGCACAGAGTCTGATACCAAATTGAACTGCTCACCTACAATCATTTGTTCTTCTATTTCCCACCTATGGACACAACTCCCACCATTCTGTCCAATCTCATTCTTCCTCTCGGTCTCCAAGATAACCCTTCACCACCATCTCAGATCATCCAAAACCATATTTTCCACCACTGTTAACCACACCCCACCAGTGTGACACTCCTTGGCTTTTTTCACAGATCTTGGGCTATTCGTTGTTCACCTTGGCGTCTTGGTTTTCTATTATCATCGCTTTTTCCGAAACCTTTGTGAGTTCTTGGATTTTTTCATTGGCTCACCTTGGTATTTATGAAAATGGGAGCGGTCACACACTGCACCCCACTCCCTCTCTCCCCTCCACCCAGGCCACCTTCAAAAATTTCCAGCGCTTTCTTCTGAGGGTTTGCTTTCGTATCCATCTTATCCACCCGCTGCATCTTCCCTTACCCTCATTCCGACTCGCATCCCTTGTTTGTCGTGTCTGTCAATTTGTCCCTTGGCCCTCTCTTTCTGCTGTTCCTTTGCTGTTGCAATTCTGATCAGTTCTGTGTTGTAAGCTCTTCCATGAGCTTTCACTTTGTATACCAAAAAAAAAGAAAAGTGGAGGAGGTTTGTGTGTGTGTGTGTGTGTGGTTATATATATATATATATTGATGGAGTTTACGAAACTACATGTTTTACATCAATCACTTATTCATAGCACTTATTCTCATTCAAATCTCCATAAACTCGCACTTTTGTGACAGTGGTTTGCAAATCCGAGCTTTGTCGTAACACAGTGTGTTAAACCTTCACACCCTCCTCGAGGAATGTACAAAACATCAGCAACCTGTCGTAACCGTTTAAAAACAGGACATCACTTCGGACAAAAACAAAAAAAAGAACATTTAAATGACACATTTCCTCTTTATTTTAATACCAACCTCAACATAACCATCCCTCTGATCGTCTCAAGGATGCACCTCGACCAGGTATAGTACAACTACTACAACCACACCGATGATCACCTGTTAAACCGACCAGGTATAGTACTACTACTACAACCACAGCGATGATCACCTGTTAAACCGACCAGGTATAGTACAACTACTACAACCAACACCGATGATCACCTGTTAAACCGACAGGTATAGTACAACTACTACAACAACAGCGATGATCACATCTTAAACCGACAGGTATAGTACAACTACTACAACAACAGGATGATCACATCTTAAACCGACAGGTATAGTACAACTACTACAACCAACAGCGATGATCACATCTTAAACGCGACCAGGTATAGTACAACTACATACAACCAACAGCGATGATCACATCTTAAACCGACCAGGTATAGTACAATTACTACAACAACAGCGATGATCACCTGTTAAACCGACAGGTGTTCACTTACTGTGTACAAGTTGTGAATAAATTCAAAGTTAAAAGGGACGAGGCTTGAATCAATCCGCGTTGGTGTAAATGTTAGTAACTCCACAGGTAAAGGTGAGTGATTGAATGGACTCACTACAAAAGCACGCTCACATCGCAGCAGGTGCACACGATGCCGTGCTTACCTGTGTGTGGTTATAAAGGTAGTAAAACACGAAAATGATCCCAAACTTGGGATAACAGTTTTCTCACCTTTGATGAATATTGAACCCGGGGGACGTGGGAAGAGGGGGAGGGGGAGGGGAGGAGGAGTCTTGTATCGTCGCTGAGAAAACAG
>CM068954.1:108800755-108820598 GCA_035128595.1 Eptatretus atami | reverse complement strand
GGGAACAAGCACTTATCGACATAACTGACTAAAGGAACCTGAATGTTGTGTGCAATCGAATTATCAAACTCGTAACAATATATTTGTTTGTTTATTTGTTTTGACAACCTTCCCGCGACCCCCAAAAACAATCTCAGGGGGTTGTGACCATTCCTTACAGGACCGTGAATCGTCAATAATTCCACACGTGGGACAGGGTTATTTGCCAAACTTCAAAATACCGAGAGACCCACGTGGTGAGCTACCGAGTATTCACACCCTGCGGCACTCGTACAGGACGAGCTGTATGCGTGCTCGACCCGTGCTGACCCGAGCAGAATGGTCACCGAGCTTCCGTCGGTCCCAATGCACACCACTATTCGGCAACAACGGCCTTCTTTTTCCCACACCGCACCGCCTTAAACCAATGAAGAAAACACAAAAAACGAGCTGATACATTTAACACATGGATATTTATTTACAATAGGTGGAGAACGAGGGAAGCACGTAAGGGCAGAGTTATCACGACTAATAGAAATGCAAGTATGTACAAGGCAAAAAGAGCACTGAACAAGTTACTACTTAAAGACGGGGCCCCAGACACACACGCACACATAAATACCCCAAAAAGAAAATGGACCTTCCCGCCTCGTGCGGCCCTTGTCGATTCGATTCGGCGGGACTTGAACCCGCAGCGCGATGCCGCTGCAAACAGCGGGTACGGAGGCAGCGCAGGCTCCAGCACGCGACGAGACCCGAGCCAGCGACGAGATCCGGACCGAGAGCCAGATCACGCCAGCGACGAGATAAGCAGATTCAGAGCACGCGCTCGAACAGACGGGCGCAGATTGTTTCTCCCAGCGCTCGAGCAGATCCGCCGCAATTATTTGCTCTCCTTTCCTTCGTCGTTCTCCCGCCGCGGTCCGCTCATGCGTGGCCCTCTCTCATTGGGCGGACCGCGTGTTACGGCTCCGCCTTCTTGCCAAGGACGCCCCTCAAACGAGCAGAGCAACATGGTCCTGCGTGGGCCGCCCACTTAATGCTGACACGCACGTAGGCAATGGCGTCGGTGTGAGGAAGCGAGGTGAAGGCGTGTTGTTGTGGTTATTGTTGTTATAAAAATCCTAACTATCAAAATAACTCCGCAGCGCATGAACATTTAATTACCCATTAACAAGGGATGGGACCCTAACGAGAAACATACTTACGATATAACTGAGCTATAGGCGACGGCTGTCTGGCTGTGTGCACAAGGCTTCCAGATTCGGAACAATATTCCACGTGTTGGACCAGTTTGTGATTTTATCCAGATATGCAGTGAGTGAAGAAGCTGCTGTTTGCCGATATGAGGGATGACAGATGGTACAGCAGAGGGGGAGTCATCAGCAAAGAGATAAAGACGATTTTCCAGAGAGTCTGAGAGATCGTTGATGAAAACCAGAAAAAGCACAGGGCCCAGAACGCTGCCTGAGGAACTCCAGCCTGGACGGGAAGAGGAGATGAGAGAATTAAATTTTCTACAAGCTGTACTGTGTTGGATAACACTGCAATTTTTCTCCAAAATGCGTCTTAAAGAGGTTTCAGAAATTCCAAGTTCCATTGAACGTCTCTCAGTCGATTTCTGTGGCCTTCTGAAAACACTATCGCGTGCTCACTCAATGTTTCCTTGTGTTCTTCCAGGACCTGATCGTAGTTTATCAGTTAACGTTCCATCTTCCCGAAATCCCAAAAGACACCTCAGAAGGAGCATCATGAACACGAAGTACTTGATGGTAAGCTCTTTGAGTTGCAATGATGGAGCACTTGTTCTTGAAGAAAAGTTCAAGAGAATGCTGTTGGATTGTCCACTTGTTCATCATGAAAATTCGAACCATGAATCTTGAGTATAAAAAGGAACGAAATTGATTTTCACAAATGCTTTAGAAACTATGACAATATGAAATCCCGACACTTCTTTTGGCGGACCCTGTAGCATGTGCACTGAGTGGCTAGTGACTGTCTGTCATAGAGCAGGATAGGGTAATGATGTATCATGTGAAACCTCCTGTCAAGGTGAGGCCAGGTGGAGAACTTGATGGGCACAAAGGCACCAGGAAAGCGCTACGCATTTAAATGGATATTTTCACGGGTTGTTTTGGCCAAGGACTGCACGCCAGGTCAGAGGAGTGAGTTATAGAGCCCTGGAGATGGGTGAGACAGCATGAAAGGTGGCGCTGCCCATTAGGAGCGGGCGGCTAATGAGAGGGATCCGCTGTGCTGAAAGATGGGCTCGAAGGTCAATAAGAGCCACATCTCTGCATGTGTGGGGGAAATCAGGGGCTTCTTTGAGATTTACAGATACCATCTCTTTCTTCGACTTCTTCACGCGCTTTGTGCCGACTGCTCGAGAGACCGTGGAAGTCAGCTCCCTGCCATTGCCTCTCTCATCTCCAAGCACGTGGAGCCGGCACGATGCCATCGTCGTGGATCCAAGAGCAGTTCATGCCTACCCCCAAGTCCTTGCCTGTTTTCTTCCCCTTCATTAAGAAAGTCTTTGTTGATTTGACACTGTTAGATGGTTATAGTTTCTTTTGTATTACAAGTTTGTATGTTCTCTCCTTTCCTATTCGTTGCTCTTTTGACCACCAGGTCTGTTTTTTTTGTTTTTTTGTTTTGTATACATCGTCGAGGCTTGTGGAAGAGCTAGTACAAGACAAACAACAATGGGTGTGGGGAGGAAATGGGGGGGGGGCAGGCAAGAAGATGCGTGGGTGACAAGATGGCTCCAGAAGGGAAAACATGAATATTGGAAGGAGGGATTGGGGTGGGTTAACGAAGGTAGAAAAGATCATAGTTTTGGATTGGGGACAATCTGAGATGGTGTTGAACTGCTGTCTTGAAGACCTGGAAGGAAGAATGATATTGAAGACGATGTGGAAGTTGGTTCCACAGGCGGGAAAAAAAGAGGAAAAAATGAGTGGCGGTGAGCAGTGATCCTGGATTTAGGTAGTTTCACCAGAAGAGGGTTGATGGTGGACCATGTGACCCATTCAGAAAACTGGGGGGGGGGATGGGGGAGAAGGATGGAAAGAGCAGCGGGTTCAAGACCATGAAGGAGGCGGTAAAAGACAGAGAGACCGCCAACCTGTCTGCGATGGTGAAGTGATAGGTCCACTCAACTTCATCGTGGGAGATTCCAATAATCTTAAAGGCCTTGGTTTCTACGGCCTCAAGATGAGCAAGAAGTGAGGCGGGGGAGGCAGCCCGGAGGGGAGAACAGTACTCCATCAAGCTGTGGATGAAGGCCTTGTAGGTGGATAGGAGTTCAGGAGTGCCAAAGAAGGGCTTTGTACGACGGAGGATGCCCAGTCGGCGGCTGGCTTTGGAGGCCAACTTTGAAATGTAGCTTGCTGTTACGTTTATTACCCTGCAAGCATGAAGGGAAGAACGGGTTGAAGCAATTGGTTCACTTTGTTTATGATGGAGGACCAACTTTATTTCAATTGTTATATTTTGAACACAAATCGGAACATGAACTTGTAGTTTAGCAGTACTTGATTGGCTCTGAATTTGCCCTGATTATGCATGTGCAGAGAGGAGTGAGACATAAAAAAATGTTTACTCTGTCTGAGTCAAACAAAAGTGAAAATCATTCCAAACAGGAAACTTAGTTTTTGGTGACGTTTTATAAAGGACACAAACAACAGGCACGAAGAACTAATTTAACGTGTTAAATAAGGTGGTGTAAAAGACTGCATCAATGGCGGTAAACTTCGGGGAATTTTTTCTTTTTGTACAACCTATAAAATCGTTATTTTATTTCAATTTAATTATATACAGTACTTGATCACTGCACACACAAATCGCCTAATTGGCACTTTTAAAACCTTTTCGTTTAGCAGTAGTTGGACAAAATATTACGGAATTTTACATCATCTTGACCATCGACGCCGCAGCAGGGGGGTGTCTGAAATTTCCCACCTGCCTTTTGGGGGGGGGGAGGGGGCAGGAAGTTCCTCATCACGTGAACGTTCGAAAAGGTCTGATGACATTTCTGATCTTACAAGAGTGTAAGAGGTTTCGAAGATGCATCATATCCTTTGCCTGCCAATAATTTTGTCATTTGCAGTCTTTGGGAGCCTTTAGGAGGCAGACCTCAAAAACATTCGCCGATTCCAATTTGTCCTGTATTTAGTCAATTTTCCCTGCGATAATTATCCACCGCACATATCATTTTTTGGACCTTATGGTGTGCAACAGCGACTGTCGCACTTCCGTTTTGATTGCGAGCGTTTTCATCGTGATCTGTGTTGAATTAATTTGTGTGGAGCATTTTAGTTCGATTTGCAGCCTTGATTTATTCTTCAATTTGTAACTCGCTGTTTATCTCTGGATATTTATCTTCTACCCTAAATCAATAACCAGAGAGTTGGTGTCAAAGCCACCCAATGCTCGCCTGTTTATACATTTATCGTTATTAAAAGACGTCTAATAATATTTTTTATAAAGCATTGCAGTGAAGTGTGATCCAAATAATTTTAAAGCAATATATGTATTTGTATGTAATCAGTAAAAAATAGTGGGGTAGATAAAAACATTAGAAAGGAAATAACTTGCACCAAAAACTTTAACATTTTCACGCTCACGCTGACGCTGACGCTCACGCTCAAAGACTAGTCTAAATCATATTTTTTATAAAGCATTGCAGTGAAGTCTGATCCAAATAATTTTAAAGCAATATATGTATTTGTATATTGTAATCAGTAAAAATAGTGTGGTGATAAAAACATAGAAAGGAAATAACTGCACCAAAAACTTTAACATTTTCACGCTCACGCTGACGCTCAAAGACTAGTCTAATAATATTTTTTTATAAAGCATTGCAGTGAAGTCTGATCCAAATAATTTTAAAGCAACATATGTATTTGTATATTGTAATCAGTAAAAAATAGTGTGGGTAGATAAAACATTAGAAAGGAAATAACTTGCACCAAAAACTTTAACATTCAGCTCACGCTGACGCTGACGCTCACGCTCAAAGACTAGTCTAATAATATTTTTTTATTAAAGCATTGCAGTGAAGTCTGATCCAAATAACTTTAAAGCAACATATGTATTTGTATATTGTAATCAGTAAAAAATAGTGTGGTAGATAAAACATTAGAAAGGAAATAATTGCACCAAAAACTTTAACATTTTCACGCTACGCTGATGCTGACGCTCAGCCGGGGGTATCGCTATAGCTCTCTGTTCTTCGAACAGGCGAGCTAAAATCAAAAAAAGTTTTGTTTTTTTAAACTCCCCTATTCTTTAGTGAACCATTTAATTATCGGAAACATCTTCTCGTCACGCACGCACAGCAGGAAAATTCGGTATTTGTATTTGAGCGATCCTCGGTGGAAAGAATACCATTTAATGAACGCATTGTAAATTCAGTAAATTCACAGATCATTTGGTCATTCACGAGGGTCAAATAATCCCGGCACGACGTTCGACGTCAGTCGACCAGTCAACACGACAATGACAATGTAGTATCGTGGCATCAACCATTCTAAGGCCTGGTGTTGGCTTAACGGTTCGGGTGGCAGGCTTGGGATCTTGGGGTCCTGAGTTTGAGCCCTGTTGGCTGTTCAATTAACACCAGGTGGGGTTGACTCAGCCTGTCATCCTTCTGAGGTCAGTGAAATGAGTACCAGTCTACTGATATCGATGGTTGTATCAGTGCTGTTCCATGCCTGCAACTGCAATGTGGTAATCTTCATCCTGATGAAGCAGCACTCATGTTGAAGGAAGGAAGGAAGGTACAATAACATTGCAGGCTTTTTTGGGGGGTTGAGTGCTATATGTACTTTGTATTTGTCTTGAGCTTTGAGTTAAAAAATAAAAAAAACACTTAACATAGAAGCAAAGTTTGACTTTTTTGCACACAAGTATGTGTTTTTTGACAAATATGCAAACGGAGTGCTCAAGGAGGGGAGGAAGGTTTATTTAATAATTTGGCCAATCAACGGCCTCGATTCATGTTTTAACACCTACGCTTCACATTTTTTGGAATTTTATTTTCTTCATCTTTTAACAAGCAGGTACGTCACACATGGAATTGAATAACAACGTTGAAGCTATGAAGCAAACAATGGATTCACAGTTTAGAAATGTATTGGTAATGTGTATGCAAAACCGTGACTATAATTGGAAGTGCAACAAGTAATGCTTATAATTAGTCATCTGAAGTGAGCAATCCTGGAATGCAAATGACGTCTCTCATGGAATCTGCATGCATGTTGACACACAACCCTTGTCTATCACCTCGATCAATTGGCCAACCACGTGGCCTGTCAACGAAGGAATGTCTAGACATCATTTAACACTGAATCAGTTGGCTTGTGCCATCGGGGTGCTTCAACAAGTGGTGCCATCACAGACTGGGGTGCCATGATGCCGTTGGTACCATCACAGACGAGACAGTTCACGGAGAAACTTTGTTCAGGTTGCCCAAAGGTTACAACCCCTCGTTAAGATTTGTCACCCTTACAAGAAGGAACCGCTTTTCAACAGGATGATCTCTCCAGAATGACCTGCAAAGAGCAAATGACCATCGAATTTCGACCTACAATTTGGAACTGGCTTCATGCCAGTGGTATGGGGTCCAGACGATCATTGCTCTGCCTCCATCTACCAAATCACCATCAATAGCAGTGCATGCAATAGGTGACATCATAAGTACAGGAAAACCATTGGCACCATGTTCATTTCACCAACACATTGAGGTTCTGCCATCTGCCGAGATTTAAACGAAGGAAATGCTGATATGAGACAAAGTTGGGGAGTGATTTGCCATCTGGCAGCATAATCGGTTTAATGTGGACATCATGACGGTAAGGACTGGCATTCAAGATGGCCAAATAACTGAACTTTTCATCATTTGGATGTGGGACTATGACTGGTGTCAGACATAGAGATGAGATCATTACACTTGAATACTTCCTCCTGCCAAATGGCTTGGTCTAAACTTCATCTATGTGGATCACTACACTGTGCACATGTTACCAATACTGCAAATTCCCACAAGGTGAAACATCTGACTTGGTCAATGGTATCATATGTACAAGCTTTTATTCCTCGGTTCTCCCGTTTATGGAACCACCTTTCCAGAGGCTGTTTCTCTCACTCTTCCCTCCAAGACTTCAACAAAGCAGTGCACCGCCATCTCTTGTCATCCCAAATTCTGTCCCATGATCTTTCTTACCACCATGAATATTTCCTAACTCAACCATCATACTTCATGCAGGTTTCAATGTTTCCTCCCTCTCCTCTTTTCCTGTTCATTCATTCCCTTGATGTTTGGCCCACTGTCAGTTCTACCTTGCACTTCCATGAGCCTTACTCCTGGAAAAGACTGACTAAATAAACGAGAGAGTTCATAGAACACCTTATGCCACGCAGTCTTGAGTAAAAACAAAAAGGACATGGGAAGGGCCTTTTAAACCCTTGCTTGTTGCGTTTCCGAGGACGATCTATATTTCCTATGAGCTGCCATTTTGTCTGAGAGAGCGAGCGGCAAACTTTATTCGTCGAGATGATGTTACATTTTATCCAAGTACTGCTAAATGGAAGGTTTTTGAAAGCACCGGGAAGGCGATTTGTGTTCTACAATATGCAAGTATATAATGCACTTGAAATAAAATAAAGGTTTTAAAGGCTGTAGAAAAAAACATGGGGGCAATACCCCTGGACACTCACCTGGTAACAGCTGGATAAGATAACCAGGGAACCACTGGTAGGCTTAGATGACCCACACAATATGTGACGGAAAAGAAAGTAAATAACAATGGATTTTTTTTTAATGCCGTGAACAAACTTTGGTGCATCACGGGTGATGAAGGTTGTGGTCAAGTTTCATCAAAATCATGTTTGTAGTTGAAGAGAAGAGAGCAAATACATATTTTGTGGGGGCACCCCCTTCCACTCCCTTAGAGCCGGATTTTTCTAATATCATGAACAAACTTTGGTACATCATGGGTGATGAAGGTTGTGGTCAAGTTTCATCATAATTGCTTGTGTAGTTTCTGAGAAGAAAGCAAATACTTATTTTGGGGGGCAACCCCCGTAGACCTCTTTCGGGCCGGATTTTTTTAATGCCATGAACAAAGTTTGGTACGTATACGGTGATTACGTTGTGGTAAAGTTTCATCAAAATCGTATGTGTAATTTCAGAGAAGAAGATGCAAGTATTTGTGGACGGACGGACGGACGGACGGCACGCCATCCCATAAGCTCCCCGGAACTACATTCCCGTGAGCTCAAAAAGGAATGGTTAACAAAGAAAGACCGTTCAGCCCATCACATCTTACGAACATGACACTGTTTTCCTGGACTCATAGCTTGTGGAATAAATGGTCAAGCTTAATGTGATACTAATCACAAATACTACATCTATTGTACTCCAAACTATTCAGTTGTAGGTCAATTTAGGCACAGCAGCTGATTTGCGTACCTTCATCAACTCTGCTCAAAATACACTATAAAAATGCCATCAATACATTTTTGAACCTCTGGGTGATCTGTAGTTCTATAAAGGGTTGATCAAATATGTTGTTAAAGATTCTGTTTTTAAAAAACAGCATTTCAAGTTTCTCATAAAAACAAAAACTACAGACATTGTATCGATATCTCTTATCCAATAGTTACGCAATGAACCCTTTTAACAAGAGTTTGAAAAATATTTATGGATAATTTGTTTAAGGGGTCCTTTTATTAATACGTACATTTATTTCAATACACCAGCACCTTGTAGTAAGTGTTGCGGTGGCACGTATCAGTTCATGGCTCAACAATAGTCGAGTGATGTGCGCAAGCCGGTGCATACTCGCAGCTCCGCTCGGCTGCACCTTATCCAGTAAGTTGACTTGAGTACACATCGAGGGCACGAGACCCTCCTTGGTGCGGCCATCCACACGTAAGATATCACGTGAAAGTCCACCACAACTCTTATGTAGCCATAAACTAGTGCCACACCAGGGCTTGCTCGAGGGTCCTGACTAACAGGGGCCACCTGCCAGGCATCCAAGGCATACACCGACATCCAAAGTGAAGGTTCATGAGAATGTATGTTCATAACACATTTCGATCCACATCTCTAATTTGCCCTCACCTTCAGTGGGGGAGCTGAGGGGGGAAAACAAGGAATTACTTCAAAGCATTATTTGCATCATATTGGAAGTCAGTGTAGGTGGGTGAAAGCAAGACGATTGGTAATAAGCTTATATTTGCTTTTTTGACACCGTGTGCTTAATGCGTTTATTGATAGTGCAGCTCCAACATTAACAGAATATGCAAGAGCTTGTTAATTTATACATTTTAATTCAACAAATTTGTTTTATTTCACTTTCTTGTCTTTCCACAAAATTTGAAAAATACAACTACCAACCTACCTGTGTACGTTAATCTGTGACTGGAAAGAAATAGTGTATTTATTTTTTTGACGAAACCAATAATGGCAGGAGGTTGCTTTGACATTGTGTTGTACTCAGAAAACAGTGGAGGCAAAGTTCCAAGACACACCTCATGCAGGGTTGGGATGGGAGGAGAGGAGGGGTGTTTCAAATCAGTGTTTACACAGTCAGGTGAGGTCAGGTCAGGTTTCGGTGCGTGCGCCAGAGCAGCCTGTTGCTGCGTCCACTTTCCTCCGGAACACCAGAGGCCTCTGTCTGGCCACCCCCCAAGCAGAAGCCTGGCCCATTCCCATCTCCTTGAGATGCTGATCAACCTGCTGCAACCACGAGGCACGTGGTCGGCCCATTGGCCTCCGCCATCCACGAGGCTCCCTCGCTGAGAGAATTTGGTGAGCAGGATCAGCGTCAGGAAAACGAGCTACATGTCCATACAGCCGCAGCTGACGTTCACGGACGATGCAGGTAACAAATCTCATTTGAGTTTCTCTCAGCAACCGCTCGTTGGACACAAAGTCTGACCAGCGATAGCCAAGGATTCTCCGAAGAGACCTAGTACTGAAGGAGTTAAGTTACCATCTCATATCATTGGACAGAATCCAAGTCTCACATCTGTAGAGCAAGACTGGAAGTGCAAAGGACTTTTGTCCTCCTACATAGTTACTGAGAGCGCCACATCCCATGATCCAGTGAATCCATGATTCCCCAGGCCCGACCAAAACATCTATCAAACTCTGGCTCACAACATGCAGAGACATGAATATCACTGCCAAGGTAAGTCAATCTCTCTGTGACCTCAACATCCTCGGCACAAACAGGAACAGAGAAGATGTCACTGAAAGCCTGGATCATATTTTTGACCGAGGAAACCCATAATCCCAGGAGCTCCAACTAATCATTCAGCATCAGGAGGGCCCCCATAAGGACATCCAGCATCTCAGCAAAGATGACTGCATCATCTGCGACATCAAGGTCAGAGATCTTGACATTCCCAAACTATGCACCGCAGCTTGATCTCTCCAACATCCTCCCCAGAATCCAGTCCACACAAGCGCTGAAAATTGTGGGGGGGGGGGGGGGCAGAACACACCCTTGACAAACTCCAGGAACAACTGGAAATGTTAGAAGTGGAAGCACCACACCTTACAGCACTCTCAGTACCAGAGTATTGTTTTTAAATGATATTGATCAGTGGAAGACTGAGAATCCTCCAGAGGGCATCCGACTCACTGAATTGAATGCTTTGCGGAGATCAACATATGCTGTAATGCAGCCCCTGATGAAACTCTCGCCTGTATTTGGCAAGGACCCGGAGAGCAAGGATATCGTTGCAAGGACCCGAAGAGCAAGGATACGGTCAATCATTGACGTCTTTGGTGAAGCCCGTCTGCTATGGACACTGGTGCTCAAGCAAATGGTTGCGAACTCGATGAATGAACTCGATGAATCTGAGCAAAGACCTTGCCCGGCATTGAGAGCAGCATCACCCCTTGGTAGTTGTTGCAGCCCTGGCAATCAACTTTCACCTCTTCCAGTCAGTTGGGATGATGCCTGTGTTCCAGGCAGACAACAGAACTGCATGCAACGGCATGAGTACCGCATTTCCACCACCCTTGATAAGTTCAGCATGGATGCCACAGATCCCAGGAGCTCTACCCCTTTCAACTGATTCACCACAACCTATGTTTCCACAAACAAAGGCGATTCACAGTTGATTGGAGAGTCAGCAATAGGGATAGTAACACCGCTGACATCCAACTCAAAAGCTGGTGGATCAGTCTGGTACAGCTGCTCAAAGTAATCGGCCCACCAGGCCTTCATTTCAGACTCCTCCGTCAAGCGTTCACCACCCTCCACTCTAACTGCAGTACACCAAGGGACAGGCCTGGAAGAACGCAATGGGCAAATTCCTCTGTAAGCAGGGTGAGAATCACTTGACCACAGATGATGCTCTACCTCTTCACAGATTCCTCACACATAGGCCTCCTTGTCAGCCCTCAGCAAATATACAGTTTTATGCCTCAACTCCCTGAACAGCTCAGCTCTGCCATCAAGCCTGGCCCTGCGACTCCGGTTTATGGTATCCAGTGTCCCTTGGGACACAAAGTTCTTCGCCTGATGGTGGCTTCAAAGACAACCACTGGCAACATCAAGGATGATAGTCTTGAAGGCATTGCACAACTCTTTAGGATCCCCCGAAACACAAAGACCGCCAAAATCCCGACTCAACCTGTTCGGAAACTCCTCAGCTAACCTGCCATCCTTGAGCTTGCCAACATCCAGCCTAAGTTGGGATGGTAACATTCTCCAATATGTGAGCTGCAACTTCAGAGTTGCTACAATAAGCCTCTGGTCGGTATTGAGGAACTGAGCACTTCGGTAGACTCTGCAGTTCTGGAGCATCCTCCAGCAACCATCAACGAGCACATGGTCAATCTCCTTTGCCACACCACCAGCGTTGGAATACCAAGTCCAGCAATGAGCTTGTGGGCACTGAAACCATGAACCAGCATCCCTAAGTCCATGACTTCTTGCAAAGTCAAGGAACTTAGTGCTATTCCGGTTCACAGTTCCAGATGCATGGGGACCAACACATGCCTCATAGCCATCCTAATCAGCACCAGTCGATGCATTGAAATCCCTCAAGACAAGAAGAGCATGTCATCAACCACAGACTCAAGCGTGACATAGAATGCCTCCTTCACAGCGAGATCACTCGCCTCAGTCGGAGGAGATAACAGGGAAATCGGAGATAAGGAAAATGACACTCAGAGAGTGACGAATCTTCAGTCATATAATACACTCGTGGACCGGTGTTACATTACCATTGGACACAGCTACAGCAACTCCTTGGGTGGAGTTTTATGTGTCAGCTCCCTGAACAGCTCAGCTCTGCCAGTTTATCATGTTACATCCCACAGTTGTCATCCATGGGTGTAGCGCGACCAGACCAATAGTAAGTGTAACCACCTGTCATGATCTCACCACGATGCATTCTCCGAGAGTGCTGCAATACTGATGTTCAAACTCTGGAATTCAGATGATAGCAGAGACAGGTGATCATCCTCTCTTTGAGTGAGGACATTCCAGGCACCCATTCAAAGGGACAGTCTCAGATTAACCTGAGGAGACCGCCATCTGGTGGACGACACTTCAGCACCACCCCGACACACACCACCACAACCTTATCCAGGAAAGTCACCCCGTGCTTTTCCTATCATCGATCAAAGAATGGTGGTCCCGAAGGCTTTACCCCAATACCGTCATTCGCTGAGCTGCCCTGCAAAGGGTAGCTGCACAGGAGGTACTCCCACGGAGTGGGTTTTCAGTTTTATTTGCTTTATTTGTGTATTTTGTGGAATGAAGTGTTTTACGGTGGCCGGAGTGCAAATCCTGCCACCAACCTCTTAGAAAAAGGTAACCCAACTGCAGGAGGACGTCCGCAGACAGTTGGGCACCAGATATAGATGGCCGTTGGCTTACAAGGAGCTACTCCACCCTTTCATAGGTTTTCTTTTTAATCCTGCTGGGTGTCCATATCCATACACCCTCACCAGGAAACCTGGTGGGGGAGAAGGTTTAGTCGCCAATAACCCGACCATGAAACAGGTTAGTGCAGGTTTACATGGTACCTGTAGCAAGTCACAGATCTGTTAACTTCAAAACATAATTCACATACAGGGTGGGGATGGGGGAGGGGAGATGTGTTTCAAAGCAGTGCTTACACAGTGAAGTAGGAAAGGGATGGGTGCGGGGGGGGGGGGGGGAGGATCAGTTTCACCTATATTTGCCTACATAATAAATGATCGCAAATATTATTACCTCCGCCACTGAAGGTGAAGGAGGCTATGTTTTCACCTCTCTGTGTTTGTCACTTGCAAAATCGAAGATTTTTCAAGTACGGTATATTGGTCAGTCGATTTTGTTATTCTGTCTGTTTGTCTGTCAATTGCCTACAGATCACAATTCTAAACCGATTGTCATGAAACTTTACCAAGTTGTAGAGGTAGTCTCTAATCCCAGTATTCCTCACACATAGGAATGCTACATCAATTATACAGAGAAGCCTATTGATTTTGAGGTCAAATATCAAAGGTCACCCTCTGGTGATATTTCTAAAATCGTCATTTTTCATCCGATTGACCTGAGCTTTGATAAATATTGTCATTTTTAATCTAAATGAAATGGACAATTTCATGTATCCATGGCAACCCTTGGAGAGAGGGGTGGATTTCTCAAGTATCGTGCTCTGCATGACGTCTTTTTCTTGTTTGTTCTTCTGTATGCAGGATATCTCAAAAAGTTGTGGACGGATTCAGATGAAATTTTGTGGACAGGTTGGGTATGTGACAAATACAAACTGATGGTGAAGATCCAGATCCGGATCCTCGAATTTTTTAAGTGATTCTTCACCATTGATAGGGCCAAAAATGATTATTATTATATTATATATATATATATATATATATATATATATATATATATATATATATATATATATATAGCACGATATCTCAAAAAGTTGTGGACGGATTCGGACAAAACTTGCTGTACATGTTGGGTGTGTGAGAAGGAAGAATTGGTTCAATTTTGGGGAAGATCCGAATCCGGATCTGATAGTGTTTTTTTAAAAGTGATTCTTCACCATTGAGAGATAGGGCTAAACCGATATATAACAGGATATCTCAAAATGTTGTGGATGGATTCAGACGAAACTTAGTGGACACGTTGAGTGTGTGACCCCGACGAATTGATTCGATTTTGGTGAAGATCCAAATCTGGATCTGGATACGAGAATTATTTAATTTTTAAAGTGATTCTTCACCATTGAGGGATTGGGCCAAAAACGATATAGAACTGTATAGCACGATATTTCAAAAATGTATTGGACCCGATATGTTCTCGTGGATCAGGCATTGTATGGCAGAGGTATTCGCTCTACTGAGTGCCATTCTAGTTTAGAATAGTATTATTAGAAGAGTAAAACAAGACATGTTTTGTGCTTTCTTTCTTACCTCAAGTTTTTTAAAATACAAATTATGCACCATTTTAAGATGCAAATTTAATATCATAAAAATTTACAAAAAGCAAATTATGTTTATCTTTCATGAGAACGCTTCTTCAACACAATCATGAATCATTTGTACTCTCCAGCCACTCTTTTTACAACATGTCAAACCACCCCAACGTTTCATGGTGGCGCTGTAGTATCTTTATAGAAGTGGAAGTACTCTGTAGGATGGTTTCCAACGTGCTATGGATGGTGCAGATGTTAAAAGAGAAACATTTCTCTTTACAATTAAATGACTTTGCCAAATCAGTCTCTCTCCATCACCGAATTGGGAAAGACATTGGCAGAACATTGAAATGGTTAGACATTGGCAGAACAGCACGTCGATCACAACAGCTCACCATGGCATGTGGCACCCACCGATAGTTAATATCTGAGTTCTACAGACCGAAGGCAAAGGTTATAAATCTCCCAGAAGCAGTGTACAAATCCACAAGGATGGGAAAAACATGGGACAAAAAACTTGAAGAGGAGTTGCGACATGGTCATCACTGTGGCCATCACTTTAATGTTACTTTTCTTCTTTAAAATGTGAAAGGGATTATTGCACGACGTAGGCGTGGGTACGTCGGGAAGAGGTGCATGTAGTATTCATGCATAAGAATGCCAGCCAGACATTGGCAGAACAACACGTAGATCACAACAGCCCACCATGTCATGTGGCACCCACCCATCGTTAATGCCAAGGAAAAGTATACGAGGACTTCTGCGAGGTAGTGTGGACATGACACAAACTCAAACCAGTCACCATGGGGAATACTGTGGGTTGTGCGCACCACATGACCTGTGGCAAGGAAGACAGAAGAGGTGAAAGACAAGCAAGCATGAAAGTAACTTGTAAATACAGGACACAAAATAAAGTTTATTGCATTCATCATGTTTCATCCTTCAGGTGAGAGAGGGATTGAGAAAAGAGGGAGAGAAATGTGGGAAGAAGAAAATCTTCAGGAAAGCAGATGTAAAAATTCAAATTCTCAGATGGACAAGGTAAGATAAAGCAAATTATGAAGTTCAAAAAACATGGACGACAGCTGTGGGATGTAACATGATAAACTTTCACAATGTATGCGGGCTACTCAGAGAAAATAATTTCACGAAAAGAGAAAGGACGGGAGGTTATAGAAACATAAATAAATAGTATGACTCCAAACTTTGTATGCTAACTGCCTTGATCACATGATGGTTTAGAAGTGAGTACTTTGAACCAATCAAAAGAGTTGTTTTGAGGACTCTTGAAAAGGTCAGGTCAAGTATGGGAGCATGCGCTGGAGCAGCGCGTCGCTGCATCCACTTTCTGTCGGTACTCCAGGGGCCTCCGTCTGGCCATCCCCCAGGCAGATGCCTGACCCATCCCCATCTCCTTGAGACGCTGATCAACCTGCTGCAACCACGAGGCAAGTGGTCGGTCAATTGGCCTCCTCCACACCCAAGACTCCCTCGCTGAGAGAATCTGGTGAGCAGGATCAGCATCAGGAAAATGAGCCACATGTCCATACAGCCGCATCTGACACTCACGGATTATGCAGGTAACAAATCTCATTTGAGTCTCTCAGCAACCGCTTGATGGACACAAAGTCTGACCAGCGATAGCCAAGGATTCTCCGAAGAGACCTGGTACCAAAGGAACCAAGTCTCCATCTCAGATCCCTGGTCATAATCCAAGTCTCACATCCATAGAGCAAGACTGGAAGCACCAAGGACCTGAAGACTCGGACTTTCGTCCTCTTGCACAGGTACCGCAGTACCACACCCCATGATCCAGTGAATCCATGACTCTCTAGGCCCGACCCAGACGTCTATTAACCTCTGGCTCACAGCTCCTGCCTGAAACGTCGCTTCACAGTCGTTTTCAAGGCAGTGAAACACACCTGTCAACATTTGGTTGAGAATATTTGTCGTCATTATTTTTCCCCACCAACACAGACAGACTCCAGTCCTGATTTTTAAAAAAAATTCTAGTTTTCCAGGGTTACGAAAAAAAGTTTTGCTTTTGGAGCCAATCTATATATTCGAGCAAGCGAAGGGGGTTGGGTGGCATGTATACTTGAACAATGGCACTTTGCTTTGTATTCATTTATGTAAAATGAAATATTTGTAAATCTGGTAACTATGTATGATCACCCATAACACTCATCGAGAAAAAGAAACAGAAATCGCTGGGAACTGAAGAAAATACCTATAACTTGCCTAAACGTTTCTTTATGTATCGTGGTGCGACAGCCCAAACAGAACAAACATACAAATCCACCTGTCTTGTCCTTGCGAAGCATTGAAAGAATGACGTGACTGCGATAGTGATGAAAAGAAGCCCAAAGGAAGAAGATCACACCAAAAACGTGATGACATCTCCATTGGTCCAATAACTGCTTGATTGTGAGGTATACGTCTGTAGGAAATAATGATAAAATATCATATAGTGCAGAGATTGTTGCTGCCCCCAGAGAAGAAAAACGTTTAATAACAGGCATACACCGAGGTGATTCGTACTTGTGCATCCCAGGCAATTTATGTATGGAAATATTGCCACCATATTTGAAATTGGACAAAATAATACATTTGAACGAGCGATTTGTTACAAGTGACAATGATCATGTGATGGACGCCAGTGATGCAAACAGACACAGTGTCTGTTTGCATCATGTGATCAGTCACTGGTGTGAATCCCAGGCAATTTTAGGCAAGTTTCAAATGCAGTGACATTATGTCCTGCGTTTAAAAAAGGTTTTCAAAGATAATTTGATGTGAATACGTCAATGGCTATGCTTCCATCCGTGTTCAATGTCAACCCACTATTACGTTTGATCTCAACCAATGATCACATGAAACCCCAAATATCACATGGCCAGTACAGGGACCTTGTGACCCCAAAATCAATCATCGCGGCTACAAAAACCTGCTACGCACGCACAGACGGACAGACAACCCGAATGCAATGCCTCAGACAGAAAACACTTCTTGTCAGCTCTAGAAAGCTGTCTGACGACTTTGGATTCAACAGGGCATCAATGTTGCAGAAAATCTTCCCATATTAGAAACAAAGAAAGAAGAAGAACAACCACTCCTTTCACATCTTCAGACACAATGGCTGCCGAGGAAGTTTTTCCTTGACTAGGAGGCACAATGCAGGACGGGTCGCCACTATGATGCAGGATAATTGAATGGCTCATTCTTCCCAGTAAGCTGGTACTCATTTTTGCCAACCTCTTGATTAAACTCTTCCACGAGCCTTGACAATGTATACAAAAAAAGAAATTTATCATTTACTTTATGCCAACGTCTAATTCATCGACAAAAGTGCCCACAAATTTCTCGTATTTATCTTTTCAATTATTTCAGCATATATATATATATATATATATATATATATATATATATATATATATATATTATAATCAGAAAGTATAATCTCGGAAGGATGACAGGCTGAGTCAACCCACCTGGTGTTATTTAACGGCACGACAAGGGCTCGAACTCGAGACCCTAAGATCTTAAGCCAGCCACCTTAAATGTTAAGCCAACATCAGACAAAGAAATACAGAAATCTGGTAAATACAGGGTAATTTGATTCACTTTGGATGGAGAACATGATCAATACTCAGTGCCTATAACAGAATGACATTTAGGTGATTTGAGTTATTAGTTGCTACATCCCAGCTGGTCACATTTGATGAAACTTGTACACTCGATGAGATAGACTCAAATTTCCTGAGAGTCTCATGAACCACGAGCAAATTGCCTGTGCATGGTTGGCTTTAAGGTTCAATTTTACTTCATTGCGAATAAAACTTGAAATTTGTGAATCAAGGACAAAGATAATGTCATAACTTTTTAACTTCAAGAACGGAGTAACAAATTTAATTTTTACAAGTCAAGTATTTTTTAACACCTGATAGGTGTTTATCATTTTCGTTTTTTCTAACTCATATAATATTCACTACTATGTTGTCAGATTGAATACCAAGTACATTATAGTTCCACAAAATAATTATATTTACACGAAGCATAATGAGCAAACATTAAAAAAAAAGGAAAATGGGGAAAACAATAAAACGTTGTGGTAGGAGTAGTGGTAGTAGTAATAGTAGATCCCCAGACAGTTCTCTCAAACAGGCCCGAGGCATGGAGAGAGCTGATCGATCTTCCAGGAGTGACCCAGAGATCCCCCTCATCCTGGTGTAGCCCCGCCTTCGTGAAGCCAGGGCTACAGGAGAGCGAGAGCGAGAGAGAGAGAGAGACAGAGACAGAGGGGGTGGGCTGGTCCATGGGGATCAGCGGTCTGACCATGGCCACACTGCCCTGAGAAATCTGAGCAGCAGGTAAGAGTGGGGATGCTTTGGCCCCCCTACGCCTCCCTGATAGTTGCTAAACACATGGTTAATGACAAGTGTTCGCTGGCAGGAATAGCTTAGAGGTACGCACACTTACCTTTGAGCTGTCTTGCCAGAGTTTGAATCTCAACCTAGTTCTGAACTGACACCCTGGCATTTCGCATGCAGTGCGTGCGCCGTCTGTCGGAAAGACATAAATCCGGAACAGCCGTCCAGAGCAGTGGTCATTGGTAGATGCTAAAATTTCCATGGCGTCTTTTTCAAATAAGAGGTAAGTTATCATTTGTACCCTGAGCAAATTACAAATTCATGCTGTGACTGACTGCTGGGAAGGCAACAGGAAAACCACCCAATATAACGCTTGCTAAGAGACTGACGCTCTGTCAAGAGTAGGCTACATTGGAGATTATTTTGTGGTAAATGGAAGATTCTTCCTGTGTGAATGATAACACGAAACATCAGCAAAATACCAACTAGAAAGCATCTCAAAATGCAAACCCATCCACGTATGCTTTGTACTCGAAGTAAACTTTGAAAACAACTAAAAAAATTAAATAATAATAAAAAAACCTAAATTTTTGTTCTCCACATTCTCTTTAAAAAGGTTTGTTGAAAATTCGATGACAAAAGCTCAAATAGTAAAAAAGGTTATGGCCTTCACACGCACGCGCGCACACACACACACACACACACACACACGTCCCCCATGCATAACGAGGCAAAATTGAAAAAACACCAAAAATAGAGCACAAGGAAAAAAAAAAATGCCCACTTTATCTTGTTTTTCCAATCATTATGACAAATGTTCCAAACAACCCAGAGGGGGTTTCACTTCACCCCAAACTGTTTATCCTAGAATAATGACCGTCTATATCAGGCACAATGAATAATAAATGTACACACAATAAGTTCAGTGAACAGGCCAGCTCTATCACAAAATTGCTTAACTTGACCACAACCTTCATCACCCATGATGTACCAAAGTTTATTCACACCGTTAAAAAATAAAATTGAGGTCGAAGGAGATCGACAGGAGG
>CM068954.1:108766825-108779255 GCA_035128595.1 Eptatretus atami | reverse complement strand
ACTATAAACTCTTTTCAAAAGTGATGGCAAATCGACTGAAGAAAGTCATTGGCGATCTCGTACTACCTGATCAGACTTTCTGCATCCCCGGTCGTTCCATTTATGACAACATTTTCTTGGTTCGGGATTTAATGGATGCTTGACATGATTGAAATGACTGGAATATTTTTTCTGGACTTGGAAAAAGCTTTTGACAGTATTGATCATGTTTTCTTGTGGCGGGTTCTCAAAGCATATGGATTTAGGGTGAATTTCAGAGCCTTTATATCATTATTATATACTGACATATTTAGTATAATGAAGGTTAACAATGAATTGATTTCCCAAATACAGGTTCAGAGAGGGGTGCGGCAGGGTTGCCCAGTTTCAGGCTTGCTTTTTGCATTGGCAATGGAACCATTACTTTGTACACTCAGGGAGAATATCTCTGGTCAAACTTGCTTTCCAAGGAGTCCTCCGTTGAAGATATCTGCTTATGCCGATTATGTTTGTGTCATCATCAGGAACAACCAATATATCGCTGCACTTACTGAATCCTTGAGAACCTTTTTCCTGGCTTCTTCCCTAAAAGTAAATTGGAAGAAAAGTAAGGCTCTGTGGGTGCCATACCTTAATAGTCGCCTTCCTGTCTTGACACCTCCACCGCCATTTCCGGAAAACCTAGAGTGTAAAACAGAAGGTGTTGCTTATCTTGGTGTTTTCCTGGGTTCCACACAATTTGCGAAAAAGAACTGGGAAGGCATGACTGAAGAAATAAGAAAGAAATTGAACATGTGGAGAAGAGCCCAATCACACCTATCTTTCAAGGGCCGTGTCTTGGTGTCCAATAACTTGGTTGTTGCAGCTCTAAGGCACAGATTTATTTGCCTGGAACCACCGAAAGTACTGCTGGGCACGATCCAGGCTAAATTGGTGGATTTTTTTTTGGGGGGGGGGGGCATCATTGACTGCGGCCAAATGTAATATGCCATACTTCGTCCGATGGAGGTCAAAACCTAGTTCATGTGAAGTCCCGCATCATGGCCTTTCGCTTGTGCTCCATCAAACGTCTTCAATACGCTGAACATCTGCCAAACCACCCCTTGGCCTGTCACATTTTGCAACAGGTGGGCAGATTTGGCTCTGATCAATAAGTATTCCTAACACCTCAAGATTGTGGATACATCAGTACTCCCCTTATTTTACCAGATCCTTCTCAATGCCTGGGAAGGACTCTCTGCGAGTCGCAAAGCAGACGCATACTGCCCAGGGATGTACAAAGTTGAGCCGCTATTTTTTAACCCTCTCTTTCCTGATATATTCAGGAGTCGTGAATTGTGCCAACGCTTCAATGATTTGGGCATAAACAAAGTATGGCACCTACGGCCAAACTCTCGTGTAGGGTGGAAGGCTGTGGAGGAAATCTCAACTTCAACAGGGATTCGATCCAAGAGGACACGGGCTAATAATGAGGAAAGTTGTGCAATAAAAATCATCAATTACAACTACTATGGACTCAAAACACTCATGTTCATCCTGATGAACCCATTACCCTAAACTGCTCTTTGACTGTTCTCCCAGAGATCTCCCCCCTGTTAGCACAGGACAAATTAATTACATACTGCCACCAGCAAGAACCTATACAAGTTATGTTTGAAGATAATTCTCAGCGTTTCACCATTAAACGGAGTGGCACGTTGGAAGAGGCTACTTCCTGCTGGTCCCCCCTCTGAACCTGGATGGGAATCAATGTATTGTAAATGTGCCGCCACACTGTGCCGGTTGACTAGTCATGCTTCTTGAGCATTGTTGTTGCTTCCCTGTGGCTCCGCCTACCGTGAGCCATGACCACGCTTGTTGACAAGAACCGTGAGCCATGACCACGCTTGTTGAGAAATAAAATGTCGCCTTGCTATGTGCTTTTTTGCCCGCTGCGATGAAAAATGCGTTTTATGCCAGACTGTGGCCAACAACAGTGTGAGTGATGCATTTTGTTTATCGTTCAACACCAGAATTTTGTACTGTGACTTTATGTCGACATGAAACAGTTCGATGCTCTCGTTTTACCGACGAACTTCGACAATTGTGTTACAACAACAACCTATAGGAAAGAACTTGCAACTTTGATGTGTAGACAAATGTAAGCTCTGCGGTCTATTCTAGTGACTCTAATTTGTTATTGAACCGTTACTCTGATCAGTGATCTTGTACATGTATAACGATCACCGTAATATCTGTGTCAACTTACTATAACATTTTATTTTTGTTTTTGTTACAGCGATTACCACACAACTCATACCCAACGTCAAGAATAAAGAACTCTAAGCCTCAGCATGGTTGTTAGACGTTAAGTTCATTGGCGGTTGGGGTTAGCTGTATGCTATCCGGTCCACACCGGAGAGGCAGAACAGTAATCCACTAGGCCAAGCACAGCACCAGCAAGCGAGAAACGTCGGTCCGCCCGGCTCAGGGGAATCCAGTCCATAACCAAAACACAGTGTCGCAGTGTCACTCGACGCCATCGTCCAGACAATCAACATGTCAGAGAAGTCACCCAGAAGTAACCGATCAGCACGATCATTTCAGGCTGGTTCAAAATCTTCAGAACTGTCTAACATAAGTTCTATGTTAGCACAAAAACGTGCTAAAGCCGTTGCTGCTAAAGCTGCGCTGCAGTACGAGAGACAAGCGGCTGAACTACGCAAAAAGCAAGCCTTGGCCGCCGCAGAATCAGCACGAATTCAAGCAGAATCAGCACGAATTCAAGCAACAATGGAGGCTGATTTAACCCTACTACAATGTGAAAAACAAGTCGCCGAGACTGAGCGGAGTTACAAGCCATTGAACAATGTATTAGCGAACTTGAGGGTGGAAATGGCCCGCCCGATATCAACCTACCTCAGGAGACATCAGCAAAGCGCACAGAACAGTATGTGGAAGATCACAGTTATCCGCCAGTGTTACCAACTGCTGACTTTATCGCTACTGACAATATGCAAAATTTGCAACCACCGGCTCTTACGCCCAATATCGCCAGTAATTTATACCAAGCAACAACAGACGACCCTGATCACCCCTTCTTTCCTGATTTAAATAACCGAGCTATTAACGCTACATCTGTTCCCATGAGTAACAGACATTAAATCACAGTTCAACCCCTCGTGTGACATTAGACCCGAATTTGCCTTCATTTGTGCCGGTATACACAGCAAATAATACAATGCCTATGATCACTGACTTTTCACAATATCTGCTGAAAAGAGATTTGCTGTTAACACGCTTGTGTACATTCAACGACACCCAGAAGCATACACAGTGTGGAAGGCAGACTTTCGCAGGTTGTGAACGATATTGGTGCCAGTGTTAATGAAGAGATTGACCTCTGATTAATGGTTAGGTCCACAATCAAAAAAACACGCCGTCAGCTTAAAAATGTCAAATGCCAACAATCCATTTCTCGCGCTTCAACGAATATGGGAGCGCTTAGAGGGGCGATTTGGCAGTCCGGAAATGGTGGAAGCCTCAATCAAACATAAACTTGCTTCCTTTCCGCGGCTGTCAAACAAAGACAACAAGCAACTGTATGAACTGTCAGATACATTGTATGAAGTGCTTTCCCTCAAAGAAGATCAAAAGTACGCCACTCTTTTAAGCTATTTTGACTCTTCATCAGGAGTACCCCCCATACTCAATAAACTGCCTTACAACATACAGGAGAAATGGACAATGCATGCATCCAGGTACAAAAAAAGAAATAATGTGGTGTTTCCTCCTTTCTATGTGTTTGCTGAGTTTATCAAGAACCTCAGTCAGGTACGCAATGATCCTAGTTTTGCGTACGAAAGTAATGCCGCACAGAGCAGCAGTCAGAGTGGATATAGACAGTCACAGGTAAACAAACTTCCTGCACATCGCACCCTCTTCTCCAAGAAGACAGACATTCAGCCAAATTGTCCTTGCACATACTGCACATAACCTCAACGACTGTCGTGCGTTCAAATTGAAGTCACTTGTCGAAAAAAGGACTTTCTGCGGGAAATAAGATATGTTTCCGGTGCTGTGATTCAACTGACCACGTTGCAAAGACATGTAATGTAAATTTATCCTGTTCTGTGTGTAAAGGCCACAGCATGTTACAGCAATGCATTACGACAAGCGGCAGCCCCTTAAAGAGCCCACGGTGACCCAACAGAGCCCCACGCCAGCCAATAAGGCGTTCGCCGATAACGGCGGGAGCTACCCGTCAACGTTCCGAACTCAAAATGCACACAAATTTGTGGTGATGTGTCCCCGGGTAAATCATGCAGTAAAACAATTCTGACCAAAGTTTACCACAGTGACAATCCAAACAAGTATATCCATGCCTACGTAATCCTCGACGACCAGAGCAACGTCACGCTCGCCAGATCAAGATTTTTCAAATCGTTTGATGAATCGGGGAAGACATTCCTACAACCTTACGTCATGCTCCGGGTCAGCGCAAATGGTTGGGAAACGTGCACATGGCTACACAATAGAGTCCATAGACGGTAACCACAAAATACAAGTTCTTACGTTAATTGAGTGCGATAAATTCCAAATGCCCGTCACGAAATAGCCACGCCCGATGTCGCCATTCATCATGCCCACCTGTCTGATATTGCTGCAGAAATCCCCGAGATTGACAGCGACGCCGAGATATTAATTTTGATCGGCCGTGACATTCCAGAAGCGCATCATATTTTGGAACAACGGACGGGCCCGAGAGGATCTCCATTCGCCCAGAAAACAACTCTTGGCTGGGCGATAATAATCGGTGAAACTTGTATCGGCAAAGTTCATAAACAGGTGTTCCTGTGGTGAATAAAATTAACTTTTGCCGGACGGTCGTCCGTCAATTTTCCCACATGTGACAATAAGCTGTTTGTTGAAGAAATTGTTACCTGCAAAACGACAATTTTCAGACATTTTCCAAGTGAATAAATATGACAACAAATCTGGCCTGTCCACTGAAGACAGACAATTCATTTCAGTAATGGAAGATGAGATGCATCGGTCACCTGAAGGTAATTGGGTGGCACCGCTGCCGTTTAAGGCAGACAGACAGCGGCTACCTAACAATAAACCGGAAGCCATCAAAAGAGCTAGTCCTTGCACCACAGCCTCATTAAAAACCCAGCAGACGTTGCTACAAGACTCATCGCAGCGTCAGACCTCACCTCTAGTACCTGGCTTCAGGGCCGTCACAGCGACACGACACAGACGTCAACGACACGGAACAGTTCCGCTGTCAAAACCCGACAAAGATAAAGAAATTCGGCCGTCTGCCAATGTCAAATCGACGAACATTTCTTCATCCACAAGCCTTGGTACAGAACGTTTTAAACGGTTTTCCGACTGGAAGAGACTTGTCGGCACTGTTGTCCGTTTACGACATATCCTCCATTCGTATAAAGGCCAAAACGAATGCAAAGGGTGGCACGCTGCGTGGAAGGTAAAAGTGTGGAACAACAGAAACAAGCAGAAACATTTGTACTTCAACAAGTACAATCGGAAGCCTACGCAACGGAGTTACAGTGTTTGAAATCAAACAAACCTCTGCCAAAAGACAGCCCCATACTTCCGCTAGATCCGACGTTGAATGCAGACGGGCTGTTGGTTGTCGGGGAAGACTAAGGCGCAGTGACTTACCGGCTCAAGGCAAAAACCCCGTCATAGTCCCTGGAAAACATCACGTCGCTGTCTTGCTGATACGTCACCACCACCAACTTGTTAAACACCAAGGCTGACTACTGACAGAGGGAGCTGTCGCGCGCAGCAGGTTTTGGATCACAGGCTGTAAATGGTTGTTAACTTCCCTCATTCCACACTGCGTCACATGCAGCAAGCTGCGTGGACGCCCACTCCAGCAGAAGATGTCAGACCTCCCCGCGGATCGCGTGACGCCCGCGCCGCCCTTCACGTATGTAGCTACCGACGCCTTCGGCCCGTGGAATGTCCTGACCAGAAAAACAAGAGGTGGTTCAGCCAGTAGCAAGCGCTGGGCTATACTGTTTACGTGCTTAACCAGCAGAGCCATACATGTTGAAATTGTGGAAGGGATGTCCTCTTCTTCTTTCATAAATGCTCTCAGGAGATTCCAAGCCATACGCGGAAAAGTGGTACAGTACAGGTCAGATCGTGGCACAAATTTTCTCGGCGCAACAGACCCTCTACACATTGACGCTATTAACGTGGAGGAAGGCCCGGTAAAAGAATTCCTGTACAACAGTGGTGTGAAATGGCTGTTTAATCCACCCATTCTTCACACATGGGGGGAAGTTGGAACGGCTAATCGGTGTCGTTAGACGTGTTCTTGAATCTATGATGGCACAGTTTGCTTCGAAGGATCTAACCCACGAAGTGCTGACAACATTCATGATGGAAGTAATGGCCATTGTGAACAACGACCACTGGTTCCCGTGTTTACCGATCCAGATTCTCCTTTCGTGTTATCTCCCAACATGCTATTAACACAGAAAACGGGTCGCCTGTTGAACCTTTCTACGACGCGGACATCAAAGACATATACGGTATCCAGTGGAAAAGAGTTCAACTCCTCGCAGAAGAGTTCTGGCGCAGATGGCGCCACGAGTACGTCCACTCACTCCAAGTTCGACGGAAGTGGATGCAAGACAAACAAGAAGTGAAGGACGGGGACGTTATAATCCTCAAGGAAAAGGATTCTGTCCGCAATGACTGCGCTGTCGGAGTCATCACTCAAGTCTTGCCCGGCTCAGACGGCAGGATTCGCAAAGCCGTCATCCGCGTTGCAAGGAAGGGAAGATTGTGTCATTCACACGACCTATTAGTGAATTGGTCGTGTTGCTTCCCTGTGGTGTTAAATGAATATGTGCCGTGTTCATTTGTGAATGTTCCAACGGATCAGTGATGCCATTTTTTTGATGTTTTTTTTTCTAATATATTTGTGTTTGTGTGTGACGTCTCTAAAGACGTCAGGCGGGGAGTGTGCCGCACAACTGTGCCGGTTGACTAGTCATGCTTGTTGAGCATTGTTGTTGCTTCCTGTGGCTCCGCCTACCGTGAGCCATGACCACGCTTGTTGAAAAAGAACCGTGAGCCATGACCACGCTTGTTGAGAAAGAATGTCGCCTTGCTATGTGCTTTTTTGCCCGCTGCGATGAAAAATGCGTTTATCCAGACTGTGGCCAACAACAGTGTGAGTGATGCATTTGTTTATCGTTCAACACCAGAATTTTTGTACTGTGACTTTATGTCGACATGAAACAGTTCGATGCTCTCGTTTTACCGGACGAACTTCGACAATTGTGTTACAACAACAACCTATAGGAAAGAACTTGCAACTTTGATGTGTAGACAAATGTAAGCTCTGCGGTCTATTCTAGTGACTCTAATTTGTTATTGAACCGTTACTTCTGATCAGTGATCTTGTACATGTATAACGATCACCGTAATATCTGTGTCAACTTACTATAACATTTTATTTTTTGTTTTGTTACAGCGATTACCACAACTCATACCCAACGTCAAGAATAAAGAACTATAAGCCTCAGCATGGTTGTTAACGTTAAGTTCATTGGCGGTTGGGGGTTAGCTGTATGCTATCCGGTCCACACCGGAGAGGCAGAACAGTAAACTAATCGCCAAAAGTACGGGAGATCTCCAGTGGCGCCTTGCCCACTGGATCATCCCATGTAACACATATGTCAGGAACTCTTCCCCAATATCTGCATGCTGCCCATTTTGCTCTGTAAACGAGGACGTATTTCATTTTTTTTATTGACTGTGAAAGACTTATTCCATTATTTCATTAGTTAAATTTTGTTTTTCTCAAAACGAATTTCACGTTTACTTTTCGATCGTTTATTTTTGGGTATAAAAAAGAATTCCAACATGCCAAAAAGTATGAACTGTTGTGTTTTTTTGTAGGTATAGCAAAGCTTGCTACATATTTATCGAGAAAGAAGAAGAGAAATGGAAAACCACTTCAACAATGCAATGTAATGTCATTTTTCAGTGTGCTTGTTTCCGCAAGGTTAAATTTTCCAAAGCCATGTATATTGTTGATGATTTTGTGGGAAAATGGTGCTTGGAGGATGTTTACGAGGTTCATGAAAATGATTTGGTATTATTTGTTTGACCTGTTTGATGTAACCTGTTTGAGTTTTGTAGTATCGCTTCATTTTTTTCTGTTTTACTTTTCTTAGAGTTCAAATGAACATTTTTTGGGGTTTTCTATTCCTGTTTTTCTTCTCGCTTTAATCCTTTTCTCTTCGTTTTTTAGGTATTTTCTGATTTGTACATTGTACATACATACATTTTTACTTTTGTAATAAAAGGACGTCAAAGTCAGTCTCAGTCTGTCTCTCTCATACCCGTCAGCGAATTGACGGGTCGTATTCACTTGAATTTAGAAGGATTTGCAAGGAATTAAGGTGCAGAAGGAGGCCATTTGGCCCATCATGCCTACGCCACACCAATTCCAGATTTAATCAATCCATTGATATCCCTTCCCTTCATGTGCAGCCTTTTTGGCTGCTACAATGGTACTCATTTTGCCGACCTCGGAAGGATAATAGGCTAAGTCAACCCCCTGGTATTAATTCAGCGGCAACGGGACTTGAACTCAGGACTCTAGGATCCCAAACCACCACCCTAACCACTAAGCCAACACAAGGCTTAGGGGCCATCACTTGAGGATAAAGAAGATAATTGAGAGTTGGGACAGTTTTAAGGCAGGGGTCTTTCAGTCGGAGAGTGGTTAATGCATGGAATGCCCCCCCCTCCCAGAAAGGTACGGCATACCATATAAACCTGGATTTGGGGTGAATACCCATCAGCGAATAGACGGGTCGTATTTGCTTGAATTTATTTGCTTGAAATTAGAAGAATATAATGTGACCTGCTACAACAAGATTTCAATTCCTCCATTCCAAAAAACACATCTGTTCTTTATCATGAGACTCCACTGTATTATGCTGTCCACACACCCCCCTCCCCCCAATAAAATAGTTTTGGGTTTCCCTCACCTTTACTTCGCATATCTGGTCCTTCACAAATCAAAGTCACTCCCACCATCACATAGTACACCAATCCAAAGGCATACTGCAGGAGATTGATAGTTGCGTTTGAGAAGACACTTACAAAGAAGCACTCGTACAGGCGTATCGTGACATGCAGTAGCATTAGCAACTGTGCTAGTACTATGGACAGTTCAGCACCTGTTCGAGGAGACAGGGTAATGAAGAAGAAGAAAAAAAGGTTTACTTCAAATAGTAGTCACCCTTGTGATTAAGCATCAAATTTCCTTCCTCCATCAGTGACATGAGATTAAAAAGACAAGGATTCGCTTTTCAGTCTTGAAAACACGTCTTTATTCATGTGCCATGTGATGGTACGGTTGAGCTCAACAAAGGCTATTTTTTTTATGTTGAAGGCTCCAGTCACGGACTAAATAGTCCTCATCGAGGTCAAGCCTAAAATAAAAGAACTGCATTGATAAAAAAAATACCCCCGAGCAGGAGTGCCGGTCATCTCTGCCAGAGGTCGACAGAAGCAAAATCAAATTAGGGGCATCTATAATCGATTCCATGGCTCGTAGAATGCAGATCGCCAGAACAGTCGGTCACTTCAAATAAATGATGAAGGAGACACTTCTCTGAATAAGTGATCCTGACAACAGCAGGCACGCTTTAATGCTAATTTATGTGATACCTGGGGTTCCACGAATGGTCGTAATATGGGAATTCTGGAACGTGATTATGATCGACCGTGTTGTAAACTCTCTCTAAAACGATCAGGCACGTGGTAGCCAGCAGCCGACTTTCGGGTGGGCAATTCCACGATTATGACATAATTACAGAATGCATCTGAGTTGCATAACAGTGTCTGCACTCATACCAAAATGCTGTGTGCATCCGAGTCGATAACCAGTGATCGTAATGATCAATACAACTCGGCAGAACTCATATTTTTGCCTAACTCAAAAAAGTTCAAAAAGTAACTCTGTGCCAGACTGGAATAGGGGCAGTTCATAAAATACGTACGCTCTACTTCCGGGTTTCAAAACCACCCACCCCCCTCTGTAGCAGGCTAGTGACCACTCACCCCCCCCCTCTGTATGCAGGCTAGTGACCACCCACCCACCCCCTCTGTATGCAGGCTAGTGACCACTCACCACCCCCTCTGTATGCAGGCTAGTGACCACTCACCCACCCCCTCTGTATGCAGGCTAGTGACCACCCACCCACCCCCTCTGTATGCAGGCTAGTGACCACCCACCCCTCTGTATGCAGGCTAGTGACCACCCACCCACCTCTGTATGCAGGCTAGTGACCACCCACCCACCCCCTCTGTATGCAGGCTAGTGACCACAACCCCCCTCTGTATGCAGGCTAGTGACCACAAACCCCCTCTGTATGCAGGCTAGTGACACCCACCCACCCACCCCCATATGCGTCTCATATCACATCACAATACTTGAAGATTACAACGAACTGTAGATTTATCTCAAATGCATCACTAATTATTAACTACGGTAATACAGTAATATGGAACAATTATTGACGTCCACGGATTCAACATCACGTCGAAAATGTTCCTGTGAACGGGGATATTTTCCCCCCTCGCGATGACGACAGGCTCACCTTCATCTTCTGAAACGCTTTCATTAGTCCGACACCACGTTCATAAAGTATGTATGTCACTCGTACCACATCATGTTGATCATTTTTATAACTTGGTCAAACATTATCACATTGTCTCATCCTTGACTTCTGAAAACAATCTACATCGTCAAATACCGCTCGTGAACCATCGTCGTCTTCAGACTTGTAATAAATACCCGTTAAGAAGTTGGAAGGAAGGAACAAACGGCTCTTGCAGGTTCAGCAGAACAAGGCCATAACCGCCACAAGAAAAGCATTCTTGCGAAGAGTACCAGGTTACTTTTTGTTTCCATGCAGTTTCAGTTGGGATAGCCCAAACACCTCCACCCCACCCCCCCAACCCCGAAGAAAGTGTTGTACTCCACAATGCAGCACCCCTGCCGGCATTGTCCAGAACAAGCGTTTTGCAGAATTTATAATTCTAACATCAAGATTAAGCCGGCCACATACTCAACTCTCTCATCACCTTCAAACAACCAATGACAATGTGACGGTACGAGGAACGTGTGCGGCTCCTTACCGTCGTCAAACGCGGTGGTCGGTCCACGGACGGCGTCCAAGAGGCGGACAAACCAGTTCAGGTGGAGTTATCCGGCAAAAGAGGCTTCGCACATGAAATGCAAAGAGCATTCCATTCCAAATCACCGCCACGATGTAGAAGTGAGCGAAAAATCTGACAACACAACAAAAACATGTCACAGGACGGATCGAAATTTGTGAGGGTTTGAGGACGAGAAAAGGTCTTTCCCACACCAAGACGTACTGTACTGTACCGTACCGTACTGTACTGTACTGTACTGTACTGTACCGTACTGTACTGTACTCGCAATCACAGACACGCAGCTGCAGAAATCAATACCGTTTGGGTAAATCGAAGCGTTCAAAGGGTGTAAATTTTCCTGGTTTATAATGAGCCCTCGACTTGCCGTATCTGATCAGGTAGTCAAACAAGTTCGGAGGGTTGTTAACAAAACCATGCACGAGCAGCGAGACGAAAAAGATCGCTGCAAGTAAAAGCCAAACTATGCAAAGTGCAGTCATCACTCGGAAACACCACGATCGGCTCTGAGTTTTGGGGTAGGAACTATCATTATGTAAACTGCCCTGAGGGCACTTTGCACAATCGTAAGATCCTGAGTGGCGGGATTTAATCTGCCCTGCGGACGAGTGTGTGTGTGATAAGATTCAGTGCGAACGTCACAAGTGAATGTAATGCGATTCGGCGTCATTATCATTTAACGTGGGACAAAAGACGTTCCGAGACGTTGGGCTTCCGGGTCAACACGTGACTTTCGTAATGACGTATGAATGCTAAATGAGGCCCTTTGCGCATGCGCTGTGTGTGTTTGCACTTTTGTCGGTTCGGCTCGTCGGGTACTTTCTTCCTGCCGTTACCAGCGTTACTATCTGTGATTAAAATCGTCTTTTAAATGAACTTTTCAAGAGTATTACTTGGTTCCTCCTAAGAACACAAGGGTAGTACAGCATGCACACAAGATTCTTTGAATGTGCCTTATTTTCTATAATGTGCCACGTGCCTCGTACCATATACAGGGGTCTTTTCTTTGTCCCTGGCATTTTTCCCAAGAATTATCTTCAAATTTCAAGTCAATCGGATGAAAATTTACAATTTTGGAAATTTGGGCCTATGGTGTTGGCTTAATGGTTAGGGTGATGGGCTTTGGATCCTCGGATCCTGAGTTCAAATTCCACTTGGCTGTTGAATTAATACTAGGTGGGGTTGACTCAGCCTGTTATCCTTCCGAGGTCGGCAAAATGAGTGC
>CM068954.1:108719888-108738996 GCA_035128595.1 Eptatretus atami | reverse complement strand
TTGAGTGGAGAAGGGCGGAGTCCAGAGTGCGAGGGCGGAGTAGTGGGCGGAGACTAGAAGCAGGAGGCGAGGTCAAGGTCGTGTGGGCGGAGATGAGAAGCAGGGGGCGGTTCTTCAAGGTGAGACGTGGGCGGAGTCAAGAAGCAGGAACACACCGCGTGAAAACACCACTCCGAATCACACACACACACAAGACGGAGGAGCTTCTCCGTCTTTTATAGAGTCCGAAGCTCGGGGGAGGGGATCATGCCAAATTCGATGTCATCGCCCGAATCGGGCACTTTGATTGGCCCCGACCCCTCACATGGTCCCGCCAGCTAAGAGACGGGTTTCGGGTAGACGTTGGTGCAGCCCGCCACCTACTGCTAAAGCGTACCTGACTCACCACACATGTCGGGTTTCGGGTAGACATTGGTGAAGCCCACCCACCTTACTGCTAAAGCGTACTGACTCACCACACATGTCGGGTTTCGGGTAGACATTGGTGCAGCCCGCACCTTGCTGCTAAAGTGTTCGTGACTGATTTATCCCAGGAAAGAAAGAAGAGAAGAGTGGGAATGAAATGAAAGGGAAAATGATTTATTAACCCTAACTATAGACCATCGCAATGCACTCCGGTTGTCCCGCTAGACAAAGGGTAGGGGACTATCTACATGTACAATAATGGGATAACTGTCTCTGGACACCTATCTGTTGTATGCACGCGGTTCCGAGAACCGCAACAGTACAATCAACTATTGGATTACTGACTTCCTCCACCCTCAAAGCCAACTTGTGGCTCTCAATGGATCCCTTTCTTCTCCTCTCCCTGTCAAGGCTGGAGTACCACAAAGCAGTGTTCTCAGCCCAATATTATTCCTAATCTTCATCAATAATCGCACCAACTCTCTTGAAAATCCTATCTCTGATGATGACTCCACTCTGCCACAAGATCTCTCATCCTTCTGACAGACAGGCAAGTAGCATCTTCCCTCTCCTCAGTCCTTAACAAAAATCACAAATGAATCAAACACTTGGAACATGTCCTTCAACCCTGAGAAATCCTACACACACACAATGAAGCCAAGTCTATGGGCCTATCACTTCACCATCGCCGACATGTCGGTGGTTCCCGTCTTCTTCTGCACCAGTCCTGGACTTGCACCCGATGCCCTAACCGTGCTTCATCCCACCCACAGGTATCTGCAGGACACACGCAGTCCCCCAGCAGCCCCCTCCTAGTGAAACTGCCTAAATCCAGATTCACTGCTAATATCCACTCATTTATTCCTCTTTTTTTCTCCACCTGTGGAACCACCTTCCATCCTCTCTTCAATCTCATTATTTTCCTCAAGGTCTTCAAGACGGCTGTTCACCACCATCTCAAGTCATCCCCAATTCAAAATCATCATCTTTTCCACACCCGTTAAACCACCCCACACTGCCAAAATTTTGCTTATGTATCCATATTGTCCACCCTTTGCATTCTCCCTTACCCCTGTTTGTCCATCTCCATTACTTTCTCCCTCCCTGCTGTTGTTTTCCCCTTTCTCCTGCTATTCCTTTGTTGTGTTGTGGTCCGATTTTGTCCTGCGTCATAGCTCTTCCACGAGCCTAGGGCATGACAAATATAAATATATATATATTTGTTCTTTCACATTTCTTTCTAATTTTTTTTTCATAACTCTCTTTATTCATTCTAATTCTTGCTTTTTATTCTCTCTCTCATCTCTCTTGCTCCTTTCTTTATCTATCTTCGAAGGAGAAGTGAATTCTTGCAGAAATTTTTCTGAAAGGCTCACTTGGCTGTGCCTTGATGGGTTTGAGGGTGGGAGTAGGCGCTAATCGTATCCAGGTACCCCTGATGACTCCATCTTTGCTCTTTATGTCTGTGGGTTCCTTCTTGGTCTTCAGTTTAAAAAAAATAAATATAATATATGCATATAAACGTTGGAGAAATGAAATATTGGAACGATTATGAAACCTGCCCGAGTGAACGAACATCCATGACACGTAGAGTTCCCTAGTCATTTATACTGTAATGTGTGCCCAGACAGGCCCCCACCCATTGTCTAAGGAAAACAAGGTATATGCATTGTGTGGACGAGAGGCCTTCTTCCTCCTCCTCCTTCTCCTCTATACCCCTCCTGTTCCTTTAAATCCTCTCATTCATGGCTCGTACACAGTGATTGCCATTTCATGCACCACACAGACTTCACTCGGGGAGGGGGGGGGGGGACTCCAACTCAGGGATGATTGACAGCAAAACGAGCTGTTGCCTGTGAACACACCAATGACAATGTGCTGTTATGCATCAAAGGGCAAGCCACGACCTTTGTTCTCGGGAACTCCACCTCCCATGAACTCTGATCCCCCAAGTCTCCATCCTGCTTAAAAGGTGGGATGCCAGACGGACGGATTGCTGCTGTTGAAATGTGCTGGGGACCATGAGACATTTGCCTGCCTGTTAGTTCTGAGGAAGGAGAGACCACCGTTGGAGTCTGCGCTGAATCCAGACAAGCTGCGCCAGATAGCCATAGGAGAACGGTGCAAAGCTGATAAAGCACAAGGTAGAGGCAGGAGAACCAATGATCCTGGAGGTCCCTAGCATGGGGAAGATAGCTCCATACTGAGTAACAGGTCAAAATGGGGAGAAAAAAATTTAACTCAAAATTTGATGTTGGTGGAACTGATGATTCCTGGTGGAAGTTATTGCCATCTTTCAACTTTACTTTAGATGGGAAGTGTGGGATTTGCGATGACGCACCATCGACTTTGCTCTGGTTTTGTTTGGTTCTGGGGCACAAGGAAAATTCTACTAGATTTTTGCATGTATTGTGAAAAGCAGAAGTGTGTGTGTGTGTGTGTGTGTGTGTGTGGTTGTGTGTGTGGTGTGTGTGTGTGTGTGTGTGTTGTGTGGCCGCTCATTTGATGAACAGGAAATGGTAGAAACGTGACACCTCTCATCCATGGATATTTCTCTTATTTCTTGTAAACAATTTGAATGCAGGAACAGAAAAATTATGTTTAACCATCTTTAAAATGCCACTTTCGTTTAAATGCTGAACATTAAGTTAAAATACTTTTTGACTGAGATTTTGTCCGAGCACCGACAGGTGAAAAGTGCCCTGGCTAGCGGAAGCGATTTGCTGAAAACGCACACAGCGCATGTGTGAAAGGAGTCGTTTGCATTGATAGGTCATTTTGAAAGTCCCTTATTGGCACATGCATTCGTAAAAACTTACCAGTGGTGGACAACACTATTTCAGAGGTAATGCACTGTCAATTGGCCTGATTAGCATTGCCACCTGAACCCATGACCTGTGATACTGGGGTCCCAGGTTCAAATCATGTAGTTTATGTCAAGTTCAGTAAAATGACACCTCGTATGTCATCATGCATGTAATATATGTACAGTTAGCTGTTAGGGTTCCATAATCCCTCCAAGGACACAGGGTGCATATGAAGACGTGAACGTTTCTATGGTTAAAATGAATCTTGCACAGGTCACCACTCTGTTGCAAGAGTATGGACATTTTCTGCTGAACTGCTGTGAGAATTGAACCCACACCAATGAGGGCAATACAACAAGGATTTACCACTCAACCAATAAGCCACTCCCATAAGCCTTAGATCAATATAAACACAAACAAGTTCATGCAAATATCATGTATATCACACTATGTGCTGGAGAACAGAAAAAGAGCAATGGCGCAAAAAATTAAAAAAAATAATAAAAAGGAATATAAAGCAGAAATTAGAATATAAGGTGGAAGAGGAAATAAAAGAAGAAGAAAAAAGAAAGACGAAAAGCAGCAAAAAGCAAATTAATTTTACAGCACTTGCCTAATGTTCGCAACCACAAGTGGATTAACCCTTTGTGTGGCAGAATGGTTTTTAATATTGTTATACCTGCATGGATCGGTACAAATGATTCCAAGCTGCCAAACAGCAGAGCCAGCTCCGACTTGGACATTATTGACAACTTGAGCATGGGGTCATGATAGGCCTGAAACACACAGGGGCACATCACTGAAGAGTGAAGCACAACTGTCCACAAAATGGTTCAGTTCACCTCCCCTTAAGCATGGATGAGAGCAAGTTATAGATCAGCATCAACTTCCATAATATGTTGTCAACCTTGATAACATATCAAATTGTACAGTGTGGTGTGCAAATAATACTCTCGTCAGTTTATTTTTCGTTATGAGCAAGTGTGTGTATATCTATATATTTACATTCATACACATATACTGAACATATACGAGTGGGGGCATGCATGCAGACTGCAAGCACAAGTTGGGGTGAATCCTACGTGCATCATCATCATCATCGTTTTACAGCTGTTTCCATGTTTGCATGTGTAAGCCACAATAAATTGAAAATTGTGCATACATAATAAATAGAAAATTTATATTGTTGCGTCAGATTGTCCGTTAAACCAAACCGACTAAGCTGGAGGTCGAAATACCTCTGCAAATGCCAAAACGACAGAGTTACTGCGTTTAAATAAATTGGACTGCGTTCTTCACCATTTACAAAACCCAATGATCACACAAATGAAGCCAGAACTGGTGGTGGGTGACGTGTGGAAGGCATTAACATGGGAAGATATTCTTTTGTTGAAATGGGTTGATTAGCTTTGCCACTGAAGGTGGACAGAGGCGATGTATTCACCCATTTGTTTATTTGAGCAGGATATCTCAAAAAGTTATGGATGTATTCAGACAAAACTTTGTGAACTGGTTGGTTGTGTGATGAGGACAAATTGATTAGATTTTGGTGAAGATCTGGATGTGAATCCAGATACCAGATTTTTTTTTTTTAAAGTGATTCTTCATGATTGAGAGATGGGGCCAAAAACGATATATAGCACGATGTTTCAAAATGATGTGGCTGGGTTATGACAAAACTTGGTAGATGAGTTGGGGAGGTGACAAGAACAAGCTGATTAGATTTTGGTTGAGGACCGGATGCAGATCCGGCTTAATAGTGGGCTACAAAACAAACTGTTCAGCCTGGCGGAGGTATGCGTTATATGTGGAGGCATAATCCAAATAATTGCTTAAACATGCCAAGTAATCGACAAGGTTCTACCCAGTGGACTTGTTCAATAAACTCATTACTACATTATGCATGAGATGTTCTATTACTAGTCTATCATTGTAACCACAAGAAAATCATGACAATTCATAAAATAACAAATAAATATAGACATACGAGTTCGCCTCCGTGCCGTCGGCACGCCATAAATCTCCAATTGCTATCATCACCCTCATGATTTTTAAGTGGTGAAGCCACTTCAGTATTTGGCTATGTCCTTCCTTCCATCAAAAATGAACAACAACCACCTTTCTAACCCACTGTGTTTAATTCTGAAGGGTTTCGTTAGTTTCTCGGCTTTTCCCCATTTCATATTAACAAATGCCAAACTGAAGCGCTTCCTTCGGACACAGGTGCGATTTTTTTTTCTTCATTTTTTCCAACAGGTTGTAAAAAGTCTGATGATGGGTTGTAAAATTATTTTTGATCTCAACTCAATCTAAGGCCTCCAACATTTCAGCCATTCCTATTATCATATATGTATCACCCTGCGGAAGTCTCTGTGCCTGCCCCCCTTTTCTCACCCCCCTCTCATTCACCTCCTCACCAGAAGTCGATAATCTAATATATTGGATTGTGTTGTGGTGCAGGCATCTCTCTGCCCTCCTCTTGTGTTGAAGTTCTTTGTGTAATCACCATGGCAGGAAGGTCTCGATTTCATTTTAAAACATCAATCTTGTTGATAGTTTGCTAAAGTCTAAATAACGTGATCACGATCAGGTGATCCAACTTCAACAGGTATATGGCTGGCAGGATAACTCAGGGGTAGCAAACTTATCTTTGAGGTGTCTAATCTGGGTTTGATTTATGACTTGACTACAAACTGTCACCATTTTTCTTTCAACCAGGTTGTTGCATCAAGGAGTGTGCCATTTGTTGGATGGGATGTTAAAATAGGTAAGTGTATGCCAGCACTCGATGCTGGAAATTAAAGATCCCATGGTGTATTTCAATGAAGAGTGGGCAAGTTATCCTTGGCACCTTGAACAAATCGCAACATCCATGTTGTAACATGTGGGCATGCTGCTCATGCAGAGATGCTGCATCAGCTTCTCTGCACATTAATGATGTAACCCACTGGTTACATCATTAATGTGCAGAGAAGCTGCTGATGTGCAAAGAAATCGCAATCAAATCCCGGTCCAACATGCACAGACTAAATAATATTAATGGAGTAATTATGAGACTTCGAAAATGACGTAATCCGTCCCAGAATGCTCGGTGAACATGTGCAGAAACATCTTGAAACGGGGGTGTTCGGGGTGCCATAAAGTATATTGTGTGTGCAAGGTAAGGGATGTTCACTGAAATGGCTTACAAAGCTTCGAAAATAACTCAAAATACTTGGAAAAGAACCTGAGAGAAAGGACTGTGCCTTTGCATGACAAAAAATATGGAGAACTTTCTCAGCTCAACAAACGGGCATCTGCCTGTATTGCAAACTCTCGCGACCGTGTAGGCCCGAGTGGACGGACATGTGCTACACAAACCCCCAACACAACACTACCAGTGAATGGACTTATGGATCAGGACACAACCGGTCAAAAGGAGCAGTGCATAGCGAGAGAGAGAGAGAGGGAGAGTGAGAGGAAGAGAGAGAGAGTGAGAGTGAGAGACCAACAGCAGAGTTGAACGACAAAACAGAGGGAGACTTGGACAGACAATGGGTGTGGAGAGGCATGAGGGACAGGAAAGGATGCATGGGGTGGACAATATGGATACAGGAGGAAAAAAACTGGAAATTTGGAAGGCAGAGGGGATTGGGTGGGTTCGGGGGTTAACGAGAGTGCAAAAAGATCATGGTTTTAGATTGAGGATGATCTGAGATGGTGGTAAACAGCTGTCTTGAAGACCTATAAACGTTGTGGGAGTGCCTCCTGTGAACATGGCAGGCTTGGCAATTTATTTAATGGATATCAGCAATTGTAAAGAGGATGCCGTGTGTCATTACCAAATACCAGAAACCAACTCATCAACAAAGGACATCTTCACAACGTGGAAGTACACAAAGCTTGTGCCAACGGGATGTATGAGGTAGACTTCCCTGAGCAAGACACCACAGGCTATCTTGTCTGGGTGCTTCTGAATTGTCTGGGTGCCTTCCAATTGGAAGGATATCGAGTATCTGTGGCTTGTGAATGTACAGGGAAAGTTTAAAATGGTGGTATTTCCTATTCATCAAGTTGGGGGGCGGGGGGGAGGGGGAGGGTGGAGAAGGCTATGGCAGCTGAGGGCTGTTATAAATGTATTGTTTGGTTCTGGGGCCATAATCAATTATACTAGATTTTTGCATCTATTGCTAAAAGTGTCTGTGTGTAATATATATACATACATACATACATACACATATAATATCCACTGCAGCCCTTCACTTTTATTAGGAAGAAATTATAGGAACTAAACACCTCTCAGTCTCATCCACGGATATTTCTCCTCTTTCCGATATTTTCCTGAGTCCGAGTTGGATCCAGGAACAACAATTGTGGTTAACAAGGAAACAAGGAAATCCAACACAGGTGGGGGCCATTCAACCCATCATGCCTGCACAAACACCACACTAACTCATCTACATAAGATCCAAGGAAGAAAATGCAAAAAAAGTTTTTAATTAATGAACGTAAAAAAATTGTAGTTTTTTTGAACTTTTAAAAATTATTTTTTAGTTGTTTTTGTCGGATTTTTTTGTAATTTTATATTTTTATTTTCCTTTTCTTCCCCTTAGGGAGGGGGCATGGGCTTGGTTAAAAACACATCAACCACAAAACCCCCCCCCCCAACCACCATAACAAGACCCCACCAACAGCACTCCAAACACAATCACCCATCAATGCTAAAGCTACTAAAAGTCCTGCCACATCCCATACCTCCTATCTCCATTACTTCCAGGTACCTATCTAATTCTAATTTAAACGTATCTACTTTTTCTGCTGCCACTACCTTTCCAGGGAGACCATTCCATGCATTAACTACTCTCTGAGTAAAAGTCCCCTACCTTACTACCATCTTTACTCTCCTCTCTTTACTCTCAAGCCATGGCCCCTGGTTCTATCACTGTCTACTCTGTTGAATAATTCATCTGCACTTATTTTATCTTTACCTTTCATTATCTTGAACATCTCCATCATATCTCCTCGCAAGCGCCTCTTTTTAGTGAATAAAGCCCTGTCTCCTTCAGCCGCTCCTCATCGCTGAGTCTAGCAAGGCCAGGAATCAATCTAGTAGCCCGGCGCTGAACTCCCTCTATGGCATCTACGTCCTTCCGGAATTGTGGTGACCAAAACTGTACACAATATTCTAGATGTGGCCCTCACTAAATTCCTGTACAATGTTAACACACCGCTTTTGATTTATAATTGATCCTCCTCCTTCTACAGCCTAAAACCCTATTTGCTTTACCTGTAGCTGCCTGGCATTGTGTTGCCTGCTTACTCCCATATCTATTACCACCCCCAGATCCTTCTCCTGTGTGACACGCTCCAAAATTACCCCTTACATCTGTAATCTCTATTTTCATTGTTCTTTCCCATCCCCAACACCTTACACTTGCTCAGGTTAAATTCCATCTGCCAGTCTTTTGCCCAATCTATACAAGTATCAATACTCTCTTGTATCTCTTCACCACCTCCTCTGCTATCCACCTCACCTCCAAGCTTGGTGTCATCCGCAAATTTGGAAAGCTTACTCTTCACCCCATTATCCAAATCGTTGATGTAAATAATGAATAGTAATGGTCCGAGTACTGATCCCTGAGGTGCCCCGCAACTTACATCCTCCCAGCAAGACATTCTCCCACTCACAGCCACTCCTTGCGTCCTGTCACTAAGCCAGTTGGCAATCCAATTAGCTACCTGACCAGCCACTCCACAAGCCCTCACTTTGGCTAACAACCTCCGATGTGGGACCTTATCAAATACCTTCTTAAAGTCTAGATGTACTATGTCCACTACCTTTCCCTCATCCACCCAATCAGACACTGCTTCATAGAACTCTAAAAGATTTGTTAAACAGGAACTACCTTTAATTAGTTCGTATTTGTTTAAATGGTTCCTCACCCGGTCTAACTAATTAAAAAAAAAACAAAACTAACCATGTTGAAATTGCAACTCTTTCAAATAAATGCTGAAAATATCAAAAAGACGATTTGAATTACATAATTCGTGTTACCAACGGCAGGTTAAAAGTGCCTGCGCTAGCCGAGGCGAGTCACTGAAAACACACAAACAGCGCATGCGCAAAAAGCTTCATCAGCATTCAAACGTCATTTATTTCATTTGGTTAATCTTTTTCTTCGTCTTCGTGTGTATGCAACACATGGCTGCAGGTAGCATCGCTTGCTCGGGGCACGGGTGTGCAGCTGATGCAATGCTCCCGGTAGGTTCGAATAGAAATTAGGAATTTTTGCATGGCGCCAGCGATAGCTCGCCTCCTCTTCGTGAAGGACACCGTGGGTTCTTTAACGTCCACCAAATGCTGGCAGACAGAGCCTCGTTTAACATCCATCCTATGGACAGCACACATGATGCATCATCCGACATGTGACACACTCAGTTGACAGTTCATAACTGGGTCAAATCAAACCCAGGCAAGACAACTCAGAGGGAGTGTGCATACCTCTCGGCTGTTTTTATTTGTTAGTTTATTTATTTCATATCTATTTCTCGGCGAATTCTATCCTTCGCTATTTCCAACCCTTTTCTAAAGATCAAAATACATTGGCTCCCAGGACATACAGACTAAACGTGTACATGTGTGGGCAGGGGAATTAATCATCACAACAGGTTGATGTTTTCCAAAACTATAGATAAACAGAAGAAGAAAAAAAAAATCACTGATATTTCACTCTATAGTTTTCCTGACTTAAACAGCTTCAGAAAAAGTAAATGTAGTGCCATTGGAATTCTAGACTGAGCTGCCAATCACACACTGAATTACCATAACAAAGCGTTGGCTAACTTTAAAACAGCCAGTTAAAACATACCTCCCTGTGACTTCATGAGTTTTTGTTAAATGGAAGCACTTTACAGAAAACAACATTCCCAAGCTGTTTCAACTCCCCTACACCCGAGTATACAGCTGCTCCCTCCATCACACAGACTTCACACACCGTCATTGGCCAGCATGCCTGCATGTGGGTGGCCTGAATTGTGATGCCCCTCCAATTCCCACCTTCCTCGAAGGTTTCTTGTTGATAAAAGAGATTACATTCCTTATACCACACCAACTTTGAACCCCCAAGTTAAAAGCAAGGGATACAAATTCGTCTTCATCTTCACCCATAAATGACAAAAAAGGAATTTTCAATTTAATAATTACAGATGGAGGTGAAGAAAGCAAATTAAATGTGGAGTTACTGGCCAGAGTAATAATAATAAAAAAAAATACATATTGTCAAAAACAAAAGCCCAGTTTGAGGTTTCAATCAGAGGGTAGCATTCATTAGGGCAGTGTTAAAATTTCACACACCATCTTCTTCTATAATAATAAATGTCAGTGTGTGCATCAGTGTCGGTGTGTGTGTGTGTCTCTTCCACAACTCCAAAACCATAAAACTGAGAGGCCTGAAATTCTGCATGCATCCTAAGGGAACTCCAAGGGAATACATTCATGAAAACTGGGTGTTTGGGTAAATTTAAACACCCCCGTTGAAGATAATTTATGGTAAAACCAGAAACAGGCTTACCTTTGGTCAGCCTACATTCGGCTCGCTCAGCTCGGGGTCTAAATTGGCCATTTTGTCCACTCAGCTCAAAAATTCCTCGCCTTGGAACAGGTCTGTTTCTGTATGATAGAGCTTCATACCTACGAATCTCTGGATACATCGCAATGCTTATAAATGCCCGGAGATGCCAGTGTGTGCCTTAATTTAATTTCCGCACACGCAAAAAGCTCGAGAATCTCTTAACTCGAGCCGATTTTCAAAATTTCAACTGCTGAATCAACCTTACCAGCAGTTTTGACTGCTAAGAAAAGTGTTAATTTGTCCAATTCGGACATTGTTTGACTCTCCAAGTGGTGTTTAGTATGACCGATCACTAGTCGCTTGCTAAGCCTGCCGTTCCTTCGTTAGAGTGCTTGCTTGAGTGCTTAAGCCACTAGGTGAGCACACTGCCGTCGATAGCAGTATGACGTACACAGTTCGTGTCATCCAGTTCACCGGCTGAATATGTTGTTAATTTGGGTTTTTTTCACACGAGATCACATTTTCATCTTTCTCTACGATCTGCTTTAATTATATTAACTTGCAGAGTACCCACCATACGGGCGATCTTGTTCTAAGCATGCAACACGTTCTTCTGACACCTCCCTTTATTTGGGCCATGTATAAGCAACTGACAGCTGCCTCAATCGCTCCCCAAAAAAGAAAAATAATAACCTGGGTTATGTACATGAAGCAAAAACATTCCTCCTGCTTATAATTCAAAAGACATCACTGCACTAGAAAATGTGGGGACAGGAATACTACACTGTAAAGGGTGGGGACTTGTAATACCCTCTCCCTCCTGTAGGAGCGCTACACAATACACACTTACAAAGATAATTTACATCGCCTACACCATCCTCCCCCCCACCCCTACCAAAGATAAATACACCCACACACACCTATTTGGGGTCATTCTGATCCTACATCGCAAGTCTGGATGTAATTGGGCCAGAATGGTAGGAGTAGTGCGACAAACAAACACACACCGATTCATGAATTATCACAAGGATATAGTTATATAATCATCCCAGTAGTGCCACGGTACGCTGCCTTCCTTCCCCTCCCCTCATGCTGCCTACCCTTAAAAGGGGAAGCACAAATGTAATTATTATTATTTTTTTTTTGGAAACCATTGCAAAATCATTAAATCATGGTCTACTTTGATGGGAATTTTTTTTTAATCTTCATTTGTTTGTTTTTGCCCATCACAATATATGGAAAAAAAGCCCTCATGTGTCAATACTCAATTTCACCAGTGACGTCGCATCTTGAACCGAATGGCGGTTTTACATGGAGAGAGTGCATTTCAAGTTCGGATTCCGATACTGATTCCACCGTCATGAGCAACTCTGATGGTTCTCAGTATGTTGAAACTGATCATTGGGATTTTGAAGAAATGGTCAGAGACAAAATTAGTGATGGAAATGCTTTCAGGGGAATTGTGGAGCCGTATTTTTTCGAGCCTTGTGCGAGCGATTCAGAGTAAGAAGGCAGAAATTGTAGTGAAGATGAAAACGCTGGTCACATGTTCACTACAGATTGGTCGGTTTTGTTTTTCCCCTTCAATTGACGGTTTATAAGCGAGGGATTTTGTGTTATTTGATAAATCAGTTGTACGACTCGAGCAGAAATACCTGTCATCGCCCGGCAACCGACACTGCCCAGGCACACTCGGATACAGTGGACAAATGCTTTGTCTCACCATCGTAGGTTGACCAGGTGTCTTGTATGTTACGGGATCATGCTGTACATCCTGTACATATACTTTCCACTATAAATAGATAAATATAAATTCTTTCCACTATGATCCATTTAAGGCTCACCCTGCTCTACCAGGGAAAATAGCCCTTAAAATGTCTGTTGTGTGTTGTTGTGTACTGTATGATCCATTTGATTTGCAGAAACTTGTGTTGATAAGAAACAGTATGGATATGACGATCCACTTCTTGATGTGATGTCACGGCTACTCTGAAGAAGAAGATAATTTCGACTTTTAATCGTAACTTACCTACTTTATAATTCAGAAATTGGAAAAATATATCATATCTATTTTGAAAGGTATCAAGGGATATATTAGCGTTGAGGTAATCTGAGCATTTGGTTTCCCCTTTAATATAGTTATGTTACTACATATATATATATATATATTTTTTTTTAACAAAACAAAAACCTTCCAACATCAAATCGAACCTCGTATTCAGAACTCCACCGAGGAGGAAATGGGGGCACGTACGGGGGAAAATGCTTGCAGGGCCTGCGTGACCCTACAGGAGAACACATCCGTGTAACGGTTGCCGAGGTGCAATCAGCAGTTGCTGCCAGCACGAAGAGTTACGTAGACAGTTCACATGGATGTGGTACAAATTGGTAGATTGGATTTTGTAAAATGACTCACTTTACGTTGCGTAAAGTGAAAAAATGGAGGTGTGCGTTACGTGGGTTTTGTGGGTGTGTGGACTGAACTCGCACATGGGCCCGTGGTGCGTGGCGCCATGGTGGATGTTATGCATCCGCCTCACAAACCATGTGCTTCAGCACACAGGGAGTGGACATGCTGCAGTGCAGAAGCCACGCGGGACGTGCCATGCAAAGAGTTTGTGGGGAAAGTTGAGCGTGCCAGTGAGAATCCGTGCACATGTGCGATTGAAAGCAAGAGTATATCACCAGAGCACATGTACGGTTAGCATGGTAAGTGAGGAGGTTGGAGGAATGCATGTTGGGGGGAGGGGGGCTGTTAAGGACTGATGGTTGAGTTTTGAATTTAGAATGGCTTGCCAGAATCTAGCATGTACGAATCAGATTCGAAGTGAGCCAACCGGAGGGGTACAAAGGTCATTTAAATGCTCCTGCATGCACGCAGGCAGGCCTTTGCCAGGTAGATAGCTTACATTTTAAATGCTCCTGCCCAGTTTTGTATCGAACCTGGTGGTTAAAAAAGAAAACATTGCTGTTTGGGCATGTTTTATCGCCCTGGTAATGACCCGGTACACAGCTTTCCCTTACCCTCCCCTCATGCTGCCTTCCCTTCATCCGTTGAGATTCTAGAGCTTACCGCATTTTAGTTGTAAAACGTGTGCAGAAATTAAATGAAGGCACGAACACAGACTCGGCTTTTTCGACGTTTGAAGGAAAACACCCTTCCTTCTCTTCCCTTCCCCCCTCCTCTCCTCACACTTACCTTCTACCCAACCCCCCCCCCCCCACTCCACCTCTTCTGAATGTCTTCGGACTTTCCCCATTTCGTTCAATCTGTACTAATGCCGGCAGATGGGATCACTCCCCCCCCCCCGACTTCTCCTCAGATCCTACTACTAAACGCAAGTCGAGAATACCCTCCCTTCCCCTCTCCACGTCTGCCTACTAGAGTTATAGCGACGTGTGGTGAGGTGTCGCTTCCCCCCCCCCCACTTCCACACCCTCTTCGCTCTCATAATATTCTCCTCAGCAAAGCGATGGGTTGTATTTGCTTCTATATAATAGTGTGTGTGTGTGTGTGTGTGTGTGTGTGTGTGTGTGTCTGTGTGCGTGCGTGTCCAACATTCCGTTCCACCCATTGGTTGGACAATAGCCTGTTATGACTCCACCCACAATTTCTACTTGGAAAAGAAACATCTCATGGTCGCCATGTTGGTGCTCACTGTTCTGCAAAGTCAAGGTCAAAGACATCTTCAGAGCTGTCATAGTCACAATTGCCTTGCCCTCCCTACAAGTTTTCCCTTCATTGTAAAACGACTAAAGTGACAGTTGAAAGGATTTGAGCCGAGAGGCATCACAGGCCTTGTGAAGATCGGCCTCAGCGAGAGGCAGTGGTCTGTTAACTTGTACACCAGCCAAACAACGATGTGGCATTCTCTCAAGTAGGGTTTAAACACGTCATTATAAAGGTCTTTGTCTGAGGTCATTATTTAACTTTTAACGATGTGTATGCATCAGGAAGAAGATAATTGGTTTTGGGTCATTTATCGGCACAATTAAGCTGCTCGTGGTCACATTTTTCGGCATATCTCACAGGATTGGGAGTTGGACAGACGACCAGGATGTGTAGGAGCTGTCTCAATCGTGGTTTCTGTGAAGTCAATGATCGCATGATAGAGGGGAAAATATTAAATATTCCGCTGTTTCGGTGTGGGAATGCCCGTTTTGCTTTTACGAGCGGGAGGGTGAGAAGACGGGGAGGACAGCATTGTGGTTGGGGGGGGGGGGGGTTGCAACGATTGGACAGAGTTAGGAGGTTGAGGACTTTTGGGGGTGAGGAGGGGTTTGAAGGCTTGTATTGTGGAGGGAATTGATGCCTTTGTATTGGGAGGGGGAGGGTAACGACAGAAGGAACAGAATTGGGAGAGGGAGGATGAAGGTCAGGTCAGATTATCAGGTCAAGCCAGGTCAGTCAGGTCAGGCCAGATTAGATCTGTGATTTGCTACAGGTATCATGTAAACCTGTACTAACCTGTTCATGGTCGGGCTGTCGGCGACTAAACCGTCTCCCCCACCAGGTTTTCTGGTGAGGAGGGTGTTTGGATATGGACACCCAGCAGGATTAAAAACAAAACCTGTCAAAGGCGGAGGAGCTCCTTGTGAGCCAACGGCCATCCATATCCAGTACCGAACTGTGTCTGCGGACGTCCTCCTGCAGTTGGGTTACTTCTTATTAGGAGGTTGGTGGCAGGATTTGCACTCCAACCACCGTAAAACCTTCATTCCGCAAAACACAAAAAACACAAAGAAATCTGAAAACCCACTCCGGGGGAGTACCTCCTGTGCAGCTTCCCTCAGCTCACCGGATGACGGGATTGGGCAAAGCCTTCGGCAGCCCCAATCTTTGATGATAGGAGGGAAACCACGGGGTAACATTCCCGGGTAAGATTGCGGGAGAGTGTGTGGGAGTGGTGCTGAGGTGTCGTCCACCAGACGGCGGTCTCCTTGGGTTAACCTGAGGCGGTCCCTTCAGGTGGGTGCCTGGAATGTCCTATCCTAAGAGAGGATGATCACCTGTCTCTGTTATCATCTGAGCTCAAGCGTTTGGACATCGGTATTGCCACTCTCTGAGGTTCGGAGACCGGATTGCGGCGAGATCATGGCGGATGGTTACACCTACTATTGGTCTGGTCGCTCTGATGGTTACCATTCCCAAGGAGTTGCTGTAGCTGTGTCCAATAAGGTGACTCCAATGATAATTGAGGTAACACTGGTCAACGAGCGAATTATGAGACCAAGGATTCGTCACTCCTTAGGTGTCGTTTCCCTGGTCTCTGTTTATGCTCCGACTGAGGCGAGTGACCTCACCGTGAAGGACACATTCTACGCCATGCTCGAGTCTGTGGTTGATCAGTGCCCCAGACGAGATACACTTCTAGTCTTGGGGATTTCAATGCATCGACTGGAACTGATAGGGATGGTTATGAGACATGTGTTGGTCCCCATGGGTCAGGAACTGTGAACCTGAATAGCACTAAGTTCCTTGACTTTGCAAGAAGTCATGGACTTAGGGTGGCTGGTTCATAGTTTCAGCGCCCACAAGCTCATCGCTGGACTTGGTATTCCAACGCTGGCGGTGTGGCAAAGGAGATTGACCATGTCCTCGTTGATGGTCGCTGGAGGATGATCCAGAACTGCAGGGTATACCGGAGTGCTCAGTTCCTCAATACTGACCACCGCTTGTTGAGCAACTGCTAAGTTGCACCTTAAATCCAGGAGAATGGTACCATCTCAGCCTAGGCTGGATGGTGGCAAGCTCAAGGATGAGAGGGTAGCTGAGGAGTTTGCGAACAAGCTGAGTGGAGATTTGGGGGGTCTGGGTGCTTTGAGGGGTCTGAAGAGTTGTGGAGTGCCTTCAAGACCACCGTCCTTGATGTTGCGGTGGATGTCTTGGAACTCACCGTAGGGCAAAGAAGAATTTTGTCTCTCAAGAATACCATTGACCAGAGTCACAGGGCCAGGCTGAATGGCAGAGCTGAGCTGTTCAGGGAGCTGAGGCGTAAAACTGTACGTGCTCTAAGGGTGGACAAGGAGGCCTATGTACGAGGAATCTGTGAGGGGGTAGAGCATCACCTGTGGACAGGTGATTCTCGTCCCGCTTACAGGGGAATTCGCGCATTGCGTTCATCCAAGCCCATCCCCGGTGTACTGCAGTTAGAGCAGAGGGTGGTAGGCTCTGGACAGAGGAGTCCGAAGTGAAGGCCCGCTGGGCCGGTTACTTCGAGCAGTTGTACCAGGCTGATCCACCAGCTGTTGGTTGGACGTCAGGGGTGTTACAATCCCTGTTGCTGACCCTCCAATCAACTGTGATCCACCTTTGTTTGTGGAAACACAGGCTGCGGTGAACTGGTTGAAATGGGGTAAAGCTCCAGGGATCTGTGGCATCCATGCTGAACTTCTCAAGGCTGGTGGAAATGCTGCACTCGTGTCGTTGCATGCAGTTCTGTGCTCTATCTGGAACACAGGCATCATCTCAACTGACTGGAAGAGGGGCCTTGTTGTCCCTCTCTTGGAAAGGGAAGGGTGATCACCAAGACTGCAACAACTACCGAGGGGTGACGCTGCTGTCAGTGCGGGCAAGGTCTTTGCTTGGATAATTCTTGATAGGGTTCGCCACCATCTGCTTGAGCACCAGCGTCCAGAGCAGTCAGGCTTTACACCAAAGAGGTCAACGATTGACTGTATCCTTGCTCTTCGGGTCTTCACTGAACGCAGACAGAGTTTCGGCAGGGGTTGCTTGCAGCTTATGTTGATCTCTGTAAAGCATTTGATTCAGTGAATCGGGATGCCCTCTGGAGGATTCTTGGTCTTCGTGGGATGCCACCAAAAACGATCTGATGTCTGAACTCTACTCTGGTACTGAAAGTGCTGTGAGATGTGGTGATATCATCTCTGACTTATTTCCAGTTGTTACTGGAGTTCGTCAGGGGTGTGTACTGGCCCCACACTTTTCAGCACTTGTATGGACTGGATTCTCGGGAGGATGTCGGAGAGATCAAGCTGCGGTGCATCGTTTGGGAATGTCAAGATCTCTGACCTTGATTTCGCAGATGATGTAGTCATCTTTGCGGAGACTTTAGATATTCTTTGGGGGCCCTCGAGGTGCTGAATGAGGAATCTGAGCCGCTGGGATTACAGGTTTCCTGGGTCAAAACTAAGATCCAGGCTTTCAATGACATCTTGGATGCTGCTGTCCTGTCTGTGTCTGTTTGTGGTGAGGATGTTGAGGTCGTAGAGAGATTCACTTACCTTGGCAGTGATATTCATGTCCCTGCTGGCTGTGATCAGAGGTCAATAGACGTCTGGGTCGGGCCTGGGAGTCATGGATTCACTGGATCATGCGGTGTGCTGCTGCCGATACCTGTGCGGGAGGACGAAAGTCCGAGTCTTCAGGTCCTTGGTGCTTCCAGTCTTGCTCTATGGATGTGAGCTTGGACTCTGACCAGGGATCTGAGACGGAGACTCATTTCCTTTGGTACCAGTTCTTCTTCGGAGAATCCTTGGCTATCGCTGGTCGGACTTTGTGTCCAATGAGCGGTTGCTGAGAGAGACTCAAATGAGATTTGTTACCTGCATAGTCCGTGAGCGTAAGCTGTGGCTGTATGGACATGTGGCTCGTTTTCCTGACGCTGATCCTGCTCAGCATCAGGTCAGGTCAGATCAGGTCAGGTGCTGTGAAGTGTCAGGTCGGAGAATGAGGAGTCGGAGCCGCTGGGATTACGGGTTTTGGGGTCAAAACTAAGATCCAGGCTTTCAATGACATCTTGGATGCTGCTGTCCTGTCTGTGTCTGTTTGTGGTGAGGATGTTGAGGTCGTGGAGAGATTCACTTACCTTGGCAGTGATATTCATTGTCTCTGCTGGCTGTGAGTCAGAGGTCAATAGACGTCTGGGTCGGGCCTGGGGAGTCATGGATTCACTGGATCATGGGGTGTGGCGCTGCGGTACCTGTGCGGGAGGACGAACGTCCGAGTCTTCAGGTCCTTGGTGCTTCCGTCTTGCTCTATGGATGCGAGACTTGGACTCTGACCAAGGATCTGAGACGGAGACTTAATTCCTTTGGTACCAGGTCTCTTCGGAGAATCCTTGGCTATCGCTGGTCAGATTTTGTGTGCAACGAGCGGTTGCTGAGAGAGACTCGGATGAGATTTGTTACCTGCATGGTCCATGAGCGTCAATTGCGGCTGTATGGACATGTGGCTCGTTTTCCTGACGCTGATCTGCTCACCAGTTCTCTCAGCGAGGGAGTCTCGTGAGTGGAGGAGGCCAATGGGCCGACACATGCCTCGTGGTTGCAGCAGGTTGATCGGCATCTCAAGGAGATGGGGATGGCCAGGCATCTGTCTGGGGG
>CM068954.1:108699947-108710434 GCA_035128595.1 Eptatretus atami | reverse complement strand
TCCAGCAATCAATCTCCGGCGTCCAACATGCAACAGATAAATAATATTAATGGAGTATATTATTGAACTTCGAAAATGACTATCCATCCCAGGAATGCTCGCGTGGAACATGTGCAGAAACATCTTGAAAGGGGGTGTTCGGGGTGCATAAATATATCGTGTGTGCAAGGGTTAAGGGATGTTCACTGAAAATGGTTACAAACAGCTTCGAAAATAACTCAAAATACTTGGAAAAGAACCTGAAAGAAAGGAACTGTGCCTTTGCATGACAAAAATATGGAGAAACTTTCTTCAGCTCAACAAACGGGCATCTGCCTGTATTGCAAACTCTCGCCGACCGGAGGCCGAGTGGAGGAATGTGCTACACAAACCCACCAACACAACACTACCAGTGAATGACTTATGGACTTCAGACACAGACCGTCAAAAGGAGCAGTGCAGTAGCGAGAGAGAGAGAGGGAGAGTGAGAGAAGGAGATGAGTGAGAGTGAGACCAACAGCGAGAGTTGAACGACAAACAAGGTCGAGAACTTTGGACAGACAATGTGGTGTGAGAGGCATGAGGGAAGGAAAGTGAAGCATGGGGTGGACATATATGGATACAGGAGAAAAAAACTGGAAATTTGAATGGCAGAGGGATTGGGTGGTTCGGGCTGGTTACGGAGAGTGCAAAAAGATCATGTTTTAGATTGAGGATGATCTTGAATGGTGGTAAACAGCTGTCTTGAAGACCTATAAACGTTGTGGGATGCCTCTCTGGACATGGCAGGCTTGCAAATTTATTTAATGGATATCAGCAAATTGTAAAGAGGATGCCGTGTGTCATTAACCAATACCAGAAAACCAACTCATCAAAGACATCACAACTGGAATACACAACGGAGTCAAAGCTGCAACGGGATGTATGAGGTAGACTTGCCCTAGCAAGACACCACCGGCTATTCTTGTCTGGTGCTTTGAATTGTCTGGCGGTGGCCTTCCATTTGGTAAGGATATCGGTATCTGTGGCTTGTGAATGTACAGGGAAAGTTAAAATGGTTGGTATTTCCTATCATCAAGTGGGGGGCGGGGGGGAGGGGGAGGGTGGAGAAGGCATGGCAAGCTGAGGCTGTTATAAATGTATTGTTTGGTTCTGGGCCATAATCAATTATACTTAGATTTTTGCATCATATGCTAAAAGTGTCTGTGTGCAAAATATATATACTACATAGATAATACCATTATAATATCCTGCAGCCCTTCACTTTTTATAGGAAGAAATTTATAGGAACTAAACACCTCTCATCTCATCACGATTTATCTCTCTTTCCGAATTTTCCTGAGTCCGGTTGGATCCAGGAACAACAATTGTAGGTTAAAAAGGAAACAAGGAATCAACCACAGGTGGGGGCCATTCAAGCCCATCATGCCCTGCACAACACACACTAACTCAGTCTACATAGAGACCAAGGAAGAAAATCAAGGAAAAAAAGTTTTATTAATGTTAATGAACGTAAAAAATTGTAGTTTTTTGAACTTTTAAAAATTATTTTTGAGTTGTTTTTGTTCGGTATTTTTTGTATTTTAATATTTTTATTTCCTTTTCTTCCCCTTAGGGAGGGGCGCATGGGCTTGGTTAAAACACATCAACCACACAACCCCGCCCCCCCCCAACCACATAACGACCACCACCAACAGCACTTCCAAAACACAATCACCCATCAATGGCTAAAGCTACCTAAAAGTCTGCCAACATCCCAACTCCCTATCTCATTACTTCCAAGGTACCTATCTAATTCTAATTAAACGTATCTACTTTTCTGGCTGCCACTACCTTTCCAGGGAGACTCCATGCATAAACTACTCTCTGATAGAAAGTCCCCTACCTTACTACATCTTTACTCGCCTCTTCTTTACTCTCAAAGCCTATGCCCTGGTCTTCTATCACTGTCTACTCTGTTGAATAATTCACTGCACTTATTTTTTATCTTTACCTTTCATTATCTAACATCTCCATCATATTCCTCGCAAGCGCCTCCTCTTTTTGGAATAAAGCCCTGTCCTTCAGCCGCTCCTCATCGCTGAGTCTAGCCAAAGGCCAGGAATCATCTAGTAGCCCGGCGGCTGAACTCCCTCATATGCATCTACGTCCTTGCGGAATTTGTGTGACCAAAACTGTACACAATATTCTAGATTGGCCTCACTAAATTCCTGTACAATGTTAACACCACCGCTTTTGATTTATAGTTGATCTCCCTTCTACAGCCTAAAACCCTATTTGCTTTACCTTAGCTGCCTGCATCTGTTTGGCCTGTTACCTCCATAATTATTCACACCGCCCAGATCCTTCTCCTGTTGACACGCTCCAAAATTCACCACTTACCATCCTGTAATCTCATTTTCATTGTTCTTTCGCCATCCCCAAACACCTTACACTTGCCTCAGGTTAAATTCCATCCTGCCCAAGTCTTTTGCCCATCTATCAAGTACAATATCTCTTGTTCTCTTCCACCACCTCCTCTTGCTTCACTCACCTCCAAGCTTGTGTCATCCGCAATTTGAGAAGCTTACTGTCTTCACCCCATTATCCAAATCGGTTTGATGTAAATATGAATAGTAATGGTCGAGTACTGATCCCTAGTCCCGCAACTTACATTCCTCCCAGCAGACATTCTCCACCACAGCCACTCTTGCGTCCTGTCACTAAGCAGGTTGGGAATCCAATTAGCTACCTGAACCGCCACTCCACAAGCCTTCACTTTGGCTAACAAACCTCCGATGTGGACCTTATCAATTACTTCTTAAAGTCTAGATGTCTATGTCCACTCCTTTCCCTCATCCACCCCAATCAGACCTGCTTCATAGAACTCTAAAGATTTGGTTAAGAACAGGAACTACCTTTAATTAGGTTCGTATTTTGTTTAAATGGTTCCTCACCCGGTCGTAACTAATTAAAAAAAACAAAACTAACCATTTGAATTGCAACTCTTTCAAATTAATGCTGAAATATCAACAAGACGTTTGAAATTACATAATTCGTGTTACCAACGGCAGGTTAAAAAGTGCCTGCGCTAGCCGAGGAGTCACTGAAAACACAACAAACAGCGCATCGCAAAAAGCTTCATCAGCATTCAAACGTCATTTATTTCCATTTGGTTAATCTTTTTCTTCGTCTCGTGGTAAAATGCAACACATGGCTGCAGGGTAGCAATCGCTTTGCTCAGGCCGGGGTGTGCAGCTGATGCATGCTCCCGGTAGGTTTGAATAGAAAATTAGGAAATTTTGCATGCGCCAGCGATAGTCGCCTGCTCTTCGTGGAAGGACCCCGTGGGTTCTTTAACGTCCACCAATGCTGGCAGCAGAGCCTCGTTTAACATCCATTCTATGGACAGCACACATATCATCATCCGACATTGTGACACACTCGCTTGACAGTTCATAGACTGGGATCAATCCAACCAGGCAAGACAACTCAGAGGGAGTGTGCATACTCTCGGCTGTTTTTATTTGTTAGTATTATTATTTCATATCTATTTCTTCGGCGAATTCTATCCTTCGCTATTTCACCCTTTTCTTAAGATCAAATACATTGGCTCCCAGACAATACAAGACCTTCAAACGTGTACATGGTGGGCAGGGGAATTAAATCATCACAACAGGTTGATGTTTTCCAAAACTATAGGATAAACAGAGAAGAAAAAAAAAATCACATGCTTTTGTCACTTTAATAGTTTTCCCTTCTAATTCTACTTAAACAGCTCAGAAAAAGTAAATGTGAGTGACCTTGGAATTCTAGACTGAGCTGCCACACACATCTGATTACCATAAAAAGCGTTGGCAACTTTATAAACAGCCAGTATAAAACGATACTCCCTGTGACTTTCATGAGTTTTTGTTAAATGGAAGCACTTTACATGAAACACACTTCCCAAGCTGTGGTTTCCAACTCCCCTACGAAGCCGGTAATACAGCTCTCCTCCATCAACAACTTCACACACTCGTCATTGGCCAGCATGCCCTGATGTGGTGGCCTGAATGTGATGCCTCCATTCCCACTCCTCGAAGTTTCTTGTTGATAAAGAGATTACATTCCTTAACACACCAAAATTTGAACCCCCAAGTTAAAAAGCAAGGATACATAATTCGTCTTCATCTTCACATTATAATGACAAAAAAAGGAATTTCAATTTAATATTTACAGATGGAGGTGAAAAAAGCAAATTAAAAATGTGGAAGTTACTGGCCAGAGTATAAATAATAAAAAAATACATATTGTCAAAAAACAAAGCCCAGTTTGAACGGTTTCCAATCAGAGGGTTAGCATTCTTAGGGCGTGTTTAAAATTTCCACACACCATCTTCTTCTATATAATAAATTGTCAGTTTGTTGTGCTTCAGTGTTCGGTGTGTGTGTGTGTCCTCTTCCACACAACTCCAAAACCCATAAAAATCTGAGAGCGCTGAAATTCTGCATGCCATCCAAGGAACTCCAAGGGAATACATTCATGAAACTGGGGTTGTTTTGGGTAAATTTAAACACCACCGTTGAACGATAATTTATGGTAAAACCAAAGAAACAGGCTTACCTTTGGTCAGCCTCATTCGGCTCGCTCAGCTCGGGGCTAAATTGGCCATTTGTCACTCAGCTCAAAAATTCCTCGCCTTGGAACAGTCTGTTTCTGCTATGATAGAGCTATCATACCTACGAATCTCTGGATACATCGCAAGCTTATTAAATGCCACGGAGATGCCAGTGTGTGCCTAATTTAATTTCGCACACGCAAAAAGCTCTCGAGAATCTTTACATCGCGAAGCCGATTTCAAATTTCACACTGCTGCAACCTACCAGCAGTTTGACTGCTAAGAAAGTGTTAATTTGTCCAATTCGACATTGTTTTGACTCATCAAGTGGGTTTAGTATGACCGATCACTAGTCGCTTGCTAAGCCTGCGTTCCTTCTAGAGTGCTTGCTTGAGTGCTTAAGCCACAGGTGAGCACACTGCCGTCGGATTAGCAGTCTATGACGTACAAGTTCTCGTGTCAAATCCAGTCTACGGCCTGAATATGTTTGTTAATGTTGGGTTTTTTCAACACGAAGATCACATTTTCAATCTTTCTCTACGACTGCTTTAATTATATTAACTTGCAGAGTACCCACCATACGGGCGAATCTTGTTCTTAAGCATGCACACTTTTACTGACACTCCTTTTTTTGGGCCATGTATAACAGCAACTGACAGCTTGCCTCAATCGCGTCCCCAAAAAAAAAAAATAATAACCTGGGTTATGTCATGAAGCAAAAACATGTCCTGCTGCTTATAATAAAAAGCATCACATGCACTAGAAAATGTGGGGGACAGAATACTACACTGTAAAGGGTGGGGATTTAAATACCTCTCCCTTCCGTGTCAGGAGGCTACACAATAACACTTAAAAGATAAATTTACATCGCATACACCATCTCCCCCCCCACCCCTACAAAGGTAAATACATACCCACACACACCATTTGGGGTCATTCTGATCCTACATCGCAAGTTCTGGATTTAATTGGGGCTCAGAATGGTAGGAGTTAGGCCGCAACAAACAACACACCACCGATCTCCATCGAAGTATCACAAGATATAGTTATTAATCATCCCAGTAGTGCCACGGTACGCTGCCTTTCCTTCCCTCCCCTCATGCTGCCTACCCTTAAAAGGGAAGCACAAATGTAATATTTATTATTTTTTTTTGGAAACCATTGCATAAAAATCATTAAATCATGGTCTACTTTGATGGGAAATTTTTTTTTAGAGTCTTCATTTGTTTGTTTTGCCATCACAATATATGGAAAAAAAGCCCTCATGTGTTCAATACTCAATTTCAGCCGTGAGACGTCGCATCTTGAACCGAATTGGCGGTTTTTACATGGGAGAGAGTGCATTTCAAGTTCGGATTCCGATACTGATCCACGCTTCATTGAGCCAACTCTGGATGGTTCTCAGTATTTGACTGATCATGTGGGATTTTGAAGAAATGGTCAGAGACAAAATTATGATGGAAATGCTTTCAGGGCGAATTGTGGAGCCGTATTCTTTTCGAGCCTGTGGGTGCGATTCAGAGTAGAACAGGCAGAAATTAGTGTGAAGATGAAAACGCTGGTCACATGTTCACTACAGAATTGGTCGGTTTTATGTTTTTATCCCCTTCATTGACGGTTATACGAAGGGAATTTGTGTTATTTATAAATCAGCTTGTACGACTCGAGCAGAAATACCGTCATTGCCCGGCAACCGACACTGCCTCAGTGCACACTCGGATTACAGTGGAACAAATGGTTTTGCCTCACCATCGCTAGGTTTGACCAGGTGTCTTGTATTGTTACGGGGATCATGCTGTAATCCTGATTACATTATACTTTCCACTATAAATAGATAAATTTCTTTCCACTATGATCCATTTAAGGCTCACCCTGCCTCTACCCGGAGAAATAGCCCTTAAAAATGTCTGTCTGTTGTGTTGTTGTGTACCTGTATGATCATTTGATTTGCAGAAACTTGTGTTGAGTAAGAAACAGTATGGATATGACGATCACTTCTTGATGTGAATGGTCACGGCTACTCTGAAGAAGAAGATATTTCGACCTTTAATCGTAACTTACCTACTTTATAATTCAGAAATTGGAAAAATTATATCATACTATTTTAAAGGTATCAAGGGATATATTAGCGTTGATGGTAATCTGAGCATATTGGTTTCCCTTAATATAGTTATGTTAACTACATTATATATATATATTATATCAAAATATATTTTTTTTTTTTTAACGAAACAAAAACCTTCCAACAATCAAATCGAACCTCGAGAATTCAGGAACTCCACACGAGGAGGAATGGGGCACGTAGGGGGAAAATGCTTCAGGGCCTCGGTGACCCTACAGGATGAACACAATCGTGTAACGGTTGCCGAGGTGCCATAGCAGTTGCTGCAGCACCGAAGAGTTACGTAGACAGTTCACATGGATGTGGTACAAATGGGTAGATTGGATTTTTGTAAATGACTCACTTTACGTTGCGTAAAGTGAAAAAAATTGGAGGTGGGCGTTACGTGCGGTTTTGTGGGTGTGTGGACTGACTCGCACATGGCCGTGGTGCGTGGCGCCATGGTGGATGTTTGCATCCGCCCTCACAACCATGTGCCTTCAGCACCACAGGGACGGACTGCTCAGTGTCAGAAGCCAGCGGGACGTGCCATGCAAAAGTTTGTGGGGAAAGTTGATGCGTGCCAGTGAGAATCGTGCACATGTCGAGTTGAAAGCAAGAGTATATCACCAGAGCACTGTCACAGGTTGAGATGGTAAAGTGAAGGAGGTTGGAGGAATGCATGTTGGGGGGAGGGGGGCTTTTAAAGCTGATGGTTGAGTTATTGAATTTAGAATGGCATGCCAGAGATCTAGCATGTACGATCAGATTCGAAGTTGAAGCCAACCGGAGGGTACAAGGGTCATTTAAAATGCTCCTGCATGCATCGCAGGCAGCTTTGCCAGTAGATAGCTTACATTTTAAATGCTCCTGCCCATGTTTTTTACTCGCACGCTGGTGGTTAAAAAAAGGAAAACATTGCTGTTTGGGCATGTTTATTATCGCCCTGGTAATGACCCGGTACAACAGCTTTCCCTACACTCCCTCATGCTGCTTCCCTTGCATCGTTGAGTTCTAAGGCTACCGCTTTAGTTGTAAAACGTGTGCAGAATTAAATGAAGCACGAACACAGACTCGGCTTTTTCGACGTTGAAGGAAAACACCCTTCCTTCGTCTTCTTCCCCCCTCCCCTCTCCTCACACTTACCTTCTCCCAAAACCCCCCCCCCCCCACTCCACCTCTTCTGAATTGTTTCGGATTTCCCATTTCGTTCAATCCTGTACTAATGCCGCAATGGATTCCTCCCCCCCCCCGACTTCTCCTCAGATCCTACTACTAAACGCAAGTCGAGAATACCCTCCTTCCCCTCTCCACGGTCATGCCTACTAGAGTGTATATAGCTACGTTGTGGTGAGTGTCGCTTCCCCCCCCCCACTTCACACCCTCTTCGCTCTCATGAATATTCGCTCCTCGAGGCAAGCGATGGGTTGTTTTGACGTTCTATAATAGGTGTGTGTGGTGTGTGTGTGTGGTGTGTGTGTGTGTGTCTGTGTGCGTGCGTGTCCAACATTTCCGCTTTCACCCTTGGTTGGACACATAGCTGTGATAAACTTCCACCACAATTTCTACTTGGAAAGAAAACATCTCTATGGTCGCCATGTTGCGTGCTCACATCGTTCTGCAAAGTCAAGGGTCAAAGACATCTCAGAGCTGTCATAGTCCAATTGCCTTGCCTCCCTACCAAGTTTTCCCTTCATTGCTAAAACGACTAAAGTGACAGTTGAAAGGATTTGAGCGTGAGGCATCACAGGCCTTTGAAGATCGCTCAGCGAGAAGGCAGTGTCTAATGTTAACTTGGTACACCAGCAAACAACGATGTGGCATTCTCTCAAGTAGGGTTTAAATAAACGTCATTATAAACGGTCCTTTGTCTGAGGTCATTATTTAACTTGTTAACGATGTGTATGCATCAAGGAAGAAGATAATTGGTTTGTGGGTATTATCGGCAAACAAAACATTAAGCTGGCTACAGTGGTCACAATTTTTCGGCATATCTCACAGGATTAGGGGGAGTGGACAGACGACCAGCGATGTGTAGGAGCTGTCCAATCGTGGTTTCCTGTGAAGTCAATGATCGCATGATAGAGGGGAAAATATTAAATATTCCGCTGTTGGTGTGGGAATGCCCCGTTTTGCTTTACGAGCGGGAGGGTGAGACGGGGAGGACAGCATTGTGGATTGGGGGGGGGGGTGGTTGCAAACGATTTGGACAGAGTTAGGAGTTGAGGACTTTTGGGGGTGAGGAGGGGGTTTGAAAGGCTTGTAATTGTGGAGGGAATTGAATGCCTTTGTATTGGGGGGGGAAGGGTAAGACAAGAAGGAACAGGAATTGGCAGAGGGAGGATGCAAGGTCAGGTCATTATCAGGAAGCAGGTCAGGTCAGTAGGCCAGATTAGAATCGTGATTTGCTACAGGTATCATGTAAACTGTGACCAACCTGTTCAGTGGTCGGGGCTGGCGGCGACAAAACCGTCTCCCCCACCAGGCGTTGGTTTTCTGCGTACGGAGGGTGTTTGGATATGGACACCAGGCAGGATTTAAACAAAACTGTCAAAGGGCGGAGGGGGGAGCTTCCCTTTGTGAAAAAAAAGCCAACGGGCCAATTCCATATCCAGACCAACTGTGTCTGCGGACGTCTCCTGCAAGTTGGGTTACTCTTTATTTAGGAGGTTGGTGCAGGATTTCACTCCAGACCACCGTAAAACCTTCATTCCGCAAACACAAAAACACAAAGAAATCTGAAAACGCCACTCCGGGGGAGTACCTCCTTGCAGCTTCCTTCAGCTCACGGATGACGGGATTGCGGGCAAAAAGCCTTCGGCAGCCCCAATCTTGGATGAATAGAAGGGAAACCACGGGGGTAACATTCCCGGGTTAAGATTGCGGGAGAGTGTGTGGGAGTGGTGCTGAGTGCGTCGTTGTCCACTCAGACGGCGGTCCCTCCTCTGGGTTAACCTAGGCGGTCCCTTCAGGTGGGTGCCTGGAAATGTCCTATCCTGAAGAGAGGATGATCATACCTGTCTCTGTTTATCATACTGAGCTCAAGCGTTGGACATCGTATCTTGCAACTCTCTGAGGTTCGGCAGACGGATTGCCGGGCGAAATCAATGGCGGACTGGTTTACACCTGACATTTGGTTCTGGTCGTCTGATGGTACAATTCCAAGGAGTTGCTGTAGCTGTGTCCAATAAGTGGACTCCATGATAATTGAAGGTAACACTGGTCAACGATAGCGAATTGTTGAGACCAAGGATTCGTCTCCTTTGTGTCGTTTCACTGTCTCTGGTTTATGCTCCGACTGAAGGCGAGTGACTCACGTGAAGGACACATTCTACGCATGCCTCGAGTCATGTGGTTTGATCAGTGCCCCAGACGAAGATACACTTCTTAGTCATTGGGGGATTTCAATGCACGACTGGAACGAATAGGGATGAGTGAGACATGTGTTGGTCCCATGGGTCAGAGACTGGTGACCGAATAGCACTAAGTTCTTGATTGCAATAAGTCATGGCTTAGGGGGCTGGTTCATACGTTTCAGCGCCCACAAGCCATCGCTGGACTTGGTATTCCCACGTGGCGGTCGTGTGAGAAGAGATTGACCATTGTCCTCGTTGATGGTCGTGACCGAGGATGATCCAGAACTGCAGGGTATACCGGAGTGCTCAGTTCCTCAATACTGACCACCGGCTTGTTGTAGCAACTGCTAAGTTGCACCTTAAATCCAGGAGAATGGTACCATCTCAGCCTAGGCTGGATGGTGGCAAGCTCAAGGATGAGAGGGTAGCTGAGGAGTTTGCGAACAAGCTGAGTGGAGATTTGGGGGGTCTG
>CM068954.1:108647586-108673897 GCA_035128595.1 Eptatretus atami | reverse complement strand
CGAATCAATTCATCCTTGTCACACACCCAATATATCCACTAAGTTTCATCCGAATCCCTGCACAACTTTTTGAGATAACTTGCTGTGCTATGTATCGTTTTAGCCCTCCCTCTCAATGGTGAAGAATCACTTTTAAAATTCTAGTAGTCGGATCCGGACCCGGACATTCACCAAAATCGAATCAATTCTTTCCTGTCACGCACCCAACCTGTCCACAAAATTTCATCCGGATCCGTCCCCAACTTTTTGAGATATCATGCACACAAACAAACACACAGACAAACAAGAAGAAGACGTAGCACAATACGTGCAAAATCCATAAAACAAACTTGACCTCAAACATAATTAGCGTTGAATTCATTGACCTGAAATATAAATACTCTTCAAATTTCAAGTCAATCGGATGAAAATGAGGATTTTTAGGAATCTCACCTAAGTTGTTGACCTTTGGCCTATGTTGACCTTTTGACCTCAAAAACAATAGGCTTCTATCTTATTACAAACTCCACCAGGTGGTGAAGTTTTGTGAAGATTGGTTTAAAGTTGTGGTCTGTAGGTACAGACAGACAGACAGAACAAGCCGGTAGACGGACATGGGTAGTCGATCAAGTCGAATTTAGTCGTTTTTCAGCCGTTACTAGCCAACACAAGCGTCCATAGCAACGGTTCTTTCTCACACATAACTAGGACATACCATGAACCTACCATACCAGTTTCATGTATATCTGACTCATAGTCTCTGAGATATAACGAACTTCGTTTTTTTATTGTTTTCGACCAGGTTCATTCAAAGTCTATCTTCTCCGACAGTTTTCATAGGATCCGGCTGGAAATTTTTGACAATATGGCTGAATGTACTGCCCACAGTCGCTCGTGGCCCGATTTTTGATTTTCGAAAAAATAATTTTTTTATGATTTTTCAAAAATTTCAAAGTCCCGTTGCTAGGCAACGGTGGTGTCCATAGCAACGGTTCTCATTTGCACACAACTAGGTCATGGTTGAACCTACCAACCAAGTTTCATCGGAAATCGCCATTGTATTAACGGAGCACTGGACCGAACAGACATACATACAGACAGACAGACAGCCAAACATATTAACGGAAATACTGATAATAAGGGTAGACTAGATCGACTACCCAACAAACATATCGACGGAAATACTGATAATAAGGGTAGACTAGATCGACTACCCAATACCAAAATCAACTGACCAATATACTTGAAAAATCTTCGATTTTGCAAGTAACAAACAGACAGACAGAGAGAGGGGTCAAAACATCACCTCCTTCACCTTCCGTGGCAGAAGTATAAAAAAAAAACATCCAGAGTGGCCTTTGTTTATACGGAGTGGACTAATTGTCAGTCACTCGCACGAGCCATATGCGCTTCAACCTGGAATGCAAAGCAGTATGTATACACCTTTGCCCAAAAGTAATTATGTACGATTAGATACAGGAAACAAAAAACACCCCGATAACAAGAACACCAACAAACTGCTCGGGGGCAGATAGTTTCCAAGTTAGAGAGTTAGATATTGGGTGCGATATGGTTTCTTCTCCTCCACGCTTTTTGAAAAAGAACCGGGGATATTGTAATCGGTTACATCCGTCTTGTCACGCTATCTCCCCCCTAAAAGGTTGTGCATAAATTCACCAAAAATTGTGGTTACGATCACCACATGGCAGAAGGTGAATTTTGGCCCCACACCTTGGAGTGGGGTCAAAAGGTCAAACACCAAATATTAAACAAAAAAAAATGCAATTGCAGACACATTTTAAAATGAAACTTTGGATACTGTATGCAATCAACATCGGGAGACGCATGAAATATGTAAAAGGTATTTTTGATTAGACAGTTGGGTTCATGCCTCAGCGTCACAGGGGTCAAAACATGAAAACATTCAACTCAAGATATGATGTTGGGTCATTCCTGGTGGAAGTTGACGCCATCTTTTAACTTTGCGTTAGGTGGTAAGCGTGGGGATTTGCGATGGCGTGCCATCGACTTCGCTCTGTTTTATTTTGTCCAGCTTGTTTTTTGGCTGGATTGTACTCTACATTTACTGGAAGGGAATCAACTTTAATATCCTGGAAATCCAAGTCATTCTTTTTGGCCAGCTGCATAAACATTTCAATGAGGGAAATCAACGGACTTATTTACATCTTGCTAAGAGCAGATGCTCTGTGTGGTACACCTCTGAGCCAGTGGTGTACCACACACTCCTCATTTTCATAAATGCCAAGGTGAGCCAATGAAAAAAGCCAAGAATTCACAAGGTTTCGGAAAAGCGATGATAATAGAAAACCTATAGAAAACCAAGACGCCAAGGTGAACAACGAATAGCCAAGATCTTGTGAAAAAAGCCAAGGAGTGGTCATACTGCTCTGAGCATCTTGGTAATGATACATACAAGTCACAAGATATACGTGGAGAAAAATTATGGAATGTCTGCATGGTTCTGGACATATAAAACTATAGAACCAGACACACTTGTGGCCAGGAAGGAACTTATGATTGGTTGGTGCTCACGGGGCTGAGTGGATCTATGTCACGATAAAACCAATTGTTGCAGGAACGGGAACAGGGAGACGTCTGACTGGAGGAAACTTCATGCGGCAGCTGCCTGAGGTTAAAGGAGTCATGTGAACGGGAGCTGCTTGCATGGGGACGACAGCCTTGTCAAGGCTGGTTCTTGCATCCAGCTTCACGTCCCTCACGATTCTTTGAAGACGGCGAGTGTCACGCTCCCACGTCCCACGGTCAAAAAGTCATAAGAATTGAACAGCTCGTTACATTTTGCTGGAGGAATAATTGTGAGTTGTGCTTCCCTGCTTACGCTGCTCATTATTGACTCGGCCTCCGACTGTCCAGTTTGATCCTAATGAGAAAGTTAATACCAAGAGCTTCCAACGTCATTCTGTTGCATATTTGTCCATCCGCATGTTGCGTGCTTGAATGCTCAATTCTAATTCTCCACGCAGAGAGATGTGGTCAAAGTTCTCTTTATGGTTACTCCTTACATTGGAATGGAGAGTTTATAATCCATGTATGCTCGCGTACCCATAATAGCCATGCTCGTTCGTCTTCACGAGTATGGGTGGGGGATGACCTAAGATAGTGATGAACAGCTGTTTCGAAGCCCTTGAGGGAAGAATGGGACTGAACAGCCTGGGGAAGTTGGTTCCACAGGTGAGATAGAGGTACAAATGAGTGGAGGTGAGCAGTGAGCTTGGATTTTGAGAGCTGAACAAGAAGAGTTACTGACAGACCGTGTGCATCCTGCAGACACCTAGGAGGGACAGAGCCAATCGAGGGCAGAGGATGAAAGCTCAAAAGGGAGGCAGAGTAATACAGATAGGCGACCAACCTGCCTGTGATTAAGAAAGTAACAGGCCTCGACACTCAGCTTTGCCACGAGATATCCCAATGATTTTGAAGGCCTTGCTTTTGACGGCATCAAGAAGGACAAGGTGCAAGTTAGGGGCACCAGCCCAAAAGGGAGAGTGCAGTACTCCATCAAGCTGTAAATGAAGGCTTTGTACGTTGTAAAAAGTTCAGATTGGGCAAGGAAACACCTTGCACAGCCGAAGATGAACAGTTGGTGGCAGACTTTGGAGGCCATCTTGGAAATACGGTCCACCTAACAAACATCATGGCTGATGGTGAGGTCCAAAAACTTCAAATGACTAAACCTCTTCAAGTGGTTTGTTTCGGAAGTAGATGGGAGGGTTTGCTAGATGGGCCTTTCAGAGAGACAGTGCGAGTGTGGGATTTGTCAGGGTTGAAAGACATATTCCAAGTGTGGGACTAGCTCCTGATTCTATCAAGATCTAGAGAGAAGGAAGAGGCTGCTGCCTGATGGATGAGAGATAATACAGCCAAGGGTGGAATCGATGAGATAGGCAGGATTTTCCAGGTAATCAGAGATCATTGATGAAGATGAGCAACAAGACTAGGCCCAAGATACTGCCTTGGGGCACTCCAGCCTTGACAGGGAGAGATGAGAGAATTCCGTAAAGAACTACACACCAACTATGGGGAGTGGAAGAAGTCAGTAAGCCGTGAGGGGAGGTGGCCTTGGATGTCATTGGTGGAGAGTTTGGAGATTAAGGTGGGGTGCCGAACTATATCAAAGGCTCGAGACGTGTCCAGAAAGATGGCTCTGATCTCATGTCTGAAATTGAGGGCTTCCATCTAGTTTTAGCCGAGTCTCGCATAGCGAACGCTGGCGAAAAGAGAGCTCCGCGTTCTTATTCTTCTTCTTCTTCTTCTTGTTCTTCTTCTTGTGAAGACAAAACCTTTAGGACTCGGCTTTTTTAGCTCGCCTGTTCGAAGAACAGAGAGCTATAGCGATACCCCCGGCGTGAACGTCAGCGTCAGCGTGAGCGTGAAAATGTTAATTTTTTTGTATTAACGGAAAAAACTCCTCGACGGATTTCGACGAAACTTGGTGGGGGGGTTAGGTTATGGTCCAAGGATCATGCCATTAGATTTTGGACTTGGTCCCCCCCCCCCCCCAAAAAAAAAATTGTAAGAGAAATTTTTTTTTTTGCATTCTACATGTTTTAAGTGATTTCCAACCCACCCAAAAAAAATTTAGAGAAAAAATTTTTTTTTTTTGCATTTCTACATGTTTTAAGTGATTTCCAACCCCCCCCCCCCCCCCAAAAAAAAATTGTTAGAGAAAAAAAAATTTTTTGCAACTTTTTTTTCAACAAAATTTCGATTTCTTTTTTTTGCATTTCTACATGTTTTAAGTGATTTCCAACCCCCCCCCCCCCCAAAAAAAAAATGTTTGGAGAAAAGAACTATAACTCTGTCAGCACTGTTGACATCATATTAATGAATAAGATATAAGGTTCACTTGAGTGACCCAGCAGTATTGGCGGCGGAGGTTTTGCACTCTCCCGAGTGCTCCCCCTCTAGTTTCCTTTCTAATGTTTTTATCTACCACACTATTTTTTATACGCCCATATATATATATATATATATATATATCGGGGCGTATTATGTGATACCGGTCGTCCATCCGTCTGTCTGTCTGTCTGTCCGTCCGTCCTGTCCGCACTCTAATCCCAAGTTTCAACTTCACGTTTCATTTTGTACATAGTACAGACTGTGGAGCCGTTTCAACATACTTCGTCATCTAAGTGTTCCATGGCAACCGGGATGCTGTTTTCCATCCGTTCTGTCGCACTCTAACTCCCAAGTTTTCAACTTTCACGTTTCATATTTGGTACATAGGTACAGACTGTGGAGACAGTTGTGTGCAACATACGTTCGTCATCTAAAGTGGTTGCCATGGCAACCAGGATGCTGTTCCGTCCGTTCCTGTCCCCACTCTAACTCCCAAAGTTTTCAACTTTCACGTTTCATATTTGGTACATAGGTACAGACTGTGGAGACGGTGTGTCGCGACATACGTTGTCATCTAAAGTGGTTGCATGGCAACCAGGATGCTGTTTTCCATCAGTCCTGTCCGCACTCTAACTCCCAAAGTTTCAACTTTCACGTTTCATATTTGGTACTAGGTACAGACTGTGGAGACGGTGTTCGCACATACGTTCGTCATCTAAAGTGGTTGCCATGGCAACCAGGATGCTGTTTCCATGTAGTAGCACAATTCTGTATATACCTTCTTGTTCGGGCGTATATGTGCTCACTTGGCTCTTGTTACTGATTACAATATGCAAATACATATATTGCTTTATAATTATACTTCACTGCAATGCTTTATAAAAAATATTAATTATTAGACTCGTCTTTTAAAAACGATAAATGTATAAACAGGCGAGCATTGGGTGGCTTTGACACCAACTCTGGTTATATACAGGATCCGGATCTCCTTAAATACTAAACACTTGTACACATCCTCAGATTGAGGGTGCCTTTTGAGAGCGTCTATCATCAACTTTTAAATATATTCGGACATTTGCTTTAAAGTTTCGAAAAGTTCACGTTACTATTTAAAGATTATTCCATTTAATGTGTTGTAATTTCGTAAATACACGATTTTCTCTCGTCATGAACGAGGAGCCTCCATGACGGGTCTCGCTATTGGCTCCATCAAGGCACGTGACGAAATATGGGAAGTTGTTGTTGTTATTGCCTTTAGGACGCGGCTCTTGGACACATTTGTCCTTGTTAGGAGAGTAGAGGCAGCATGTCGAAGGCAGAATAACCGGTCTGAAACCAAACTGGTGATCTGAGATCAGGCCGTTCGAGAAAAGGAAGGATTTGATGTCAACTGCAATGATGTATTCCATGACCTTGCTTATAATTAGAAGCAAGCTAATAGGCCTGTAGTTAAAGAGGATCCCTTTTTACAATTGTTTTTTCTTGGCAGCCTTCAAATGGTGATATTTTTGTTCTTTATATAGTTATTTTAAAACCTGATATAAGCAAAGTTAAAACACAAATAGGTCTCAAGAAAAACAACATTGGAATGACTTATGCTTCCCATAACCATAGCTTTAAAAAAAAAAAAATTTGTCCAAAATGATCATTCAGCACAAAGTGGCCCACGGGTAATCAGAGGCAATTTGCAGTGATGACTAAAATTAAGCACAAACGTGAAGAAAGTCAGCCAAGGGGCAAGAGACAAGCAGCTCAGCCTCATGTCATTGTATAAGAAACTTGTCGAGCTCCTTGAATTAAGAACTTCGTCATGTCCAAGCGAGGGAGCTGAGATTAGCAAAGCACAGCAGCACAGCCATGGATTTGACAAGATAATTAGTGTTCAGTTGATCCAGGAATAAACTCCACAATGAGTAGAAAGGAACCGGACATCGTAAAAACCTGACAAAACAAAGCATGCTTGCACGAGAACCAAGCAAATCCTAAAAGGGTTACCTGCAATTGAGGTATGGCACACTGCCTGCCAGTGGCATTTGGATTTTCCATGGCTAACACTTTCATGATTATATATCGATGATAGCCCAGAGATTACTGCTTCTCCGTGAAACCAATTGCAAGGCCCTCGACTGATATATATGTACAGTACAGTGACCTGGAAAAGTATTCACCCCCTTCCAGCAATGCCACATTTAGATGAATTATGAAGAACCAATTTTTCCAAATGAACTTTTTTATTAAGAACTGTAGAGATCAAACTAATCACTGTTGTAGTTGAAGGAGGTTACATGTCAGGAATACCTGAAAAAAAACATGTACAAATCAATATTCACTGGTTGCAAAAGTATTCAGCCCCTTCGGTCAGTACTTGGTGGAAGCACCTTTTGTAGCAATGACTGCGATGAGTAATTTTGGGGTAGGTCTCTACCGGCTTTGCACAGTGAGATGGTGAAATCTTTGCCCATTGTTCATGTGAAAATTGCTCTAGTTCCGCCAAGTTTGATGGGGATCGTCGATGGACCGCAATCTTCAAGTCTCATCATAAATGTTCAATTGCGTTCAAGTCATGACTTTGACTGGGCCACTCAAGAATATTTATTTTCTTCTTATTCAGCCACAGTGTGGCTTTAGCTTTGTGCTTCAGATTATTGGGTAGGAGATTCACATTTCAACAGGACAGTTTCTGATTCATGGCTGACTCAAGCAGGTTTTCATCAAGGATTCTTCTGTACTTGGCACCGTCCACTGTCGCTTCTAGCCTGACAAGCTTGCCAGTCCCTGCTGATGAAAATCAGCCTCATAGCATGATATTGTCACCACCATACTTGATTGTAGGGATGGTATTAAATGGGTGATTAGGCTTGCACCAGACATAACACTTTGAATTTAGATTCAAAAGTTCAATTTTTGTCTCGGCTGACTACAATATTTTTCTCCACATGCATGCAGTATTATTAAGATGCTTTTTCAGTAATGGCATCTTTGTCACCTGTCCATAGAGGCCAGCTTTGAGAAGGGAATGGGATATTGTTAATTGATGAACACTGACCCTCATCTCAAACAGACCATTGCAGACCTTTCAAAGTCATTGTTGGATTTACAGTGACATCCCAAACCAGTTTCCTGATTGCCCGGTTGCTGAGTTTGGATGGACAACCTGATCTTGGGAGAATCTGGGTGGTATGATATGTCTTCCACTTCTTCATGATGGATTTCACCGTACTCAAAGGGATAATGAGTGACTTTGAAATCCTCGTATAACCCTCTCCTGAACGGTGCTTCTCCACCACTTTATGTCTGACTTCTTTGGAAAGTTCCTTGGTCTTCATGTTTGCCTTGTTGGTTGACCAAGTTAGTTGCACCTAAAACCTCCTTAGATAACTGATTACTGATTACATATGGGTGAAACCTATTACACTTATTTTTTTTTAACCTTTCAGACAAATAATTTGCTCCTGAAGTGATTTAGGGCTAATTAGGCAAAGGGTTTGAACACTTATGCAACAAAGAATCATCTGATTTTTCTCTGTTAATCCAACTTCATCACATTTTAGGTGCATTTTTCAGCTTTTTCACTTTGGCGTAGTTTGTGAAGACCATATCAAGTTTGATTTGAAAGCATCATGAAACTAGAACAGCACTCGGTAGAGCGCATACCTCTGCCACGCAATGCCTGATCCAGTAGAATGTATTTGGCCCAATAAATTTTTGAGATATCATGCTATACATTGTCACCTGTCTGGGCGGTTAAGTTAATCCCCCATACCTAATTATGGTGGATGGCGGTTAATACCAGCCAGCCCGGATAGCTGAGCAGTTTTCCTTAGGAGGTGAGCACGTTGATCCTTAGAGGCAATTGGCACTGGCGGAGCGATGGTACAGATGGATGCACAGCACAAGGAGGTTTATACTCGAACCCCACGACAAATACACGGACACAGCAACTTAAAATAAACGCAGGGATTTAATGACAGTACAAATATTTACAAGGGTACTTCAAAAATGTAGTAATAATCACATACTGGGAGAAATTACCTTAATCCCTATCTAATTAATGCAGCACCACCCCCCGTGTGGTGACACATAACACTTAACCTCACAGTTTCCCTACCTAATTTACATTGAGATGTCTCCTACATGTCCACGAACCAAACAACTCTCTTCAATCCTAACTTTCCTATGAAATTCCTCCATCTATCCCCATAACCAAAACAATATTGTTTTCCGCCCCATATCTCAATGGCACCAAGAATCACTTTAAAAATAATTCTCGAATCCAGATCTTCACCAAAATCTAAACAATTCATCCTAGTCACATACCTAATACGTCCACCTACTTTTGTCTGAATTTGTCCACAACTTTTTAAGATATTGTGCTATATATCATTTTTGGAACCCTTTCTCAATGGCTCGAAGAATCACTTTGTAAGGCCTAAGTCACATTTGCCACGGTGGCCGTGGGGTCTCCAAAATCTACGGCCACTAGCAATTATACGGTGGCCGCAGTATTTCCACGGTACACAATGTAGCAGTCACATATGTTTTTATTTTTCGGGGAGCCGCACGGCGTATTTAGAAATTGTGGAGACCGAAAACGTGGGTTGCCGTACGGTCTTTGATTTGACGTCGTACGGTGACCTTAAGGGGGCCCTGCGGCAGCCATAGAATTTTCAAGGCAGACGCAAGGTAGCTCAAGGTGCCGCAAGGCGACCGCAGGGGGCCTAAGGCGAACGTGCGGCCAGATGGACGGTAACGAGTGGGTTCATTTTTTTATGTTTTACCAGTTTTTTTTTTTTCGGCTTGTCGAATTGCTACGGCGAACGTAGAAATGAAAAAAGTTATAACTCCACGTTATAATTCCACGGCGACCCCTGCGGCCTGTAAAAGATAGCCAAACGGCGTAGGGCTACCCTGAGGCCACCGCAGAAACTCTGCGGCCGCCGCAGCGTTTCTGTCAATTCAGAGGGCGTACGGCCGCCGTATAGCAAATGTGACTTAGGCCTAAATAAAAAAATTCTCATATCTGGATCTGGATTCGGATCTTCACAAAAATTGAAACAATTAGTTCTCGTCACACACCCAACCTACCCACCAAATTTCATCCAAATCCGTCTACAACTTTTTGAGATATCCTACTCACAGACAGCCAGATAGACAGACAGACAGACAGAGACAGAAAGGGGTGAAAACAACCTCCTTCCACCTTCGGTTGAGGTGATCAGCTCTGGTGGAATCAAAATGTGAAAACTTTGGAGGTGGGAATACTTTTTCAGGCCACTCATGCATGTCCGGTCATGAGAAAAAGTTTGTGAACCCTTTTGGATTTTTTGTGTTTCTGCATAAATTTGACCTAAAATGTGATCAGATCTTCATTTAAGTGTCAATAACAAATAAAGAGAACCTGATGAAACAAATAGTACACACAAAAACATAAATAACTAATAATAATAAATAAATTAAAATCTACCTTTTAATTTATTTATTGAGCAAAATGATCCAACATTCAATTTCTTTGTCGGGAAAAGTATGTGAACCTCCAGGTTAATCAGCTCAATTAAGGGAGTAATTAGAGTCAGTTGTTTCAATCAATGGGATGATAATCAGGAGTGAGTTTGGGTTGCCCTGCCCTGTATGAAAAACATAAACTTTGTTTGTCACCATCAGAATCTGGTCTTTACCACACAGGTTTGTGGAAGCGTGTCATGTCCCGATCAAAAGTGATTTCTGAGGACCTCAGAAAAAGTCGTCGTCGATGCTCATCGGTCTAGAAAGGGTTACAAAACAATTCCCAAAGATGTTGGACTCCACTAATTAACTGTCAGACGGATAGTGTACAAAAGGAGAAAATTAAACTCCATTGTTACCCTTTCCAGGAGCGGTTGTCCAACGTAAATCTCTCCAAGAGCAAAACGTACAATAATCCAGGAGATCACAAAGAACTCTAGGGTAACGTTTAAGGATCTGCAGGCCTCTCTTGCATTGGCTAATGTCAGAGTCCATGAATCCATCATCAGGAAAACACTGAATAAGAATGGTGTGCATGGGAGGATAGCAAGGAGGAAACAACTGCTCTCCATAAAGAACATTGCCACCTGTCTTAAGTTTGCCAAAAACCACCTGGAATGATACAGTAGACTATTGGAAGAATGTTCTGTGGACAGAGGAGTCAAAAGTGGAACTTTTTGGCTGAAATGAGAAATGTTATGTTTGGTGAAAACTAAACACTGCATTCCAACATAAGAACCTCATCCCAACCGTGAAGCATGGTGCTGGTGGTGGGGGTATCATGGTTTGGGGCTGCGTTGCTGCCTCAGGACCTGTACGGCTTGCCATCATTGACGGAACCATGAATTCTGGATTGTACTAGCAAATTTGACAGGAGAATGTCAGGGCATCCGTCAGTGAGCTGAAGCTAAACAGAAAGTGGGTGATGCAGCAAGCCAATGATCCTAAACACACAAGTAAATCTACAACAGAATGGCTGAAGCAGAAGAGATTTTGCATTTTGGAATGGACAAGTCAAAGTTCAAACCTTAACCCAATTGAAATATTGTAGCAGAACCTGAAGCGAGCAGTTTATGTAAGAAAGCCCACAAATATCTATATCAAGATCTATGGCCTGGCTTTGTGGCTTGTTGGTTTTTGCCAACTCCATCCAGTCGAGGAAGGAAGAGACCGAGACCGCGAGGTCACACGGAGACAGATAGAGACACAGAGACAGAGACATTTTTTGAGTGAGGACCATGCCAAATACAATGACTTCGATGGTAGCGAGAGCCAAGGACCGTAGCTTTGGTAAGGCCGAGCGCCGCACAAATAGTGCCCAGAGTTGCGCCAATCGACGTGCGAGTTGAAGCAGCTCTGCAAGTAGGAATGGGTCAAAACTCCTTCAAGCCGATGTGCAGGAAAGGTTTGGTTGAAGTTATTGCTGCTCAAGGGGGTGCCACCAGTTACTGAATGTAAAGGTTCACATACTTTTTCCGACAAAGAAATTGAATGTTGGATGATTTTGCTCAAAAAATCAATGAAAAAGTAGAAAAAATTTTTGCGTGTGTTATTTGTTTAATCAGGTTCACTTCATCTATTATTCAGACTTAAATCATCTATTATTCAGAAGATGTGATTGCATTTTAGGTCAAATTTATGCAGAAATACAGAAAATTCTCAAAGGGTTCATAAACTTTTTCAAACCACTGTATGTATGTATGTATGTATGTATGTATGTATGTATGTATATATGTATATCCACACATCTTTCAGTCTTCAAAGACCTGAGTAAGCACACAGAAGCCATCCTAGATTGGAGGCAAAATGGCGGTTTGCATTTTTGCGTGACATCAGCGCAACATCATTTTCAGGTCGGAAGAGTCCGTTTTGGTTGATTTTTCTTGCCTAACTGCAAACCAACCTTCTAACTGGTCCTCAGTAGGACAGAGACCATGCGTTTGTGTGGCGGATGACGCTGGTTGTGAAGAGGTCGTGTGGCAATAGCTGTTATGGGTCATTACTTGACCAAGTAAGGTCATCAAATTCAAGACACACAGAGACAGATACAGACACACACACATTTTTTTGAGCGAGGACCATGCCAAATACGATGACGTTGATGGGAGCGAGAGCCAAGGACGGTAGTTTTGGTGAGGCCAAGGGTCACGCAAATGGTGCCCGGAGTTGTGCCAATCGACGTGTGTTTTGAACGTGGCCTGGCCTTGCTGCGTGATAGATTTTTCCGACTCCATCCCATTGAGAAGGGATGAAACTGAGAAGGAAAATACTGAGACTGGGAGGTCATGCGGATTGACATCGTTGTCGGCGCCACTTCAGGGATGGAGGGTTAAACTGAGCATGGATAAGGAGATGGCTTGGTCCATGAGTTGTGGCTCCTTTATGGAGTGAAAATGGATGCTTCAGTACCAGGGAAGAATGGTCAGTCTTAGAGAATCACGAGTGGAGATGACTACCAGTGGAGGTGGCACGCACACACACACACACACACACACACAATTATGTATACATAGATACACATAAAAAGACAAAATAAAAATATAAAACAAAACCAGATATACATCGACAACTTGAAGAATGATAAAATGGCAGGAAGGTATTAAAAAAAAAAAAAATAACAGTTTGACAGATTGAGATAGACAAAGAAGGCCCTTTGGAATGGCTAATAAGAGGTCAGCTCAACTGGGATGGAGATCAAATCATAATTTATGTCCAAAACCAAGGCTGCTACACCAATGGCTTTAAGAAAATGGCAGAACTGAGTCAACTGGGCAGGTGTAGGCTTTACAACGTTGAAACAAAGTATCAGCCACCTCCTATTGTGATGTAAAAATAACTCATGTCAGAACGGCTCTACACAGTTGAAGGCACAAGTATGTAGAGTAATCAACTGGCACATCTGCAAAAGTGTCAATATCCCAGTTCCAGGAAACTCATGGAAACGAACCAAAAGCAACTAGCAGCCGTTGAAGACAAAGTCTTCGATATCCCCCGCCATAGTAAATGAGGATTAACAAACTTATATTCCCTAAGCATGTGCAATATGTATGTGAAGTTTCCCCTTGATCTGTCCAGCCGTTCTGGAGAAGAAGATTTTAAATTTATTAATTTTCAATTCAAGATGGCTGACGAACCATGTGACCATGACATCATAAATTTACATTCTGCCTCCAATCCTCAGTGGAATACGTGTGTGAAGTTTCGTGTTAATCGGATGAGGTATGTTTTTCTATCCAAGATGGCCGCCAAACCATGTGACTTGTGAGTCATAATTTTTACTATGTATGCAGACATGATGGAAGATGATAGTGCAAATTTTCGCTTCATTAGGTTATGTGATTCCAGAGAAAACATTATTTAATATTTTTCTTGAATCCAACATGGCTGCCAAACCATGTGACCTATCAATTAGAAATTAACAAAAGGCACCAGTTCACCACTTGCTTGATATGTGTACCAAATTTCGTAAATATATCTGAGGGGATTTGTAGTTAAGCTCCGGAAACGAAATGTGACGGACGGACGGAACCCATTTCTATGTTGGCGGGGGATAAATAACTGAAATCAAAGAAGTAATGCTCACGTACGACCTGATGACCCCATCGAGCGTGAACATAGAAAAGGCATTGCAACCGGGTATAGTACCGAGGTACAAAAAGGAAAGTAAGGCATTGCTAATTGAGGTGTCAGTACCCAGCGATTTTGGCTTAAACAATGCAGGAATCAAGAAAATTACAAATATCAACACCTCAAGAATGAAGTGAAGTGAGCCTGGAAAAGCTAAAAAGCACCAAAATTGTGCCAGTGATAATTGCAGCAACAGGACTGATAAAAAGAACCTCATGGACATCTTAAAAACAATCCCTGGGCATATTAATACAAACGAACTGCAGTTGAAGCCATCCGGGGCTCGGCGACGATCCTCCAAAGAGCCCTCGGTACCAAATTTTGAAAACAAGAAAACTTTAAAACTTGGTCCATGAATCATGATCCCTTACTGAAATTGAGGTGGATATTTTGAGACCAAGGAGGACTATGTTCTACCTTCTGAAACCTGCATATGAAGATAACTGACGACACTGATTTAGGAGGTGGATATTTCTGACTTAGGAGCGTTAAAGTGGTGCCCGGAACCATCTTACACTCTCCGTGTCCGATTGCTGGTCTTACTTCCTGTCTCACTCAAACTGTAGCTTCCGGGCTGGCTTTAATATCCCTTTCTTGCAAACAAACATCATACACTTTTCTTACTCTCATTTTCACTCCTCACGTTACATTCTCTCTTTTATTTTTCTTTATTTAAGACCTGGCCTTGATGAGGACTATTTAGTCCGTGACTGGAACCTTCAACAACAAAAAAAAAATCAAACAAACAACACACACAACACACACGTTTTCCTGAATCGTAGCAATAACTGAGAAGATTATTCAGAAACCACAACGTTTATCACTGATAAAACGATATATTGGTAAAGTATGCATGTTTGGGGCTGGCACAGGGTGGTCGTCGCAAGGTACACACACTCACCTCCAAGCTGCCGAGCCTAGGTTTGAATGTTGGCCCAGCTATAAACTGTCATCTGGTGTTTCACAGGCAGTGATTAATCAATAAGTGTCATCCATCAGATGGATGTTAAACTGGGAATCCCATGTGCTGGACGTTAAATATGGTGGACGTTAAAGAAACCACGGTGTATTTCGCGAAGTGAAGACGAGCTCTTGCCAACACCATGGCTAAATTCCAAATTTCTGCCTCAACTACTGCTGGGAAGGCAATGAAAAACCACCCAGTGTAACCCTTACCGAGAAACTACTTCAACGCTCTAATAGAATATGGTACATCAGAATCAGAATGCATGTTTGATGAGAAAATTCAGAGGTTTTGTTGATATTTAATCACATGGCAATGTTTTACACTTAAAAACGCGAACTTTACAATGGGGCTCCCAGACATCTTGTGACGTTCAGCTCAAGACAACTATATGACATCCCATGCTAATGAAATGAATGTCTAAAAAAGGCCAATATTATGTGTAAGCACCATTACAACAAATGACTGCTGCAATCCTACTCACCCCCCTCGAGTAACCGCCGGAGAGGAACCAAATAGGGTTATTGCCATTCCTCATACAAAGCAGCTTCCAACTGTGTCAGAGTTTGCACAGGATGATTCATTTTCCAATTGGTACACCCGAGGACGTCCCAAGCATTCTTTATTTGATTTAAATCAGGATCCTAACTCACCAGGACAACTTGATGGCATCGTTTCATGAGAAGTCGTTAACCGCACGAGAATAGTGGGGCCTGGCATAATCACCCGTTAATGCAGGTGTTGTGAGAAATGAGTGGTTGTCAAAATATGGAACAACAACATGATCATTTAGAGAGTTCATAGAACACATTACCCTGTGCTGTCTTGAGAAACAAGGACGTGGGTAGGATGTACAAGCGGCAAATTTGATTGGTTGAGATTTTATTTTGTTGAGATACTGATAAGTGGAAGGTTTCTGAAAGTGACAAACAAGGCATTTTGTGTTCTCGTGTTCAAGTATATAATTCAATTGAAAACAAACATTTTAAAGGTTGTAGAAAAAATTTTTTTCCATAAGTTTACCACCAATGATGCAGCATCTTTTACACCACCTTGTTTATCACGTTACCTTAGATTTTCGTGCCTGTTGTTTGTGCCCTTTATGACGTCCTTAAAAACAGTAAGTTTCCTGTTTAGAATGACTTTCAATTTTTACTGCCAGACAGGCAGACAGAGTTAAAAAAAGAAAAAATTCTCACTTCTCAGTGCATGCACGACCGGGACAAATTCAGAGCCAAAGTACTGCTAAACTACAAAACTACACAATATAACATTCAAATGAAATAAAGTTGTTCCGAAAACGTAAACTGATGTTTGCAGCCAGAAGTGAACCACTTGCTTAACCCTGCTTTTCGCTTGGCATGCGTGGGGTAAAAATGTCCCTGTGGTTTGAACCAAATGGAACGAACCCTCCAATGTTCTTGAGTATATTGGCCACGTTAGGATGCCACCACACCAGAGTTCTACCTACCATCAGTCATGTGCAGGAAAAATAATCTCACCAGACGAATAGCTATTCCTCCTCCCTCTTGTGAGATTCCAGTGTTGACGTGCCAAGCAGACTGTTGTGCGTTCTGGAGTGAGAAGAGGGCATCTTATCAATCTCCTAGTTTTGTAATCTGCAGCACGAAGCCGGTTCCAGACAGTTCTTGTAGATACATTTTGAGGGAGATTCCATTCACGCCACAACACTACACTTGTGGTAAAACTCAAAAGTAATACGTCCCACAAGCCTGTTCAGAGCTGTATCTTCTCTATTACAGGTCACACTGGGTAGTCCAGATACGCCTGGCTTCAACATCATTGGTTTGTTGATGTTTGCAGACCAATTTCACTGCAGAACATCCCAGCATTGTTCATCCCAGTAACTTGCCATATTTGGACATCACCGAGTCTTGGAGTGTGCAACGATATCGTTACCTTTTCCAACCTTGACCAGGTGAAAGTGTTGTGGTTTTTATTCAAGTTGATAGGAACCCTACCGTGCTGGGTGTGCAAAATTGCCTTGCTCTAGTGATCAATTGAGAAATACATCCTGTACATGGAGGGTTTTTGAATTCATGTTTTTTGCGCAAGTTTTATTTATGGATTTAGTATATAAAATTTTTTTATAAAAAATTAAAATTTTTTTTTAACTCAGGTAGCCGACTCGTGTGGAGGAGCTTGTACATCGTCACAAGCAGGAGAAAGACAGGTTTCCAAGTACTGTTATGTCACGAGGATAATAAAAGATGAACAAATCAACACAGTATATGGGATTTGAATGTGATATCCCAGTATCGAGTCAAGTGCTCAGATTGGATCCACCTACATTTGTGCTCCTATAACGATTACTCAAGCCCTTATTCCCCATACCCCCCCCCCCTCCCCACCTCCAACCCTTCACTTCTTCCTATATATGGTGATTCACCTGGGCACATGGTGATTGCCTAGCCTGAACCCATAATAGTGGGGCAACTTAGCTAAATATAGCATAACAATTGTGCTTTTTGTGAGGAAAGCACCAAATTTGGCACACTAGTAGCCTATCATATTATGAACAGATTTGGATATTGGGCCATCTCAAATTCAGCCGCTGATGGCTGTGGCAGCCATTTTCCACTGCCATCAAAAATTTTGAGATGGCCCAATATCCAAATCTGTTCATAATATGTTAGGCTACTAGTGTGCCAAATTTGGTGCTTTCCTCACAAAATGCACAATTGTTATGCTAAGTTTCCCCACTATAAATACAAATCCAAGCTTTTGTCTCAGCAACTGGAAAAGGTTTCACTCTCTTTATTAACAGGTTTGGATACGATCTCAAACTGTACTGGCCTTCAACGATACAAAAGGAGAGCAGGAGTATATAATTATGGTGAACAAACAACAATGGACACAATCCTCAGGATTGCTAGCATTTTGCATTGTAGCGCAGTGTCATTGCAGTTACAATAACATCTTGGAGCAATCATCACGGCATCTGTCCGAGCACCTAGCCATGCTGTGATTACCAGCAGGCCTTTGCGCAAGGCCCACAGCCATGAAGACCCTAATAAGTATGTGCAGCTGTCACTGGGATGGAAAGCTCTTGTCCCTGTATTCCCACACTCATGGAGCAGCAGGTTACATTTAATCTGCCTCTATTTTTAAATGGACGCACTGTACGAGCTGACTTGCTCCATCGTTACCGACGATCCAATACGCGTGTATTATACACAAAAGGTCCACACGAGATGTCTCGGCACTCGAGGTAAGGTTCAACGTCACGCGTTTTGGTATCAAAGGCTCACGTTCTGCAGCCTCTCTTGTTTTTGGAAACTGTTTTGAGGATCTTGCAATGGATGCTTGCTGAAGTTTCCAGACTGTCATTTGTGTGGCCAAGCAGCAAGGGGACTGGATGAAGATGGGCCCCAAAGAGAAGTTTTCTACTCAACGCTGCAGTGAAAATGTCAAGAGACTTCATGCGTGTGGAGTTTTAGAATAGGACCGAGCCAAAGATGGAATTCATCGAGGAAAGATCAAAGGGGGTTAGACCCCTCCCTTCTTCCTTTCAAGAAAAAAAAAAGAAGAAACCATTCTGAAACCACCTTAATTGAACACCTGCACATTCATTTTGAAGACGACATCGACATGTTTTTCTCTGGAGATCAAGTCCTGAGATGTCAAAATATTGGAACGCACCGATGGTGTTGGCCATGTACTTCTAGCAACTTGAAGAAGAGCACACAAGGACCCCTCATTATTCAAAAATCTTGGATCCACCTCTTCGGTACATTTTGACCTGTCAATGCTTTGCGTTCCATAAGTTTACCACCTGTCTGGACAGGAGGCGCCGGAGGGACACCAGAGCAACGCAGCTAGCCCTCAAAATGTTCTCAAATTTGCACGTATGCATTTTACGACGCACTCTCCTGCCCCATCTACCAACAAAACCAATTCCTTTATCCTGTTTTCAAAATCATTATTAAAGATCCAAAAGCTACAATTTAAAAAACGACCTCCAGAACATATCACTTTATGCATGCGGTTACACGGAAAAGTTGGGGTGGAAGTAAAGCTCAAGTGACCTCTTATTTTATCGGGGTGCGTTTCAGGTAACAAAGCAACCTTTGGGTCAGCTGGAAGCACACCAGGTAGTGGTTGCACAATGCTCACCGATAGAGTATTCCAGGAACAGCCATAATTACCTCTGCCACTGAAGGTGGATGGAGGTTATGTTTTCACCCCTATCCATGTCTATGAACAGGATATCTCAAACGTTGTGGACAAAACTTGGTGGACAGGTTGGGCGCGTGACACAGCCAAAATGATTTGATTTTGGTGAAGATCTGGATACTATCATATTTAAGCAATTCTTCACCATTGAGAGATGGGGCCAAAAACGATATACAACAACATGATATCTCAAGTTGTGGACAGATTCGGACTAAACTTGAACAGGTTGTGTGTTTGCATGTGACCAGGATGAATCGATTCGATTTTGAAGATCCGAATCCGGCTGAATACGAGAATTAATTTCTTTTTTTAAAGTGATTCTTCACCATTGAGAGATGGGGCCAAAAACGATGCGCAGCACGACAACTCAAAAAGTTGTGGACGAGTTTGGTAGATGACAAGGACAAGGCGATGAGATTTTGGTTAAGGTCCGGATGCAGATCCGGACTATCAGTGGAATTCAAAAAACGTAAACTGTTCAGCCTGACGGAGGTGTGTGCTCTACCAAGTGTCGTTCTGGTTCACAAGTTTGGTATCGATGCCACCATCAGGTTTGCCAAAGATCAATGCCAACTGTTACTCTTCAAGTCAACAGGCAAATCGATTCTACGACTGAACAAACAAACTTGTGCTATTAAAATAACAGCAAACCACTTGCATAAATCAGTTTATATATATATGTATATATGGTGCCCCAATCATCACACTCTCAGCTGGATGACTTATTGATCAGCTCTCCAGAGAGATATCCAACTGGACTACAAAAGGTTAACGTGTAAGCAATCGATGAAAATGAGACATATAAACGAATGATACTATGAATTGCTACAAGGGTAAAATTAGGCAACTACAGAAATGCAACATCAGGCAGGGGCTGTCATTGATAACCTTAAAAAAAAGAAAAAAAAAAGATGTTGGATTATTTTGTTGTGGAGGGAGGGGGGGGTGCGGGGCAGAAAGTATTAAGAAAAATTAAATTGAGAAAAGGAAGAGGCACGATAGGGGGGAAAAAAAGTTGGAGTGGAGTTTTGGAAGGGGAGGGAAGAGGAATAAATGAGTATATGGAAAGGCAACGGTGGAGTGGGTAAGGGTGGGTGCGGCTGTCAGCAATTCGCCACTCAAGGTATTTCATACATATTACAGCCCCTTCTAACATCGAAACATTTTCGCCAATCAATGACATCAATGACAAAAGGAGAACCAAAAGAAAAAGAAAAAAAAAGTTTACCTTCAAACAAATGAATAATACAAAATTCAGGATTCATGACAACAAAAACAACAAACCTGTAAAAAGTGCTGCATCAAACTGTGTGCAGCGGAAGAAATAATCACACCAAAGACAGAATGTAACTTTACAAGGCCCTGACAAATTTCACACGGCCGCATCAAAACTGGAACAATTGCGCCAATAAAATAGCAGAGAGAGAGAGAGATAGAGAGCCCGCAGCTTCTCGTAAACCATGTCAGGGTAGCTCAGTCCGTGGAGTACTAGCCATCGAGCAGTTTAGTCTGGGTTGGAGTCAATAAAATAAATAATTAAAGCCAATTCTCATAGCGCAACACCATAAAGGGGTGCTGCACTTCGTAGCATTCCACACTAACGGTTGAGGACAAAGCTGGATGTTCCGTCCGCATTTGATATTGTGCACGTTAAAGATCACACGGTATATTTTGAAAAACAGTGGCACATCGTGTGCCTATAATCTGGCTAAGTTCCCTGCTTAGAGAGAGTTAGCTGTGCAATTGTCACTCCGAGGTAGGAACACAGAGTTAGGGATGTGGTGCAGGCACAATGAGACAAATGAGTTTTACCTGTGCTCAAAATACCTTGTGAATTCATCCCGACAAAGATTTTTGGGGGGCTCATTGAAGTACAAAGCTCTCCACTAAATGGCTGAATGTCGGATGTTCAAGAAATAAAGCTGATAGAATTTTCATTACACTTGATTGATCACTCTATAATGGCTTCCACCAACATTAGAATCCTTCTTTGAAGATCTTATCTCCTGCTGTCTTGCTCGTGCTAGGTCTACGACATATCACACAAAGTAACTAGAACTGCACTGGGTAGAGCGCACACCTCTGCCAGGCTGAACAGTTTACCTTTTGTATCCCACTGATCGGCTCGATCCGGATCCGGACCGGATCTTCACCAACATCTAATCAATTCATCCTTGTCACACACCCAACCTGTCCACCAAGTTTTGTCCGAATCCGTCCACAACTTTTTGAAACATCCTGATCACAGACAGACAGGGCTAAAAACCATCTCCATTTACCTTCGGTGGCAGAGGAAACGAAGCTTCTCAATGCTACAGAGCTTTGTCGTATTTATTAAAACAGTTAAATATCTCTAAGAACAAGAAAAATCATGGATGTCAGGTAGTTTGAATGATTACAAATTGCGACAGTGGCTTGGCCCTAAAAAAACCCCCATTAGGTTTGGCTGCTCTGACAAACATGCAACCACATCCTGTTTACTGCAGCATTACCAATTTCACTGATATAATCCTATAGCCATTAAATATTTCAATGCTTTTCATCTATTTTTTTTGTTACCAAAGTGAGAAATAAATACTGAAAAAGGCTTCTTTAAATTATGTTATGCTTCCTTCACTTGTTATCCGAAGTTGCAGACCGTAAACCGATTTGTGTCAAGATTTCCTCAGAGATGACAACATGGTTTTTGTCTTTAAAAAAAAATAAAATTCACCAGTCTTGCACATAGTAATACAGGTAAGTAAGACGAGTCACCAAAAGGAAAAGTCATGTGGGGCAGCTTTACTTGAAAGGCCTTTTCACACAGCAGGAGAATCAGCATCTAGAGACAGCAGACGCTCCAGCTAACCAAAACCAAATTCCCAATGAAGCACTCAAAATACATTGGGGAGACGACATGATCTCACAATAGTTAACAAACGCCTTTATCCGCAGCTTGATGGAGTACGCTCTCCCCTCTGGGTTGGCGCCCGAGCCTTGCACCTTGTTCATCTTGATGCCGTGGAAACCAAGGCCTCACGATTATAGTCCATTTGCCATTTGGAGAACCTGGCAATGGTCTATAGTATAAGGTTTTTTGGTGGATTTGCTATCCATGGGGTCCCTGAAGCAATTCAGCTTGTGTGTCCTCGAACAACTTTGGGCATTTTTTAAATATGCAAATTAGGGCCACCATTACCGAAAAACCTATTTTCTTCAATATCTTTGCAACTATGCATGATAATGTCACAAAAATGATGTCTAGACCTATGTTTTCATGGTCAAGGATTACGATAAAGGCATGCAAAAAGTTATTACATGTATTTATTTTGTCGATGTAAATAATTGCCGCCATTACCGAAAACCTATTTCTTCAGTATCTTTGCAACTATGCATATAATGTCACAAAAATGATGTCTAGACCTATGTTTTCATAGGTCAAGGATTACGATAAAGGCATGCAAAAAGTTATCACATGTATTTATTTTGTCTGTATGTAAATTAATTGCCGCCATTACCGAAAAACCTATTTCTTCAGTATCTTTGCAACTATGCATGATAATGTCACAAAAATGATGTCTAGACCTATGTTTTCATGGTCAAGGATTACGATAAAGGCATGCAAAAAGTTATTACATGTATTTATTTGTCTGTACGTAAATTAATTGCCGCCATTACCGAAAAACCTATGTTCTTCAATATCTTTGCAACTATGCATGGTAATGTCACAAACATGGTGTCTAGACTTATGTTTTCATGGTCAAGGATTACGATAAAGGCATGTAAAAAGTAATCACATATATATATATTATATAATATATATATATTATGACAAACTGTGGGCGGTCTCAAAACATACTCAATTATCTTTTCAGGTGATCGAGATGGCAAGCGAAACTGTCTCCTCCCGATCTGCCGTGAGAAGGGACCCATCAGACAGTCAGAGTCCAAGGCATCAGGACAATGATTCAGCGGAGTAAAGAGAGGGTGACGATGATGTTCATGTCAAGTTACAGGCCATTTTGGACTCACAGGGAGAGAATTCATCTGTGGAATGTCATAATACGTGTTACTGTACTTACACATCTAAACAGAATGTGGCTAAGTATATAGCCAAGAAAAGGAAAGAAGACTTTTCAACAACAGAGAGTGAACCAGAGACTAGCAGAGTAAGAAGTCTCAACTTCCAACGTTTCAATTAAAAAAAACATTGTTTCATCTGTGGTGATGACTGTCTTCCTAAAGACCCCAAACACCCTGACATGTGGGAGCGGGGAGCGTATAATCCAGTGCGAGACCAGTGATCGCCCTGGCCTTACACCTTTCAAAGATGTACTTTTAGATTTATGTGAGCAGAGAAATGATAATTGGGGTAGAAAGGTTGAAATCCGCATCAAAGGTGTTCTTACAGATTTACCTGCCACAGACGCGCAATACCATAAGAAGTGTTATGATGCATCATGGTTATTCCTAAGTATACAATTTGTCATTGAACTCTGATGTAATCGATGATGATGCTCTGAATTCGGTAATTAATGACATGTATGCTAACCAACAACTCCGTACATGGACAGCTATTGAATTACATGACATGTACTGTAGTTTAGGTGGATTGTTATCTCATAGGCAGATGTTCCAAAATCTCACAAACTATTTAGGTAATGACATTGTCGTTATACGTATGGAGGGTTGTGCCTCAGTTGTAGGGTTTAGGCATCTTGTGGTAAATCCTTGAAGCTGGTCGAGGTCGATTCAGTTGACGAAGATAGTGTGGACGCTGTGGTAAGGCAGGTCAAAGGTGAGGCACGAGCTGTACAGTACAATAGCACAAACTATGATCTCGGAGAATTCACGTACAACAACACACTCAAACAAACTAGCACCACACTGCTCAAGATAATTTCAGAATTGGTTTCAGGGGGAAGGTGACAAAAAAGTCTCTCAGTCTAACCCAAGCTGTACAAAGTCACATCGCAGGCACTAGAACCCAGACAACGCTGGGGCTGGCAGTGAAGCTTCATCACAGGTATGGGAGTTCAGAGTTGATCAAGCTCCTACATGATCACGGTTTCATAATGTCCTATGACGAGATCATACGTTTCCGCAAATGAGCTGCAAAATTTGCGGGTGAAAAGAGCAGTGTGACACATCAGGCCATGGGCTTGGAACGGAGGGTGGGCCAATCTTTGAGTGGTTCGACAATTTTGACCTCCTGGTTTCAACCCCAATGGACGCCGAGAGACCACGTCATGGCTCATGAGTTCCAGCAGAATCCGGCTGGCATCATAGAGCTGGGTAATGCTCGACCTGGAGTTATGAACCTGTGATCCCATGCCTGCACAAGACAGCAGCTGCAAATAATTTACATTCAGGCAAAATATATACATGTGAAACTTTTTAAATGTCTTTATCGTAATCATTGACCATGAAAACATAGGTCTAGACACCATGTTTGTGACATTACCATGCATAGTTGCAAAGATATTGCAGAAAATAGGTTTTGGGTAATGGCGCAATTACTTTACATACAGACAAAATAAATACATGTAATAACTTATTACATGCCTTTATCGTAATCCTTGACCATGAAAACATAAGTCTAGTAAACATTTTTGTGCCATTATCATTCATAGTTGCAAAGATACTGAAGAAAATAGGTTTTTTGGTAATGGTGGCCCTAATTTGCATATTTTTAAAATTGCCCAAAGCTGGTCCGAGGACAATAAGCTGAATTGCTTCAGAGACCCAGTGGGATAGCAAATCCACTTTAAAACTTGTTACTATAGACGATTGCAAGGTCCGCTATTGACTCATAAGGATGGCAAATGGACTATTATTGGAATCTCCCACGATGAAGCTGAGTCTATGGGCCTATCACTTTCCCATTGCAGACAGGTCAGGTCTTCTATAGTCTTGCTTTCTGGTCTTGCTTTCTTTCTGGTCTTCTCCATGCTTTGTCCCAAACCTCACCCCCACCCCCAGGTTTCTGCTGGGTGTACATGGTCCACCATCAACCCTATTCTTGTGAAACTCCCAAAATCCAGAATCACTTCTCACCTCTCTCATTTGTTATTTTTTTTCCTGCCTGTGGAACCAACTTGCACATTCTCTTCAATCTGTTCTTCCCTCCAAGTCTTCAAGACCATCTCACCACCATCTCAGATCATCCCACATCCAAAACATAATCTTTTCGACCCCCGTCAACCCCCCCTCCCTCCATCCAAATTTTACCCCTCTTCCATTATTCGTCCAAGGCTCCATCTATTTTGTCCTTCAACTCTGCTGTTGGTGTTTTCCCCTTCTCTCTCGACTGTTCTTTTTGTTCTGTTGTTCTGATACGTTCAGTGCTCTTCCACGAGCCTTGACGCGTGGAAGAGCACTCGTGAAGCTCTTCCACGAGCCTTGACTGTATATATATATATATATATATATATATATATAATATATATATATATATATATATATATATATATGCACTGTACAGTAAGCCCTCAAATATTGCGGATTACAATATCGCAGGCAACCTTGTGTGTTTAGATTTTATCAGGGATTTCATTTCGACCAATCACTGTTTTTGAGCTGAGATGGCATAGTTTGCGTCCCGTGCATTTTCGTTCATATCCCATTATGAACCTTTTGTTGTTTCTCATGCACCGCTTTTAATGGCACTCAAACGTAAAGCAATGGACAAAGTCAGTTGCGCCAAAAGGCAGAGAAAGGTTATGACGTTGGCCGAAAAGATCGAGTTGTTCGATCGGTTGGCTCGAGGTGAAAATGCGGTATCTGTGGGCCGCCATTACGGGGTCAATGATTTTAGGTAGAACCTTCCCCATTGTTTTCTCTTCCTCATTCCCAAACCTTCATTTTCCGTCACCCGTACTCGAACTGGTATTCTCAAACCCTTATTTTCCGACACCTGATGATACTGATGCTGTTCCGATCGCTGAATCCAGCTACCCCTTCCATGCTCCCTGCTCCAAAAGCATCATCATCCTGAGCTAAGTCTTGTGTTTTCTATTTACAGGACAGTACAGTACGAGTATGAAATGTTCTTACCCTCACCCACTCCACTGTTCTGTAATAAATTTAAAAGGTAAAAGTCTTGTGTTTTTGTGTAAATTACACTGCATTTCTTTTACTTTCATGGTTATTTCAATGTTAACATGATTATATATATATATA
>CM068954.1:108622018-108635938 GCA_035128595.1 Eptatretus atami | reverse complement strand
TGGAGTCTCATGTTGTCCTTCAGCGAGAGTCACTCGTGCAGCGTTGTTACGTCATAATAAAGCACAAAGCACGTCGAACGCAAATTAGGTCAAAGAGGTCAAGTTATCCATTCCGTATGACAATTGACCCCGACATTGGCAGAACAGCAGCTCGTGGGTTCGGCTGGGAGAAGTTTTTGGCCCAAGTCTTTCACGAACCGGCTGGCCAGGCCTGACGCTTGACCAAGTAGTTGGGGAATCAATTCGTAATTTCCTCAGGATGCCGGCGACAGCTCACCGACTCTTCACGAAGGACACCGTGGGATGTTTAACATCTACCGAGCGATTCCGTCAGACGGGAAGGATTCCAGTTTAACGTCCATCCGAGGGACGGCACGCACGTCGACGACTCACCCTGCCTGTGAAACACCAGGACGGCGGTTTATAACTGGGTCGGGATTCGAACCCAGTCTAGACAGCTTGGAGACGAGTGTGCGTACGAGGGGGATTAATGGTGGATTGGAAAATGCACTAAACGCATGGAATAAGAGGGGGAAAAAAAAAAAAATAACAGACCGGGCCATCAACTTTAAAACATCATCACGTGACCAGTTCATGCCGAAAACGTCACAATTGTTCAGTGACACACAATCAGTCAGCACGTGAGTGTGCTCAAGGAGTTTAAAAACACGAAAAAGGTCACAATAGCTCGTTATTTTTGAACATCAAGGGCAGGTTAATTTTTTTTCCCCTTTCATTTACAACGACATCGCCTCACGACAAAAAAGGTAGAATTATGACCCGTACATCAAGATCGACGAGTGCTTCGACTCGGTCAAGCGTCAGGCCTGGCCAGCCGGTTCGTGAAAGACTTTAAACCCCCGCCTCGTGGAGCGCGCATTCATTCGCCAATTAATTGTTCGTTTACGGACGAAATGATATTCCGACATTGAGAAATAATCGCGAAACGTCAGACGGCTCGAGGTACAACTTACTATCAGAGCAAAGTCGCGTTAAACGGGGTAAACTGCGCCTCGGGGGTCAAAAAGGTCACGTGCAAGCACATGGTGCGCGCGACAAACACCACGGCGACCGCACGTACCTCGGTGCCAGTGCCTTGGGCACGTGCCAATGTCTTGACATCTGCCATGACCTTTCCGCGATCAAGCTTAGCAGGAAACACGCTTTGGCGATCTTGAGCAACCATGAAGAACCAGTTTGAGACGCCGAAGGCGCCGCGACCCGCACCACCACCACCACCCCCTCCCTCTAGTCCTTCTGCCACCCACTCGACTTCAATCGGAGCCCGTGCGGCACTTTGCGAGCCGTCATATCATATGCGAGGAGGAGCTGAGGGACGCGACGCGTCATCGCTACGTGACCAATCATATCACGGCGACGTGTTTCGTCATCCCGTTGAGGGGCTCGGTCATTGCGACCCGTCGGATCTCCGACCGGTGGGTGTTTTGAACCGACAAACACGCTCACTGAACCCATCGAACATCGCTCATCCGTGGTTCTTCCACCACAAAAAAAACGGCTCCGAGATATGTTTCATATTCAAACAGCATGAGCTCTTTTGGAGGATCTGCAGATAGAATGACAAACGATGAAGAGAGGGAAAATTGCGAACGACGACACACGATGATAAAAGAGGAAAGGGACAACGCGTGGGACTCCATTTAATAACATATCATCATGTGCATTGGTCACCAGGAGCGAGAAAACCGAGATTTCACTCTCAGCGACTCAATAACCATGACAAGAAGATATAAGCTTAGTTAATACAGGTTAACAGGTTAACAGGTAATACAGCGACAGTGATCTACATATCAGGGAGCAAATCGATTCGAGTTTTAACGACTGCACGAGATCGAGTGTTGTATGACGTCACGCTGGTTCAGTTAAGGTCTTGCAGTTTCAAGAACATAATTCGCACCTACATAGACTAGGAGGAGGTGAACGGTTACGGTCAGCAATTTACAAAATTCAAAATAATAAATAAATAAATGAACAAGAAAAGAGCGATATCAAGATTGCAGACACTTGCCAGGACTTGTTTTGTGTGGTGTGGTGTTTGTGTGCGTGTGTGTTACATAATTAACTAGAGGGGGAGCACTCGGGAGAGTGCAAAACCTCCGCCGCCATACTGCTGGGTCACTCAAGTGAACCTTATATCTATTCATTAAATATGATGTCAACAGTGCTGACAGTTATAGTTCTTTTCTCCATTTTTTTTTGGGGGGGGGGGGTTGGAAATCACTTAAAACATGTAGAAATGCAAAAAAAGAAATCGAAATTTTGTTGAAAAAAAAGTTGCAAAAATTTTTTTCCTCTAACAATTTTTTTTGGGGGGGGTTGGAAATCACTTAAAACATGTAGAAATGCAAAAAAAAAAAAAATCTCTATTTTTTTGGGGGGCGTAACAATTTTTTTTGGGGTTGGGGGGTTGGAAATCACTTAAAACATGTAGAAATGCCCAAAAAAAAATTTCTATTTTTTTTGGGGGGGGGGGTAACAATTCTTTTTGGGGGGGGTTGGAAATCACTTAAAACATGTAAAAATGCAAAAAAAAAAAAAAAAAAAATTCTCTAACAATTTTTTTTTGGGGGGGGGGACCAAGTCCAAAATTTAATGGCATGATCCTTGGACCATACCTAACCCCCCCACCAAGTTTCGTCGAAAATCCGTCAAGGAGTTTTTCCGTAATTACTGTCACAAACAAACAAACAGAAAGGGGTGAAAACAGTAACCTCCATCCATCTTCGAAGATGGCGGAGGTTAACTAGCCGAAACCCCGTCACAGACGGATTCCGTTACCATGAGCCCAATATGACAACCAGTGGCGGCTCTTGAAAGAGCCGGATCCCAGTCGATGTGCTCCATGGCCTTACCTAATGAGGCCTACAAAACGTCCTTGTACACGACATTTTTGGTGTACACTACTTTTTAATTTTTGGACTCCGGTTTTCACTGACGGTCACACAAATTATGACACTGAATTTTTTTGGACTCAAAATAGTTAGGTCATAGGACATAGGACACATAGATAGGTACCAAATATGAAGTGTATGAAGTCTCCAACGTGAGACCTTAACCCGGGTTGAAGTAGAAGTCTCTAACGTGAGACCTTAACCCGGGTAGGGACTTCGATGACGCGGCTGTGACGTTTCATAATGGAGTAAAGTATTCATCTGCGAAGGATTTTTTGGACGAAAAGTGTTTATTCTGCTTCAGAGTTGAAGGTTGACTATTGCCACTATGTGCGATGCACTCTTACAGGTACGAAGTTTCTTTCAGTCCAGGTCACAGTACCGAGAAAAACGTTACGCGACCGCTAGGAGGAGCACAAAATTGGTCCTTCAGTATTAATATATAGATAAGAGACATTACTAGAACTGACACTTTATTACTGCTGGCAGTGATGACAGGGTACCAAGACGTCCCGCTTTGATGCAACCCCGCTTTGATCGGACACCTGACCCTGACCCATGACGTTTATTATTATTATGAATTGAATTCAGAATGGGATTAAAATAAATTCAATGCAAATCAAATGAAAGACCAAATAGGTGCAAGTCCTGCATTGGAGTAATCAGAAGGAACACAAACAAGCAAAAATCAAAGATGAATTCATCAAGAGGAACCTGGATAGGATTCACATTTCAGCTGCTACTGCTCTACCCTCAAACCCATCCAGGCACAGCCAAGTGAGTCTTATTCAAAATATATATATGTAATATATAATATATGGAGATATATAAATACTGTAGATTAAAAAACCCAGATCAAAAAATTAAATAATTCTGGCTGCCAGACCATGTATCCGATCAAGTTGAAATTAAAAACATGTATTCCTCATCATTACGAGACCATAATTGTGTAGTTTCACTTCAATTGATTAAGCGGTTCCAGAGAAAACATTATTTAGTATTTTTCTTAAATACAATATGGCTGCCAAACCATTTGACTTATCAATTATTCCTTAACAACCTTGGACACGCATACCTTGGGGAACATTTGTGTGAAGTTTCCCTTCGATCTGTCCAGCCATTCTGGAGAAGATTTTTTGTAGGTTCTATGGTAAATACAATAAGGCTGACAAACCATGTGATATATGACATCATATTTGTGAACCTTTTGTTCCTCATGGACAGGCGGTCATACGTGTAAAGTTTCGCCTCAATCTGTTTTGCCATTTTGGAGAAGATTTTTGAAGGTAGAAAAAAAATAAAATGTGTATATTTATATATATATATAATATATATATATATATATATAATATATATATTATATATATATAATATATATGTATATGGCTGCCGAATCACGTGACTTATGAAGTCATCAAAAAAATTTGTGGACCATTTTATCCCTAGATGACCCTCAAAGTTTTTCATATTAATCAAATGTAGCGTCCTACATATGCAATTATGACGTCATAACGAAGGCACCTATGACATCATAAAAAAATCACACTTATTCACCATGAGGAGTACTTGCTATGTGCCAAGTTTCAATTTTTTTCCTTGGTGCGGTTTCAGAGATACAGAGGTCTAATTTTTTTTCCCCGTTTTTCCAACATGACTGCCACACCACATGACCGATGACATCATAATTATCATTAAAACATTCTGCATGAGTAGTTGCACCAATGGTGAAAATTTCGTCTCAATTCGACAAGCGGTTCAGAGAAAAACATGAAAGTTCTGTGCGGACAAACAAACAAAAAACAAACAAACAGACAGACAAACAAACGGACCCAAGTACAATAACCTCTCCTTCGGCGAGGGTAATGAACAGCACACAGCATCTTATTAGTGATAATGCAACCTACCGGCTCAATTGGTAATTCATTCCCAGTCCAATCAGTGCATCCGTGCAAAAGCTCACGATGATCAGGACACAGACATTTGCGTTAAGGGACTTGAGGCCACTGTGTACCAAATTCCTGCCTTGCGTCTTTCTGCCCAAGTTACAGATACATCTTGCAGCTTACCTTAACGGTTCCACAACACTGATAACAATTGGGTAAGATACAGCATCAACCTCCAGATGACACCAAACACAATAGAAACATTAATTGTGTTAACTAGAAAGGTGCCTGTGCCCGCAGGGGATTCTAAACGGGGTGAGGATGGAGAACTTCAAATGGCGTCTTGTCATCGAGCCGGTAAGCTGGGAGCAACAATCCCCATTTATTGACACATCTGATGCTTTTTGATGCCTAGAGTCCATAATCAAAATTTATATTCGTGTCAAAGCCAGTGAGTGACCAATTGCAAATTAATAGCAGGATTCCAAGATGAGTGGACGGACGGACACACACACACACCCCAATGGTTAGAGGGCTTGGTAGTAGAGCCCAGAGCCAGAGGTATGTACATTGGCCCATACGTTGTCCAACCTGTGTTTGAATCTCAGCCTTGCGATAAACTGCCATCCTGGTGTTTCACAGGAAGGGTTAGGCATCTATACGTGTGCTCTACATGGCTGGACTTCAATAGCGCATAGGTTAAGTAGGCAACTGCCTCGGGTGGCAAAATTCAGAGCACAGCATAAATTATTTATTTATTATTTTTCCGAGCCGTGTCTACCCCTCGCTTCGCCGATTGATACAATCAATAGACAGGATGCAGAAATATATATAGAATCAGAGGATGGTTGATCATGTAAAGTCTTCCGATCTTTACGAAATTGATACTTTTGATAGGACATGTGGGAGAGTCAGCGCAAACTGATCTGCCTGAATTTCCAGTGGTGATCTAAAATAGTCTTATCAAGACCTTCACTGTTTGGGCCTGACTACATGTTGTGGAACACTGTTCCAATCAGTGATGATATTTTGACTCAAGAATCCTTTCCTGATGTTTAGTCTGCAGCATCTCTGATTTAAAAAAAAAACACCCATCCATTCGTGACCTCGCATGGGTTGGTATCTTACTTTTACAAGTAAATGATCTTGAGGAATCTGATCGTAGCCTTTTAAAATTTTGAAGACCATTGGCGTGTTCGGTTAGCAAGCAGATTGCTTACAGCCGGACAACCCGCTTGCTTGTTTCAAAGTGCTCAGGCAAGCACTCCAATGGAACGGAGTGCTCGGTACCGCTAAACAAACAATATGGCGGTGTTCATGTAAACAATGCAGTCGTGGTACTCGAGCAAACATTGCCCGGGCCGTCCTTTTCAGTTTTACTCGATCTTCTTGTGACAAGAAGCAAGAACTTACCCAAACGAATTTCTTGTGTTAACAGTGGCTACAAAGTACAAGGAAGAGGGAACGAAAGAGAAAGAAATTGGGATCAGAAGGGGAAGCCCCCCCCCCCCACTCCCTGCCAAGTTTATCTGTGGATCTGACACTGTGCATTTGTTGGGGTGGGGAGTGGGGGGGATAGAGGGGTTTTGCATGTTTGTAGATTTTTTTTTAAGAATTAGGATAAAAAGCAGAAGTAATAATAGTATGAAATGCACCTTTCAATAATTTCCTCTGTGATAGCAAAATTGATGACATACACTGATGAGCCAAAAACATTATGACCACCTGCCTAATATGCTGTTGGTCCTCCGTGTGCCGCCAAAACAGCGCTGACCCGCCGAGGCATGGACTCTACAAGACCCCTGAAGGTGTCCTGTGAGTATCTGGCACCAAAACATTAGCAGCAGATCCTTCAAGTCCTGCAAGTTGCGAGGTGGAGCCGCCGTGGATCGGACTTGTCGGTCCAGCACATCCCACAGATACTCAATCGGATTGAGATCTGGAAAATTTGGAGGCCAGGGCAACCGGTGAACACCATCATGTTCCTCAAACCATTCCTGAACAATGTGTGCAGTGTGTGGCAGGCCGCATTATTCCTGCTGAAAGAAGCCACTGCCATCAGGGAATACCATTGCCATGAAGGGGTGTACCTGGTCTGCAACGATGTTTAGGTCGGTGACACATGTCAAATTGACGTCTACCTGAATGGACGGACCAGGGTTTCTCAGCAGAACATTGCCCAGAGCATCACACTCCCTCCACCGGCTTGTCGTCTTCCCACAGTGCATCCTGGTGCCCATCACTTCCGGGTAAATGGCGCACACGTACACGGCCATCCACATGATCTAAAAGAAAACGGGACTCATGGGACCAGGCGACCTTCTTCCGCTGCTCCAAGGTCCAGTTCCGACGCCCGCGTTCCCATTGAAGGCACTTTCGACGGTGGACAGGGTCATCATGGGCACTCTGACCGGTCTGCTGCTACGCAGCCCCATATGCAGCAGGGTGCGATGCACTGTGGATTGGGACACATTCCTCCCATGACCACCATTACAATTTTCTGTGACTTGTGCCACAACAGACCTTCTGTCGGTTTGGACCAGACGGGATAGCCTTCGTTGCCCTCACGCATCGATGAGCCTTGGGCGCCCAACACCCTGTCGCCGGTTTGTGGTTTGTCCCTCCTCGGACCAGTCGGTAAGTACTCACCACTGCTGACCGGGAGCACCCCACAAGCCTTGCCGTTTCAGAGATGCTCTGACCCAGTCGTCTGACCATAACAATTTGGCCCTTGTCAAAGTCGCTCAGGTCTTTACTCCTGCCCATTTCTCATGCATCCAACACATCAACTTCAAGAACTGACTGCTTAATATATCCCACCCCTTGACAGGTGTCATTGTAACAAGGTAATCAATGTTATTCACTTCACCTGTCAGTGGTCATAATGTTTTGGCTCATCAGTGTAGCTTCCAATCGTTTTGAATTTGACTACGGTGACCATTTTTGCTAACATTCGGAGGTGTTCCGTCCGCAAACAGCTCACTTACCCCTGTAGAAATTACGAGTGGGTCAATGCCCAATAACGTGTGGTCATAGGGTGGTTAGATGAAGGCCGGCAGTCTCCAAGTCCCCATTATGCTCAGCAAACGTAGCACCGGGAGAAATGGCGAAAGCAGCCGAGATGGACGTCGCCAATGTTCCACTGAATCCAGGTCGATACCAAGGTCTACGAAGTAGGAACGTTTGTCTGCTCGATGAGGTTGATCCCCCAGAAAAACTTTAGGAAACCGCTGATAGTCACGAGGGAAAACAAAGAGAAAGGAAGAAGAGGGAGAACGAAAACCAAAGGAAGCCAAAATAATCGAGCAGCACTGGTACTTGTTGGAACTTCACCATGCATGGATCTCCGCTCTCATGCGATTCTTCTTCTTCTTTTTTCCATTTCCTGACCTCGTTTAGAAAAGTACTGCGCTGGATGTTCAAGTAGAAAATGATGCATGTAGATTGTAGAAAGATAGTTTTTTACATGACATTAACCCCCTTCTAGATTGCTGGAGAAGCATGAAAACAGCGAATCAACTAGAGGGGAGCATCGTAGAGTGCAAAACCTCCCGCGCAATACTGCTAGGTCACTCAAGTGAACCTGATATCCTATTCATTCAATTTGATGTCAACAGTGCTCACAGAGTTATAGTTTGCAACTTTCCCTTTTACTTTTAACTTTTACAGACTCAATTCATTCGTCATAACTAGATTCCTTGAGACAGAAAAATGATTTACGTGGTATATCCACCTGAAGTTCCAAAATCAGCCGCAATTATAATTTTGGCATGTTTTTGTTGGAAACATAGCATGTAGAAATGCAAAAAAAAAAACTCGAAATTTTGTTGAAAAAAAGTTGCAAAATTTTTTTTCTCTAACAATTTTTTTTTTGGGGGGGTTGGAAATCACTTAAAACATGTGAAATGCAAAAAAAAAAAATTCAAAATATTTTTCAAAATGGCGCTCATAGCGGCCATATTGGTGGACCAAGTCCAAAATCTAATGGCATGATCCTTGGACCATACCTAATCCCCCCACCAAGTTTCGTCGAAATCCGTCGAGGAGTTTTTCCGTAATACTGTTCACAAACAAACAAACAAAACGTATCTTGCCAAAAGGTGACCACGTGTGACTTCTTTAAGGTCACACTGAGGTGAACAGAGCTGCTATCCACAGGAGCGACTCCTTGAGGAATATCTGCCTACGAGAGATTCCGATGAGAATCGTCTTCTACAGAGTAACCATGAAAAATATGCGTTTGCCTCATAACTCAAAATAGATCATAATGTCTCAAGCTTGACATATCTAGAAAGCACTCATCGAGGTGTTCAATTTGAGGTACTACACGATATGGTTCCTAAAACTTGAAAATTTGACCTTGGGTCAAAATATTTCGACCTTAGCGCTAACCATGAAGGTCAAGGCCAATCGCCACCAAAAACTAATCAGCTGAGCGCCAGACCATATACTACATTCCCATAAAGTTTGGAGTATCGATTAAAATACTCAAAAAATAAGGGTTTCGGCGACCTCCATGATTACCGCAAAGGACCTTGACCTTTGCACTTGACCTGACCTTTATGTGTGCTGAAGGGTATTGTAATAATACTACGATATGTGTACCCACAAGAGTTTCCGATGAGAATTGTGCTCTACAGAGTGATTAAAGGTGAAAAATCCAATGATTACAGACAAACAAACAAAAAAAAACTTACCAAGTAACAGATCTTGCAAAACTTCGTTTGGCAAGATAACAAACAGAAAGGGGTGAAAACAGTAACCTCCGATCTTCGATGGCGGAGGTTAAATAAATCACGACTTTCGAGTGAACTTATCTCAGGTAATAAGTTTGTAAAATATAACCCCACAGGTTACAAATGGGAGAAGCGTCGGTTGTGAACACATTCAAAAGGATCTTGTCCAGCGGGTGCACACAGGATGAATGTGACTGGCTAGTCGTGTTGCAAAAAATCCTCAGAGGATAAAGCTTTGTATAACCGAAGTATGGAGATGAACCTGAGTCCACAAATCAAGCTGTGTGATGTTGAATTGAGGACTGCACATTGTGCAAGACAATGCGTACTGGCAGCAGGTGAGAAGAGAGGGGAGGAATAGGCAGGCTGCCGTCTCGATGCAGCCAGCGAGGATATGTCTGCTTTGAAGTTGTCTCTGAGACAACAGCAGGGTAGCAGATTTGACGAGTAGACTGACCAGTAGGTTAGAACGACCAACATGCAGAGGGATGAAGTTGGTTCTTTTAAGTCAGGCTTTGGAGTCGCTGAACTAGTCCCGATTCGCATACAAAAGGTTCCATATTCCCACTTTACTGGATGAGCCAGTTTTTTAAAACTAATTCTGCCACAATAAATGTAGTACAGAGCAGTTCCTGCTCTCAGTTTTACATGTTGCCTCCCTTATGACTGAAGCAAACTACTGTTGGCTCGTTTTTATAGCTTTTGCAAACTGTCAGCAAGCCATTGATCCAGTGAAGTGCATGACTGGCAAGGCCAATGACGGCAGTAAGTCTTTTGCCCAAGTCCTTCACGAACCAGCTGTTCAGCCCCCTCCCGTGCATAGCACGGGTACTTCGCTAGTCTGGATATAAAATGGTTGAAAGTTCATCTCGTTTCTGGACCATGCTGCATTCGGCAATTCATGCGGGTCTTTGTGTGCCTATAACCTGTATCGTTATATTACTCCCTAGGCAAAGTGTCCAACGTATTCACATTTGATATCCAGGCTTCGGGAAAGCTTTGACCCCAATTATTTGGCCATGAAACTGGTGAAAGCACATACAGCACAATAACTCAACTGCAGACACCACATTGCCGACATAGTTCACGTCACTCGTGCGAAATTCAAACTTATTTTTGTTGAATTTCACATTGTTCTCTCAAGCATGCTGTAACACTTTAGAATGTGATCATGGTCAGTGATGCCTTTTGCTGCAATTACCAGGCCATCAAAAAACACTTTAATTCCATCTATGTCACCGAACAGCTGCTCATTAAAAAAACAAAAATCTCTGGGGCAGAGCAGATCCCAAAAAGGGCACCTATGGAATTGGTAATGGCCAAATGGCATGTTAAATGTACACAACAATGAACTTTCTTGATCCAACTTGATCTGCCAAAAGCCATTTTTCTCATCGAAGATGGAGAATACACCTTTCCCTTTCCCATTTAGTCTGGAAGCAATATCCTCTGCTGTAGGCATTTTGTAGAATGTAGTGCTTGTTCGACTGCTTTGTTCAAGTCATTCCAGGTTTGTTTGAGTTTATCATGTACAGTAGGCTGAGTAGTACATTCTTGGCAGGTGAATTACCAGAGTACCATCAGCTTTCAATTCAATACGAACGATACTCACCTGGCATTTCTCCAAGCCTCTCAAACACATCCTTGAATTCCTGCAACCATTTCTCCTTGTCCAGAGAAGTCTCCGTTGCTGTGTGAATTCTCCAAACAAGATCCAGCTGTGTGCATGCCTTTAATCCAAGAATGGGTGGAGACGGCACATTTGCAACATAAAACTCCAAGCTGTGTGAGATGTCTTTGAATGAGCAGTCAAGTAAGACCTTGCCTTCCGGTGACATCTTGTGATTGCCATGGGACAACAGCACCACAATTGTTTGTTGAAGGTTCTTCTGCACTGGAAGTTCTCGATAAGTACTCCGAGGCAGCACATTGGCCTCTGCACCAGTATCCAGCTTGAAATTTATGACCATGCCATTCACATTCAACTTGGAAAACCAAGCCTTCTCAAAGGAGTGCACATTCACAGTCAGCTGGCCGATAAGCAATTCCCTTGAATCCAAGCCATCACTGTTATCACCTTCTTCAGCTCCTTGACATGTGCCTTTCCGTAAAGTGTGCGTTCTCGTCTTGCGGTTTATGCACATTTTGGAGAAACGATTTTCACCTTCACACATGTAACAGGTTTTACAGAAGGCTGGACACTGCTTCGGACGATGCTTACGGCCACACTTCTGACAGTTATACAGCTGTGCCACCTCATCATCTGGCGAAGGTTTCATTCTTCTCTCAGAAACAGCATGGATAGGCTTATCATCAGCTGTAATTCTCATTTCCTTCAGCTGGCTGGCAGTCGCTTCACTAGCACGGCAACATGACAGTGCTTTGTCTAATGTTAGATCATCAATATTTTCACAAAGAAGGAGTGCTTGCAGTTTCATGTTGCTGTGAAACAACAAGCGATTACGAATCATAACGTGTAGATTCTTTGTACTCACAGTTTTTAGCTCACCTGGAACATAGTTCCGGGGAGCTTATGGGATGGATGGCGCATCGTCCTTCCATCAGTCAGTCAGTCTGTCCGTCCGTCCACAAATACTTTCAACTTCTTCTCTGAAACTACACATATGATTTCGATGAAACTTTAAGCCACAAACGTTCATGACCGTGTTTGTACCAAAGTTTGTTCAAAGCATTAAAAAATAAAAAAAATAAAAAAAAAATCGGGCCATAAGGGGATCTACGGCAGTTGCCCCCAAAATAGTATTTGCTTTCTTCTCAGAAACTACACATGCAATTCTGATGAAACTTGACCACAACCTTCATCAGCCATGACGTACCAAAGTTTGTTCATGACATTCAAAATAAATAAATTAAAAAATAAAAAAAAATCAGTGTCTGAGGGTCTACGGAGGGAGTTTACAGGGCTCTGGGATGTTTAAGGGGGTTGCCCCCAAATAATGTTATGTTTGTGGGGTAGATGGAGGAATTCAGAGCAAAGGTACTGTAGGATTGTATAGTAAGCATGGTCGTGGACGGGTAGGAGACATCTCAATGCAAATTAAGTCGGGAAAACTTTGAGCTAAGCTTGTTACGTTGTCACCACACGGTGGGAGGGGGGGGGGGGGTGGTGCTGATGTTGGAACTCAGAAGGATCTAAGGCTAGTTCTCCTAGTATGTGATGGCCCCCTGTGACCTTTTCCTACGTTTTTGCATTTACAAAGCTGGCTATGAAAAGGAACCACATTCTTACAATAACAACAATAATAACAACAGAGCTGAACGTTTCCGAGGAAGCAAAAACCCCGCCTTGCCGGCTTCATACAGACAGGCCACGCCCCCGAAGCTGATGATTGGTTGGTGTGACATCAGAGGGAGGATGATCGAGAAGAGATGGCAGTCGGAACACAGAGGGTTGCTCGCTTGCTCTCCTCGACACGGTCAAGAAGGCTGCATGATTCTCGTTGTTCGTGTTGTGTGAATTTGCTCGCATTCTGGAGCAAGACCTTAGCCATTGACTGTTCGGCTGTCGTGAAGTTTGTGTGCTTTGGGAGAAGAGGAAGAGAAGAAGAGGAGCACGTCTCTCAGGTCGAACTCAGCAGCATCCCTGGTTGGAGGATCGAAGAGAAAGGCCGTGCCTTTTACTATGAGCGGGCCTGGTGCTGAGGAAGTGAGGATTGGGTGAAGGAGGGGAAGTGAGGAGTGGGTGAAGAAGGGGAAGATAGGTGAGGGGTGGAGGTGGTGTTAGCAAAGAGAGTGATGTGCTATGCTTAATGACGGAACACGATATATTTTTTTAAAATCTCACGTCAGAATAGCTGTACACACAATGACACACAGAGTTTGTTATGTTAACCACATGGCACATCTACAAAACTTTGATATCCGTATGCAGAAAATTTGTGGGAAATTACCAAAGCATGGACTGAAAACATGGAAGTACGCTCACGTAAGACCTAATGATCCCTCGAGCGTGAACATCGAAAACAAGAATTGTGACCAGATATATTTTGGTACAAAAAGCGAGAAGAAGGCATTGCTAAGTGAGGTGTTAATTCAGTGATTTAGACTAAACAATGCAGAAATCAAGAAAAATGACCGATACCAAGACCTCAAGAATGAAGTGAAAAGATCCTGGAAGCTGAAGAATGCCAAGTTGTTCGAGTGATAGTTGGACCTATGAGAATAATGACAAAGAACCTCACAGATATATTCAATAAAAACCATCCCTGGGAATATTATTACAAACGAACAACAGTTGGAAGCCGTCCGGGGCTCAGTGACGATCCTGAAGAGAGCCCTCGGCACCAAACTTTGAGAACAGAAAACTTCACAGCTTGGTCCATGAATCGTGACTCCCTTACCGAAATGAAGGTGGATACTTTGAGCCCA
>CM068954.1:108606924-108621018 GCA_035128595.1 Eptatretus atami | reverse complement strand
TTTTTTTTTTTTCTTTTTTTGATTTTGTTTGTTAAACGCATTTTGTTCGTTTAAAACAGCAATTTTGTCTAAGCATATTTGCTTTGTTATAACGGCAAATTTTGTTCGTTAAACAGCATTTTGTTCGTTAACACAGACATTTTTGTTCGTTAAACTACAGCATTTTGTTCGTTAAGCGCAGAATTTTTTTCGTTATAACCAGCACATTTTTTTGCTGTTAAAGCATTTTTTTGCGTTAACCAGCATTTTTGTACACAATTTTGTTGTAAACATATGTTTTATTTCTTTTTAGCATTGTTCGTTATCCGTTTCGTTAAAGCGACGCGAAAGCAATTTTTGTTCATTTAATACGCAGAATGTTTGTCTTTAAATGCAGCTTTTTGTTGCGTTAAATGCAGAATTTTTGTTCGTTAAAACGCAGCATTTTTGTTTGTTTCAGACAACGTTCTAAACGCCATTTTCTGTCGTTAAATCGACGATTTTTGTAAACAATTTTGTTCTGTTAAATCGCAAAGTATTTTTTTTCGTTTACACACGCATATGGTAAATCACATTTTGTTCTGCTATCAAATCGCAGATTTATTCGTTTTAAAGCAGAATTTTTGTTCGTTAATAGCAGGATTTTGTGTTGTTAACACAGAGCAGTTTTCATTGAGATTTTGTTACTTAAATCAGAATTTTGTTCGTTAAACGCATCGAATTTTCTGTTCGTAAACGCAGATTTTGTTCGGTTAAACAGCAATTTTGATGATTTTGTTCGTTTAAACCGCCAATTTGTTTGTACCAAATTTTGTTCGTTAAAACAATGCTAAAGGAATTTTTGTTCGTCAGAATTTTATTGCTTGAACGCGAAGCCTTTTTGTGACGCAGTAATTGGTCAAACGCATAAATTTTTGTTGTTGTACAAGAAGTTTTTGTTCACCTAAATTTCAAAGGCAGATTTTGTTTTTTGTACGCATAATTTCGTCCCCCCCTTGAAATCCGAAAATTTCCCCCAAGATATACAGATATTATTGGATTTAGATAGTTTAGTTGTTTTGGTGCGTGGCATGTATAGAGGAGCCTCGTGTGTTCTGAAGACGCCATTCCAATTCAAAGAAGATTACACCAGATGGTGCTAATACATTATATCAAGTATTACAAATGGCACAGGCAAAGGACCGTTTGAAGGCCTGAGATATGCCAAGGAGAATGGTCCTGACTTCCTGGTTGAGATTAGGGCTTGCAACCACTGATCTGCTACTGACGATTGGTCACGAGGCTGTCGTGCGTCGAGCACTCGAAGTGCACTTTCCGCCATTTCTTGTCTCCCCCAAAAGAGGCGAACTGTCGTAAACACGCAACGTTGAACCGGCCCGCCGATTTGCAAAATATATTCTTCAAATATATTCAACTTCTGTCTTAATATTTTAATGGATTTTGAAGTATAATTACTGTTCCTATTATCAATTCGAATTCCGGAAAATTCCCTTGGAGTCCTTTGGCAATTGCAAGAGGCGATCAATGCCTATTATGAGGCCCGACACAGGGATGGTCAGAAAACAAACATAGGCCTAAATCCAAGTTTACATCGGCTCCAGGTCACTGTTCATCAATAACAAAACAAAACTAAGTCATGTTTTTATGTTATTTAAAATATGTTTTGTTATTTTAGGCAATTTTTTTGTTTTCTACGTTTCTTAATGTTCGGGGCAAGGTTGTAAGCTACGAATGTTGCTTTGAAAAGGCGTTTGGAGACCAAATGTCGCAGGCAAAGTTAACCATAGACGAGGCCAATAACTCCATACATAGCCTTTCAATGTCCAACACATCCTGAAACCTTATAAATACAATATCCTTCTCGTAAATAATATCATGTCGCTGTGTACTTTTCTCACAGGCAGCGTGGGGTACCCCCCCCCCCACCCCATCTCAAACACTCCAGTGTGTATACAATGTAAAGTTCAAAACATATTCAGGAGTTACGTGTTAAAAACTGAAAAATTACATCATAAATGAAGCATGATCAGACTGCTTTCATTTTGCACACAAGAATGTTTTAGAATGTACAAACTTCAGGTTAAATCAACGATTCCCTACCATTTGGAGAGTGGGGGAAGGAACCCCTCTCCCCCATCAGACTCTCCCCCTCAGTCACTTTCCTCCCTTACACCATGGATCCCTTCCATCCCACCTCCTTTCATTCTCTTAATGTTGTCAACGTTATATGTACTCAGGATCAGACTCGGACATTACTATTAATTTTTACATCAATGATTTGAGAGAGGTTGAAGAGGTTTCCAAATGTGCAGATGACACAAAGCTTGGAGGGAGGTGATGCAGAAGTGGTGGTGATCAGAATTCAGGAAAGTGTTGATACTCTCATTAGATTGCGGCAAAAGAGATTGGAGATGTAATTTAACCTGAGCGAAGTGTAAGGTGTTGGGGATGGGAAAGAAGTTCTTCCGAGACAACATATAAATAGAGATTTACAGGATACGAGGCGGTAATGCTGGAGTGGTCACATGGGTAAGGATCTCGGGGTGTAGAGATATGGAGTAAGCAGGACAGCCACAGTGTCAGGCAGCAAAATGTGAAGCAAATCTGGTTTCAGTTGTATTTGGAGGGGGACAATTAGTATAATCAAAAGAAGTTGCTAACATAGCCAGGAATTTAGTGAGGGCCACATCTAGATAACTGTGTGCGTTTTGGTCACCACAACTCAGGAGGACATCGGCTGCCAGTCGAAGGGTTCAACGCAGGGCGAACAGATTGATTCCGGGCCTCACTCGACTCAGCTGAGGAGCGTTGAAGGAGACAGGGCTTTATGCAATAGAAGAAAGAGGTACGAGGCGATATGATTGAGATGTTTAAGGTATGAAGGGCATCGACAAATAAGTGCAGAAGAATTATCAGCAGAGTAGACACAGTGATCGCCACCAGGGGCATTGCGTTGGAGTAAAGAGAGTCGAGTTAAGAAGTAGTGAGGTAGGGGTCTTTCACTCAAAGAGTAGTTAATGCATGTGAACGGTCTCCCTGGAAAGGAATTGGGTGACAGAAACAGTAGAGGGTTTAAATTGGAATTAGATAGGAACCTGGAAGTTATGGGATTGAGGGTAGAGGAAAAGCTCGGTGTTGGCTTAGTGGTTCGGTGGTGGGCTGGGATCCTAGGGTCGAGTTCAAGCCCCGTTTGCCGCTGAATTAATAACACCAGGAGTTGACAGTCTGTCATCCTTCCGAGGTCGCAAAATGAGTACCGGTGCTAACTGGTAGGGGGACACTGCATCAGCGGCACAGCGCATCCCAACAATGATGCAACAGCAGCCACAGGCTGCACTCGATAGAAGAGAGAGGGGTAGAGGGATGTTGGCAGGTCTTTTTGCAAGTTTGAGCATTGATGGATGATTATGTGCATGTCTGCAGAGTGTTGTTGATGGGAGTGGGTCTTGTCAAGGTGGTTGTTGTGGTTGATGTTTTTTTTTTTACACAAGACATGCCACTCCTCTGGGAAGTTGGAAAAAAAAAAGTCCGGAATTCTTGTGTTGATGTGGTGCAGTTGATGGCCGAAAGGTGTCCACCTGCGATGTGTATGACGTCACAAAATACACTTAACACATGAAAATGTGAAATGTCAACGTTCCCTGTTCAGCGCACAGACGTAAAAGGTGATGAAACCACGCACAAAGTGACATTCTCTCACGGTCACACGAGTCTAGGTCTGTGATTTCCACAAGTTCATTACACCAACTAATAAAACCTTCCATGAGTTACAGGCAAAGTTTATTGTTTGCATTTGGAGATTTCTTACCGCCAGTCCGCTGTTTTCGTATTCGCTGCAGTGATGTTTTGGGGGAGACAAGATGGCGGAAAGTGAACTTCCGGTGACTTCACTCCTCCCTATACAATCGCTGTGGACGTGACCAATCCAGGAGTAGAGATCAGTGGTGGTGTGGTGTGGTGTGGTGTGGTGTGGTGTGGTGGCGGCCTGTTAGGCCTCGGACCGACTTCTGCTTTCCTCTTATTCTTTTGGATCATCTGGATGTGTTCAAATGAAACCGTACGAAATATGATGTGAACAACTCGACCTCAGCCGGGACGGTACATATTAATCATTCCCGGCCGATACTTTTGTTCGAATTTATTTCCTAAAAGCATTAATTTTTTTTTTTTCACTATCGATGTAATATATAACAGTAATGAAAATGTGAACGGCCTGGGAATGGATTATTCAGAATTATAACGCACAATTCGCTTGACCGAATGAATTAGCGAGCTCAAGTGGGAATGAATTAAAGCGAGAGCGAAAGAGGGAATGAATAATATGGGCAAAAATACTCGCGGAGGATTCTGGGATTTCTCTTCGCTCATTCGTCTCGCGCTGCCATCATGGGTGGGTTTCTGGAGTTGTGTTGGCGGACCCCTTGTCGGCGTCATCAGGATCCTCTTAATGTCGCATCTAACATTCGCCTTCCGACTGGTCGCCAATGACCTTCGGTGCACGATCGTCGTCCATTCTGTGTGCTGTTATCGGTCGTTATAGGCCTCGGGCCTAGTCAGGCTTGCCGTCCGAGATGGCCGCTCGCACGCGGCCGAGCGTCCACGTACTGTACCGAGTTCATCTTCTTGTTTATACATCGACGTTTGTTCTTTATTGTCGACTCCAGTCGGTTCATGTAATCTGTTCGATCAAAACGGAGGACACATTGAGATGCGATGACTAATTTTTTTCAACTTGTGTCTTTTTATTTATATTTTGTTCCTTTTGATCTTTGTCGATGTTCAGCCACGTGATTGGTTCGCCGGTCTTAGGAGTTAGTGTTGGTAACTTCTTTGGCGCCTGCAGTCGTCCCCCAACGTGTAGTTGTCGGGTCGTCCAGGGAACGGGTTTTTTTGCCCAAGTCTTTCACGAACCGGTCGGTCAGGCCTGACGTTCATCGACTGAAGGTGGCAGAAATGTGTAATTTGTTCAGGTTTCTCGTGATGACTCGTCTAGTTTCCCCCCCCCCCCCCGAAACACAATGCAGGATGTTTAACATCCACCAAATAACGCAAGCAGTCGGGACAGCCAGCTTAACGTCCATCTGAGGGGATGGTGTATGTACCTTGTGATGCAGCTCACCCTGCGAGCGAAGCAGAATTTGACAGGCTGGTCAGACGGGGAAATCGAACCCAGTCTAAACTCACAGACTAATGCATTGCCTTTGTACCATCCTGTCAGGCATAACTAATGTTAGTGAAGGGATGTTGTTGCTATTTTGTACAGTGTTATGGTCCAGTTAAGGATTTATGAACGATTTGTTTTACTGTCTTGTTTTGGGGTATTTGGCCAAACTGAACCCTGTAAGTACCACTTTGCTCCTTTCCATGCAGGCAAGTGCAGAGGTCTGCGCACAGCTCGTAAGCTCAGAACCCATCGGCGGAAGCAGCGCTGGAATGATAAGCAATACAAGAAAGCGCACTTGGGAACTGCACTCAAAGCTAATCCGTTTGGTGGAGCTTCGCACGCCAAAGGCATTGTATTGGAGAAAATGTAAGTGGAGTTGGTCGTGATTACATCGAGATTTTTGATGTTTTTTTGTTGTTTCTTTTATTATCTCCACCACCGAAGGTGAAGGAGGTTATGTTTTCACCCCTTTCTGTCTGTCTGTTTTTGTGCAGGATATCTCAAAAAGTTGTGGAATGGATCCGGATGAAATTTTGTGGACAGGTTGGGTGTGTGACGAGGACGAACTGATTAGATTTTGGTGAAGATCCAGATCAGATCAGACTACTAAAATTTTAAACGTGATTCTTCACCATTTAGAAATAGGGCCAAAAACGACATAGTACTGTATAGCATGATATTTCAAAAATGTAATGGGCCCGACTTGTTCTCGTGGATCAGGCATTGTGTGGCGGAGGTATGCGCTCTACCGAGTGCCCTTCTAGTTGAACTCGTATTTCACACTTGTGAAATGGATGTCTTTTGAATGAAAAATATATCTGGTGAGCGCAGCGTGGGCGTAGGACTGGTGGACCTGCGGCCACATCGTGCACCAGAATCCGCAAAGCCCCTCAACACCTGTACTTCACTGCATGGCCCATGAGCCTCTGGCGGCCCCTGGTGACTTAAAGTGCGGCCCATGACACGCACCCCCTAATACACGTGAAAATGCCCCATCATAATCCACCATAAATGCTATCAAATTGACTGAATGGTTTCAAGTGAGTGTTCCAACATGAAGCATCAAAGCTACTTAACTACATCAGGATATGGTTGCAGTGTAAAAACAATTATCCTTGCAGCCCAGTTAACCACAACAAAGAAGAGTATGTGAAGGTGGGGCCGAATAGCAGCCATTATGGAGTCCTGCAGGTGGTGTGGTGGCTCTCGTACTGATGTCTTATCGGCAAAAGTGGCCCTCCTCTAAACCAGTCACGATGGTCGCTGCCCTAGACCAAGGGTCGGCAACCTTTTTGTGCAGAAGAGCCAAACAAAATTAAAACCTCAACCAGTTGGTGCACAAAGAGCCAATCGTACAATTTAAACACACAATTAACGTAACTTACTTCATTGGGGAAGTGTAATAATAAGATAGTAAAAATCTATATATTAATACTGAAGGACCAATTTTGTGCTCCTCCTAGCTGGCTCGGTCACGTTTTTCTCGGTACTGTGGACCTGGACTGAAAGAAACTTCGTACCAGTAAGAGTGCATGCGCACATAGTGCAATAGTCAACTTTCAAATCTGAAGCAGAATAAACCACTTTTCGTTTTAACATCGTTTACATGGCGACGTGTGACGTCACCGCTGAGAGGCGTCAGGACGTCATGACATCATCGGTCATTCGGTGACGTCATTACGTCTGTCGTCGACAGACTGTTACCGCTGAGAGGTGTAATTCCACTCCGAAAATAGCGTCTGCAATGTAAAACCCTCTTCTGCACATGCTGACTACCTCAGAATGTGAATTTGACACAAAAAATGTAACAAGAAACATTGTATCTTCTATCTATATATTAATACTGAAGGACCAATTTTGTGCTCCTATCGGTCGCGTCACGTTTTTCTCGGTACTGTGACCTGGACTGAAAAGAAACTTCGTACCTGTAAGAGTGCATCGCACATAGTGGCAATAGTCAACTTTCAACTCTGAAGCAGAATAAACACTTTTCGTTGAGACGGGGGGAGGAGTGAAGAGGCGGGGGCGGGGGATGAAGAAGACGGGGGCAGGGAGTGAAGAGGCGGGGGGCAAGGCAAGCAAATTTTTGGGCGGGTAAGCAAATTGAAAGCGGAGACGGGGAAAATGGGGCGGGGGATGAGTGGGCGGGGCTGGGGTGAATTAGGCGGGGTTGAGTGTGAGGGGTGGACAGGGGGGTGGGCCCGGGGCAAGTGGGTGGGGAATCAAGAGACGGCGGGCGGGGAGTGAAGGGGCGGGGGTAATTAAATTTTGGCGGGGTAAGCAAATTGAAGGCGGGGGGGGGGGGGCAGGGTGGGGGAATGGGCAGGGGCGGGGATGAGTAGGCGGTGGCAAGCACGCCCTGTCCAGTCCATGTCCCTCGATGTGTGGGTGAGCTGGTGAGGGTGGTTGAATGAACGGAATCCGTCTGTGACGGGTTGCGGCTAGTTTAAAGATTATTTTGTACCTCCTTTGCTGTTTTCTGTTAACGAAAAACTCAAGCGATGTTCAATCTTTCTTACCTCCACCACCAAAGGTGAAGGAGGTTATGTTTCACCCCTTTCTGTCTGTCTGTCTTGCCTACAGGATATCTCAAAAAGTTGTGGACGGATTCGGATAAAACTGGTGGTTGGTGTGTTGTGTGTTGTGTGTGTGTTGTGTGTGTGTGTGGTGTGTGTGGTGTGTGTGTGTGGTGGGTGTTTGGGTGTGTGGTGGTTCAAGGACGAATTGATTAGATTTTGGTGAAGATCTGAATCTGGACACGAGAATTATTTAATTTTTAAAGTGATTCTTCACCATTGAGAGATAGGGCCAAAAACAATTATATAGCATGATATTTCAAAAATGTATCGGGCCAGATATGTTCTCATGGATTAGGCGTTACGTGGCGGAGGTATGCGCTCTACCGAGTGCCCTTTTAGTTAAAGGCTTGGAACTCCAGAAAACTTTCGTTAAAAACGAAGATGAAACTATTCAATTCCTTTCACAGATGGACTGATTGAAAGATATCTTGACCAATCAAAATACAATGAAACTACAGACTCAGGTATACAAGTAGCAATAAGATTTGTCTCCTTATCATGAGCATATTCATCCAGGACAGGCCTGGGACAATAAACAACAACAATAAGATTAACGAGGAGGGCGGCAGGTGGATCTACATTCAATGAATATGCACCACAAAGTTACAACATGTGACCATTTGTAAATATGTTTTATAAACAAATATAATATTTTGAATGAATTGTTCAGCCAGTTTATTTGATCTTTATATGTTATGTCATTTGCACCGATAAACTTTGTGGCTCTGCGAGTCACATTGGGATCGTATTAGAGCCAGATGTGGCTTGCGAGTCAATGGTTGCCGACCCCTGCCCTAGACAGTTGGAAATGCTTTTTGGGGGCATCTGGAGGTCAAACGTTTTGAGAAAATAAGCAATGTTCAAGAAAGTCTACATTTCATTTCTCAATTTACATTTATTTAAAATTCGTACGTGTTGTACTTCCCATTTATTATAAGCATGGATGAGGATAGTTCAAGTTTTGATTTGACTTTTTAGCCGCGGAGCTCTCTCACGTAGCGAACGCTTGCTCTAAGAGAGCTCCGCGTTGTTGTTGTTCTTCTTCTTCTTCTGGTGAAGACAAAACCCTTATGCCTCTGCTCTTTTATATACAGGATCCGGATCTCCTTAAATACTAAACACACCTGTACACATCCTCGCATTGAGGGTGCCTTTTGACAGCGTCTATCATCAACTTTTAAATATATTCGGACATTTGCTTTAAAGTTTCGAAAAGTTCACGTTACTATTTAAAGATTATTCCATTTAATGTGTTGTAATTTCGTAAATACACTATTTTCTCGTCATGAACAGGAGCCTCCATGACGGGTCTCGTTATTGGCTCCATCAAGGCACGTGACGAAATATCGGAAATTGTTGTTGTTATTGCCTTTAGGACGCGGCTCTTGGACACATTTGTCCTTGTTTTATTCATGGATATTGAAATGTACCGCAGAGTCGATGAAACGTCCCTATTTCTTGACTTGCTCTCTTGATACACGGACACACTTGTCCCGGCGATGTGTTGGCTCCATTTCGGGAAAAGCTTTGACGTCTTCATTTGTAAACCTTATTGGATGTGATCCAGATTTTCTTTGATCCAAAGCAATGAAAATCTCAGTGATGAAACTGGACTGCATTGGGGATTACTGAGAGCTTTCCAACACTTCTGTTCTCAAATTTCAGTTGTTGCACTTGTCGTGTAAGGATTAGGCTTTATTGTGCAGTAAAGGGTCTTCCTGAGTTGGAATACATCTGGCTGTCATCTGCACATTTGTCTTGCTTAATTGTGCAGATCAAGTTACTTTAATACTCTCACTATGTCTCTCCATCAAATCTCACACTCTCACTATGTCTCTCCATCAAATCTCACACTCTCACTATGTCTCTCCATCTAATCAAATGTCACACTCTCACTATGTCTCTCCAAAAGGACCGTTTGGAAACACACCCTCCCCCCCCCAATCCCATCTACTTTCTCAACAATCCTCTGGAGGAAGTCCTTTCATTCAATCTTCTGGGTCTCACTATCTGCCATGATCTTTCCTGGGAAAGCCACATTTCCAGCTGGCCTCCAAAGCCAGTCGCCGACTGGGATTTCTCCGTCGTGCAAAGTCCTTCCTCTGCTCACCTGAGCTCCTGACCACATGCAAAGCTTTCGTCCGCAGCCTGATGGAGCACTGCCTCTCCCCTCTGGGCTGGTGCTCCTACCTCTCACCTTTCTCGACTTCATGCTTGGAAACCAAGGCATTTAGGATCATTAGTATCTCCCACGGTGAGGCTGAGTCTTTGGGCTCTCACTCTCTCACCGCAGGTAGTCGGTGGTCTTTCTATTCTCTCGGTCTCGACCCCCTGCTCTTCTGCGTATGTCCCCCCCCCCCCCCCCCATATTTCCACGTGCTCGAGGTCCGCCAGCAACCCCCTTCTGGTAAAACTACCAAATCACGAATCGCTGCTCACCTTACTCTTTCATTCCTCTTTTTTTTCCAGCCTTTGGAACAAACTCACATTCTTCACCATCAAGATGTTCATTGATCTTCACCATCAAGATGGGGACCAAAAGCATATGTAGCATTGATATCTCAAAAAGTTGTGGATGGATTCGGACGAAACTTGGTGGACAAGTTGGTTGAGTGACAAGAACAAGCCGATTAAAAATGCCCAACCCCTGCCCCTCGTGTGCCTTCCACCACGTATCCACCATGTAAAATGTACCATTGCGTTGCACTGACACACAAAGTCAACACAGCCACTTCCACATTATTGAGAAACCAATTTTTGAATGGCAACTATGTTGGCATTTGAGGAGATCGAGCAGTGAAGTAGAACAAGGTGATGTTACCTATGTAGGATAGGCAGTGTAACCTCTGGGCCAACCCTTGTTTTTAAATAAAATGTTTGTCTGGATAACGCAAAGCCCAATGGTTCTTATTTCTCAAGCTACGTCGGAGAACTGTACTTCCCAACTCTGTAAGGTGTGCTTATCGTTTGGCAATGAAATAATGAGCGTGTGTAACGACGGATTGCAGGTCATACTGAGGTCTCGGCCAGTTCAGCTTTTGGTTATCTAGGGATGTGAAGTGCAAAGCCTTTGTATTTAAGGATGGAAACACCCAAACTTTTCTTTACCTTTTCTTCCTCCCCCACATCTCATTGCACGCTGACATTTTGTCTCCCTCTCTGCAGCGGTGTTGAGGCCAAACAACCAAATTCTGCCATCCGCAAGTGTGTTCGTGTTCAACTCATTAAGAACGGAAAGAAAATCACGGCCTTCGTTCCCAATGATGGTTGTCTGAACTTCATCGAGGTTCGTAGAGTGGGCCGCTGATCGTTTTGCTTCTCTCAGTTTTTTAAATGTATTTGTTTATTTATTTATTTTGTGTGCGTGAATATGAAGACATGAGAAAGGCAAAAGCTCATTTTTGTCACCCTTCATGTGCAGGAAAATGACGAAGTCCTGGTGGCAGGTTTCGGCCGCAAGGGCCATGCTGTGGGAGACATTCCTGGTGTGCGTTTCAAGGTCGTGAAGGTGGCGAACGTGTCTTTGCTGGCCCTCTACAAGGAAAAGAAAGAGCGACCCCGGTCGTGATTACTTTATGTCATTGTGCACGCAATGTTTGCAGACGTCGAATAAATTGAATCTTGTTGCAACCTGCAGTATTCTGATTCTTTGACCTTTTTAATCAGGTAAATTGGACGAGCAGGATAGTCTAGACTAGAGGTATGCACACTCACCTCAAAGCTGTCTAGCCTGGGTTTGAATCCCAGCCCAGCTAAAAACTGTCATCCCGGTATTTCACAGGCAGAGTGATTCATCAATGTCTATCGTCCTTTGGATGGATGCTGAACCGGGCGTCCCATCTGCCGGCATTAATTAGTGGACGGCAAATGTCCCACGATGTTCTTTGCGAAGAGTATGCGAGCTATCGCCGGCATCCTGAACAAATTACAAATTTATCCCCTAATTACTTAGTAGAACGTTAAGCCTGGCCATTCGGTTCATGAAAGACTTGAGCCAAGCTTCCCCCCAGCCAACCCTACAAGAATGTAATTATAAGTTCCTACTTGCTCCAATTTGTTGATCTTTTTAATGATCTTCAACCTTACTTCCTTCCCTATTGCAACTTCCCGGTAGATTAACATCACTGTAAATGAAATGAAATGTTGTGTCATTAAATATAATCTACCAGCAGTTCATTTCAGGGACTAACAAGTACCGTGCGTGTTATCCCCACTCTTCTTGGTGGGGGGGGGGAGCGGGAATCAGCTCTGTCCGGCCATCATGCTATCTCCTCAAACGGTTGTGCAGAAATTCACCAAACTTTGTAGTTATAATCACCAGATGGAAAAAGTTTGAGAGTAGTATCATTTTTGGGTTCACCCCTTGGGACAGAGTCAAAAGGTGAAATACCAAAAAATGCCATTACTGGCACATTTTAAAACATTTAAAAAAATATTAAACTTTGTATTACGTGCCATCAACATTGTGGGCATGAAATGTTTTTATTTTTTATTTAACCTTCAGTTCATGTCCCATGGGATGGGAACTTCGGGTTACAGTGGTCAAAACGGGAGATAGTTTTTAATTCCTGGTGGAACTCTTTGCCATCTTTTAACGTTGCCTGAGGTGTGAAGCGTGAGGATTTGCGATGGCATGCCATCGAATTCGCTCTAGTTTTGTTTGCATTGGCCTCTGGTTGATTAGGGAGCCAGAGTGCTGGCACTCAAGATCTGTTCTTTTTGAAATCTCATGTTCACAAGTTAGTGTGAGCAATTGGAAGAGCAGGTCCATAATACAGACACCCTAGCCACGTGGCTGAGGGCCTGCTAAGATTAGACTGTGACGTGCACTGTTGGGAAATCGTTGCCTTCTTTCTTGCAGTGTTTTGAACTGCTTGCCGTCTGTGTAGAGAACTGATTAGGATAATCCACTTTCTTTAACAGGTATGGAATTGTTTCATCAACCCTGCAGTACATTTCAATTATATTTTGTTCTAGTTCCAGTCATTTAAAAATTGTTTTATGTGATTTTTATGAAGGGGCTGAGGAAGGTTATCGAGATTCGAGCCATGGAGGATAGATGCTATTTCTGCTCACAACTTTCGGGAAGTGCATTTATTTAAAGACTATTTGAATATGGTCATGGTAAGGGGCTTAAGCTTGTAATTGATTATTTGATGACCTCGTTCTCAAAACCAACAGGTTGAGGTCATGGCAGGCATTTTTTAGCACAAGTATGCCGACCAACATGTTTGCTTGTTTGCCATAAACAAAATGTCATAATGCAGTGATCCTAAAGGTGGTGATGAGTAACGGTGCACCGAACATTGTCATATATGTAGCTTTGACAACTTTGATGATCCAGACCATGCCCCATCACCCGAACGTTTTTCATATTTATATTAGCGAGTTAAAATTTCAAGTGTTTTGGTGACAAATCAAGGGCCCAATAAACCACTCAATGTAGTTTCCATCTGTCATTGCCAAAGGTGTATCATCCAACAGTCTGTTATGATGGAATTGATACCACGGGCAAGAGAAGATGATGAAGATTCCAAGCTGCAATATGCCCTGGAAATGTCATGCATTGGCGAAATGACCCCCAAATCGCCGTGTGCTCCCATACTCACCGAGGGGGCTGATGGGTAGGTGCAAACTCCTGTCCTCTGGTGTTTAGGTTAGCCATCTGAGACGCAAATCCCTCCATGCTGCTTCTATTCACAGGACTATAACGAGTCTGGAACACTGCAAGGTTGTGAAAATGATAAAGGCAGGTACTGTACATAGTCACATGCACGCACGCACGCACGCACGCACACACGCCTCCCTGCATCCCCTCCCCCTTCATCTTGCCTGACATTTGTTTTAGCTAACCATAACATACCTTTGAACTATCTGGTCATGAATAAGTGTTCCTCTGGAGTAGAATACCTTTGATAAAGTACCGTTCTGGTACAGTGCTGGTGGGGGCTTCTGTGCATTGCACATGCAAAGTCGCCTGTCCCATCTGTGTTTACATTGTGGGAGTTAAAGATATGGTATCTCTCAAAGAGTAAGCTATTGTGATTTGAGGATCTCTGGGCAAGTTTTACGCCTCAAGATTAAATAAGAAATGTAAGTTAATGGCACAATCCTGTGAATGTCAAATTTTCCCTAAATACCTTCACAGATTGGCCACACAACAGGAAAGAGAGGGTGTTGAGGCTGTCAGTAAGGATTAAAAACCTGGATATCTTCAAATACAGTGGACGTGGGTGTTCAAAAAGTTATCTTAACGAGATACAATTTAATTATCGAAGAAACACCAAGGTTTATTAGTTTTCAATATTTGAAGAAATGCAATGAGAAAATAGATAATTTTCTTAATAATTGGACATACTCATATACTCTATT
>CM068954.1:108590474-108600802 GCA_035128595.1 Eptatretus atami | reverse complement strand
GATTCACGACCCACACACACCTCCAATTATTTATTATTTAAAGTGGGAGTGGCGTAGGAAAGTGGCGTGGCTTATGAAAAATATTGTGTGGCTCAGGAGGTGTGGTCAAACAAGAGCATTGAGAGAAGTTTATCGGGTTTTCCGTTGCGTGTGTGTGTGTGTGTGTGTGTGTGTGTGGTGTGTGTGTGTGTGTGTGTGTGGTGTGTGTGTGTCTGCAACCGAGGCTCACAGCACAAACCAGCAAACCGATTATTTTTCAAATGGTAGTCCTTCAAAAATAGGGTGTCTATTTACCGTCATTTTTTATGAGAGTGCCAGTTGGCAAAATAGCAATAGGAAAAATCTTCAGGCAGGGAACAATTGTATGTGAACCAAACGTCTTGGCAATGAATCTTCGTCGTGGATCGTCAGAATGAAAAGCATGTATCCAGCGCTTCGATCCTAGCGAATCCCTCGTCGCCTACCGGCTTGTACATTTATATATTATAAAATAATATATATATATTATATATATAGATAATAATATATATTATAAATAATATATATTTATATATATATATATTTATATATATATATATATATATACATATATGTAAAGAGCCGGAGCAGTTCAACATGTTCTGGAACGAGATATTCACAATTGGCCAAGAAACGATACCCTAAGGTTTTTACAATTCTAAATAGCTTCCACAGTTCCCACAATAGAATATACTCCAAAAAACTTCAAATGTTAAAAGATTTCAGTCAAATGACAGAGGAAGAATTAGAGCATATAGTAGAATTATAATATGATGATGAAGGATTATTTCAACAACTGGAAGAGATTAATCAACCCCCTGATTATATTTCACGGCCATTCGTTCCCAATGACGGTTGGTCTGAACTCTCCGGAGGTTCGTAGAGTGGCGCTGATTGTTGTGCTTTTCTCTCGGTTTTTAATTTATTTGTTTATTTATTTTGTGTGCTTGAATATGAAAGACATGAGAAAGGCAAAGCTCATTTTGTCCACCCTTCATGTGCAGGAAACGACCGAAGTCTGAGTGGCAGTTGCGCCGCAAGCGGCCATGCTGTGGGAGACATTTCCTTGGTGTGCGTTTCTAAGGCTCGGTGAAGGTGGCGAACGTGTCTTTGCTGGCCCTCTACAAGGAAAAAGAAAGAGCGACCCCGCGTCTGTGATTACTTTATGTCATTTGTGCACGCAATGTTTGGCAGCGTTCGAATAAATTGAATCTTGTCTTGCAACCTGCGTATTCTGATTCTTTGACCTTTTTAATCAGGTAATCGGGTCAGATGAGCAGGATAGTCAAACTAGAGGTATGCAGCCACTCACCTCAACAGCTGTCTCGCCTGCGGTTGGAATCCCAGCCCAGCTATAAACTGTCATTCCGGTATTTCACAGGCAGAGTGATTCATCAATGTGTATCGTCTTTAGGATGGATGCTGAACCGGGCGTCCCATCCTGCCGGCAGTTAATTAGTGGACGGCAAATGTTTATCCCACGATTGTTCTTTGCGAAGAGTATGCGAGCTATCGCCGGCATCCTGAACAATTACAATTTATCCCCTAATTACTTAGTAAAGCGTTAAGCCTGGCCATCGCGTCATGAAAGACTTGAGCCAAGCTTCCCTCAGCCCAAAACCCCTACAAGAATGTAATTATAAGTTCCTACTTGCTCCAATTTGTTTGATCTTTTTAATGATCTTCACCTTATTCCTTCCCTATTGCAACTCCAGGTAGATTAACATCACGTAAATGAAATGAATGTTAAGTGTCATTAAAGATAATCTACCAGCAGTTCATTTCAGGTACTAACAAGTACGTGTTATCCCCACTCTTCTGCGTGGGGGGGGGGGGGAGCTGGGAATCAGCTCTGTCCGGCCATCATGCTATCTCCTCAAACGCGTTGTGCAGAAATTCACCAAACTTTGTAGTTTATAATCACCAGATGGAAAAAGTTTGAGAGTAGTATCATTTTTGGGTTCACCCTTGGGCAGAGTCAAAGCGTGAAATACCAAAAATGCCATTACTGGCCACATTTTAAAAACATTAAAAAAAAATATTAAACTTTGTATTACGCTGCCATCAACATTGTGGGCATGAATGTGTTTTATTTTTTATTTAACCTTCAGTTCATGTCCATGGCGATGGGAACTTCGGGTTACAGTGGTCAAAACGGGAGATAGTTTTTAATTCTGGTTGGAACCTCTTTGCCATTCTTTTACGTTGCCTGAGTGTGAGCGCGAGGATTTGCGATGGCCATGCCATCGAATTCGCTCTAGTTTTGTTTGCACTTGGCCCCTACTGGTTGATTAGGGAGCCAGGAGTGCTTGGCACTCAAGATTGTTCTTTTTGAAATCTCATGTTTCACAAGTTAGCGTGTGAGCAATTGATTTAAGAGCAGTCCATAATACAGACACCCTAGCCACGTGGCTGAGCCTGCTAAGATTGACTGTGACGTGCCACTGTTTGGGAAATCGTTTGCCTTCTTTCTTGCATGTGTTTTGAACTGCTTGCCGGCTGTTAGAGAAACTGTAGGATAAATCCACTTTCTTTAACAGGTATGGAATTGTTTCATCCAACCCTGCAGACATTTCAATATATTTTGTTCTAGTTTTCCAGTCATTTAAAAATAGTTTTATTGTGATTTTATGAAGGGGCTGAGGAAGGTTATCGAGATCGAGCATGGAGGATAGATCTATTTTGCTCACAAACTTTCGGAGTGCATTTATTTAAAGACTATTTGAATATGGTCATGGTAAGGGCTTTAAGCTTGTAATTGATTATTTGACTTATTGATTATTTGATTATTTGACCTCGTTCTCAAACCAACAGGGTTGGAGGTCATGGCAGGCATTTTTTAGCACAAGTATGCCCGACCAACATGTTTGCTTGTTTGCCATAACAAAATGTCATAATGCAGTTCCTAAGGTGGTGATGAGTACGGGTGCACCGAACATTGTCATATATGTACTTGAACTTGGATGATCCAGACCATGCCCCATCACTCGAACGTTTTTTCATATTTATATTAGCGACGTTAAAATTTCAAGTGTTTTCGGTGACAAATCAAGGGCCCCCAATAAACCACTCAATTAAGTCCATCTGTTCATTGCAAAGTGTTCATCCAACGTCTGTTATGATGAATTTGATTACCACGGGCAAGAGAAGATGATGGAAGATTTCCCAAGCTGCAATATTGCCCTGGAAATGTCATGCATTGGCGAAATGACCCCCAAATCGCCATTGTTGCTCCATTTACTCACCGAGGGGCTGATGGGTTAGGTGCAAACTCCTTGTCCTCTGGTGTTTAGTAGCCATCTGAGACGCAAATCCCTCCATGCTGCTTTCTATTCACAGGACTATAACGAGTCTGAACACTGCAAGGTTGTGAAAATGGAAAAGGCAGGTACTGTACAATAGTCACACGGCACGCACGCACGCACGCACAACACACACACACAACACACACACACACAACACACACACACACACACACACACACGCCCTCCCTGCATCCCCTCCCCCTTCATCTTGCCTGACATTTTTTGTTTTGCTAACATAACATACCTTTGAACTATCTGGTCATGTCAATAAGTGTTCCTCTGGAGTAGAATACCTTTGATAAAAGTACCGTTCTGGTCAGTGCTGGTGGGGCTTCTGTTGCATTGCCACATGCAAAGTCGCCTGTCCATCTGTGTTTACTGTGGGAGTTAAAGATATGGTATCTCTCAAAGAGTAAGCTATTGTGATTTGAGGACTCTGGGCAAGTTTTTATGCCTCAAGATTAAATAAGAATGTAGTTAATGGCACAATCCTGTGAATGTCAAATTTCCTAAATACCTTCACAGATTGCCACACAAACAGGAAAGAGAGGGGTTTGAGGCTGCAGTAAGGATTAAAAAACCTGGATATCTTCAAATACAGTGGACGTGGAGTGCTTCCAAAGTTATTCTTAACGAGATACAATATTAATTATCGAAGAAAACACCAGGTTTATTAGTTTTCAATATTGAAGAAATGCAATGAGAAAATAGATAATTTTCTAATAATTGGAACATTACTCCTATACTCTATTTGGAATTGTAAAAAGCCTTAGGGTATCGTTCTTGGCCAATTGTGAATATCTCGTTCCAAGAACATGTTAACTGCTCCGGCTCTTTACAAGATATATGTATATATATATTATATATATATATAATATATATATATATATATATATATATATATATATATACATATATAAACTTAAATTTATATATAATTATTTAATATAAAATGTATTATTATATAATTATTATTAATATATAATGTTTTACAAGCCGGTGGGCGACGAGGAGTCGCTAGGATCGCAAGCGCGGATACGATGCTTTTCATTCTGACCGATCCACCGACGAAGTCTTGCCCAAGGGTTTTGGTTCACATACAATTTTCCTCTGCCTGGAAAGATTTTTCTATTTGGCGTATTATTTTGCCAACTGGCACTACTCATAAAAATGAAACGGTAAATAGACCCCTATTTTGGAAGGACTACCATTTGAAAAATAATCGGTTGCTGGTTTGTGCTTGTGGGCCTCGCGTTGCACGACACACACACACACACACACACACAACACCACACACACACACACACACACACACAGCACAACCACACACGCACACGGAAACCGATAAACTTCTCTCAAATGCTCTAGTTTGACCACACCCCTGAGCCACACAATATTTTTCATAAGCCACGCCCACTTTCCTACGCCACTCCCACTTTAAATAATAAATAATTGGAGGTGGTGTGTGCGGTCGTGGAATCGTTTTGGTAATAAATAAATAATTGGAAGGTGCGTGTGGATCGTGGAATCGTTTACGGGAAATAAATAAATAATTGGAGGTGTGTGTGGGTGGTGGAATCATTTTTTGGTAAATAAATAAATTATCGGTTTTGTGGTTTGTGCTGTGGAGCCTCACGTTACAGACACACACACACACACACACACACACACAACACACACACACGCACCACACGGAAAACCTGATAAACTTCTCTCAATGCTCTTGTTTGACCACCACCTCTGAGCCACACAATATTTTTCATAAGCACGCCCACTCGGTTCCTATGCACTCCCACTTTTCCATCCACCACGTTCACTTTCCCTAAGCTCGCCCACTTCCGAAGCCCCTCATAAAATAATGACGCGGTTGAATAGACACCAGATTGTTGAAAGGACTACCATTGAAAATAAAACCTCAATCAAAAATCAGCTCGAGCTAAATTTTGTAAATATCTTCGAGTGTTTAATTCCGAATAGTCTCGCTTCTCCACCATTCAAAAACTGAAAGGACAGTATTAAAATACTGTACGCGGTTTTTCGCCACTGCACAGCAACGGCGTGGTTGCTACGGCAACGAAATTCAACACGCACTATTCCCAACAAATACTGTACATGTCGGCGAAAGTTTCATCGAAATTCGGTTCGCTCGGTTTGTTGCTGTGGAGCCTCGCGTTGCAGACACACACAAGAACGACGGAAAAAACCCGACAATAAGGGATATTAGCATTAGAGCGAATCCAATTATTTTATATTATTATATATATATATATATATAATATATAAAATATTTATATATATATATATATAGTATATATATATATATCTATATTGTCGCGATCCCGCCTGAATTAATATCTTTCCAAGCACGAAAATACTGATTTAATGTCCGAGCTTCAACAGTCCACGATGTGACTAAGAACAACAAAACACACCACTGTGTTTCGAATCGGCCTCTAGGGGTTAGGCACGATATTTTATTGGGCTCGATTCTCAAAAATGCTGGTAATAGTTATCTATTAACGACTTGGACAATGTCCAGAATTGATGTTCCTATATAAATAGATTTATCCATTTCAATAACTCTCTTTTTCAAAAGAATAGCACAAAAGTTCTCTGAAAACACCTTCCCTCATCAAAAACTGGTCTATTAACTTTGAAGCCTGTTTCCAAGACTGTTAGCAGTCTTATGTTTTGTTCGATTCCTACATTTTCCATAGGTCTTTCAAATACAGCATTATCATTAATTTATTAAAAGTCCCTTCTCAAAATCTGTTTTTGCTTTCTGTTCTCGTTTATTGTATTAAAATCAATATACTTCTTACCAATGACTGTTGCTTAATTTCAAAATCCGTAGAATTTTCCTCACTCTCAACCCAGCAGATAATATTTGTCTCAAGTTCCTTTGATCGCCAAAACATTAACTTTCGTTATCATTCATGTAGTAAGTGTTTTTCTGGAGATTTACCTTTTATATTAAATGATGTTGGTAATCACTTAACCATCTTTTTTTGGACTTTCTTTATAGGGGGCATAGTAGGTTCTTTATGTTTGTGATGAAGTTCTTTTCTGGATATTTAAGATCAACCTCAAATAAATATCAACTTCAGCTTCATTCCAATTCTTTTTGAGAGGAAGACAACAATGTCTTGTAAAACTTTTTCATAATGTTTTTCTTTAACCCATTTAAGTTTTCCATAAGGTAAAGATTGAGACATAGCCCACCCATACAATTGTTTAGCTCATATTACATCAGGTAAGAGTTGTCCTTCATTCTTATTATAATCAGAAGATATTTGTTATTTTGCTTTAGGCATATCTCTTGGAACATACTTGAGATATTCTCCTCGTTTAGCCTTCTCATCATTAAAAGGCATATATATATATATATATATATCACTGATTAATTCCAAAATTTTGTTTTGTCATTTTTAACTAGCACTCCAAGCCAAAACCAGGGCTGCTGTAATATGAACGGGGTCTATCCATAAGAATTTTTTACTAGTGGCGTGCCCGTACGTGCAAAAAAAAAAAAACACTTTTAAACCCACGTGCCAGACACAACACACAACAGGCCGTTCCTCGCTCCTCGTGTGCCTGTACGTGCGTGGCCGTACGCTGCCAAAAAAAAATAAAAAAAACTTTCAAACACCACACAGGCCGTTCCTTCGCTCTCGTAAACGAACGAACTCCCCGGATTGAGCAATTGTTGTTTATCTTAAATTCGCACAAGAAATCGAGAAATTATATAATACAGGAAGTTCATCACTATCCGTTAAGTTCGTAGTTGTAACCCCGTATGGCGGAACGCCCGCCAGGCCTCGCTTCCCTTCTAACTTGGCCATAACTTGGGAACCACTGTCCGGATTATTTCAAACCTTGAAAAGGCAAAACAAACAGAGATTGTGGAATTATAGATAGAGATAGATACTGTGGGTGAAAAAACCCAAGCAACTGTTCTGTTCATTGGGTAACTGAGAATACTACTTCACACCACGGCCACGCCTACCGCAGCAACGTGTCCTGTCATTGGTTGGTAAATAAATGGCCATAACTGGAACACTTGTCCGATTAATATCAACACCTTGAAAAGCACTTACTCAGGTTCTCCAGCAATTACCTGGCAAGTTTCAACTTAGATCGGGACCAGTGGTTTTGCCGAGAAACAGCGGTCACAGCACACACACACACACACACACACACACACACACACAACACACACACACACACAACACACACACACACACACACACACACATTGCTGGAATTATATATAGCATGACAGGATTGTTTCTAAAAAGTCAAACACATCAGCAATAACAACCAGTTTGAAGATACAAATCATGTATGTTCTTCCAAGATTCTTTATATTAAACTTCTCCCAAACCTTTTAGCTTGTGTGTATTAATCGCCATCGGAAAATATGAGTTTTATTCAACTTGCCATAGAAACTTTCCCTGAAGGAAGTTGTGTTTTCTTTAAACTTCTCAAATGAATTCCATATAGTTCATACGAAATTCCCTTTTTTAATAAGAGGTCAATCTCTTCTTGATTTGAAAAAATGTGATTTAAGATTCGGTAAGTTCTTTAAATTTGATGCTAGTAGATAATGGACTTGCCATAAACTTGTAGTGTCAAGAAATTCTCGATATGGCGTTGGGGATGTAATGCAATGGTTTTGTGAATGAGAGTATTTTTGATCTGTGTTGGATGCAGAAATATCTCCAGAATGTCTTTGAAAGTTCATTTATAAATAGATGTGTGTCATGGTGAGCATTGTGTGAGAAAGACAGGAATAAAGTTTTGAGGCTTGTAATTAAGATTACAAGGAATGAGCTGGAACCTCCATATGTATTTACCAGTAAGATGACAGTGATCCCTAACCTTGACCTCAATCCTCATTTTCTCCTCACAAGTATGACAGATTACTGTTCTTTCAAATCCTTTTTCTCTCCCTTTGTTAATGACATTGGTTTAAGGTTTTAACCATTTTTTCTTAGTCTTATACGTCTTTTTCCAATCGTCTACATTATTAAATTATTACATAAATCCCAAGGTTGAATTTTCCCAAGGGAAAGAGCTGTTGTTCCAAGGGTTTGAAAAGCTGTTTTCCCAAAGTGAATTAATTGTGGCTGGTAGATTTTGAATACATTACAGAGAGAGGCGAGAGCAGAGGAGGGGGAGAGAGGGGGCAGTTGGGGGAGAAGAGGGGCAAGAGAGGGGCGAGAGAGGGAGGGAGAGGGGGCGGTGAGAGAGAGGGTCACAATTCAGAGAGGGGCGAGAGAGGGGGGAGAGGAGGGGCAAGCGAGGGGGGAGAGAGGGGGCAAGAAGAGGGGGAGAGAGGGGGCGAGCAGAGGGCGAGCGAGAGAGAGGGGGCGTACAATTCTCTCTTCGTTTATATACGTTCCAATTGACGGCTGGGGACCTGAGTATGTTTCCCAGGTGTGTTCCAAGTTATGGCCATTTATGATACGGTTGGTCCGATCTAATTGAACAATGCCCAATCCCAGTCGTCGTTTACGAGAGCGAAGGAACGAACTGCACATACTGGCACGCACCTACGGGCACTCACCTAACGGTTGCCTGCACTAGTATTGTAAATTTGCCTAAAAAGCACCATGTAGGTCGTATTGTATCAACAACAACCTAGAGCAATAGACTGGGAGAAGTAGAGGTGAAAGATTATACTATATTTCAGGAAGAGGAACATATCGATTGAGGAATGAAGGTCAAATATTTGAGGAGGTTTCTCTTGGCACAACAAAAATATTCACATTAAGAGTGATTAAAGAAAACTAAAATCTCGGTGGTCTTGGAATATTAGAAATAATCCAGAAGGAATGAACAAATTAATTAAACCATCTGAGTGGTAATGGGGTAAGATTTTTATCATTCGTTTGATGGTTTGATGAAAGAAATCAAACGCCAACGTATGAAAGTAGGGATACAAGTATTGTGAAGAAGAAATTACAACTCGTATTAATGTTAAAAGAATTTGATAAAAATTTAAAGAAAAGGATTTTTGAACACAATCTACTTTAATGGATGGAAAAGGAAAATTTCCCCTGTTGATCTTTACAATTCATGAAATGATATTTTCCAAAATAAATCGGATGCGAAGAAAAGAGCAAGAAATTAAGGAACATCAAGAGTTTGGTTTTCAAAAGTTGTAAAACAACAGGAAAGACATAAAGAAGAAATGCAGACAGAACCTAACGGAGGTGAAGAAGCATTTGAAAAAAAACCAAGAGAAATTTTTGAAACACTTTTAAAAACTCCCAAGAAAAATTATAGGATGCTTCCACAGTCCCACAATAGAATATACTCCAAAAAAACTTCAAATGTTTAAAAGATTTCAGTCAAATGACAGGAGAAAGAATTAGCAGCATTATAGTAGAATTATAATATGATGATGAAGGATTATTTCAACAAACTGGAGAGATTAAATCAACCCCTGATTATATGTGAATTGCTCTTCAAAACAATGAAATATTCAGAGGATTCAAAAAACCATAGCAGGATTCATTCCAACAGAACAACCAGCAATATTTCATCTTGTTCAAGAAAAGGGATTGATTATTTAATGATTGAATTAGGTTCTTGAGTTCTGCTCAACCCCCTGTTAAACTAACTCCGAATTAATGTTTCTTCTAACAAAAGATGGAAAACAAGGTTCAACTGTGAGGATGAATCAAGAGTATTTTAAAACCACTGGATATGAAAAAAAATAAGGAGTATGAGTATATATTGATCTGCTGGACTCTCTTATTATAGGGTTAGTCTATCTGGTAAAAGTAGAAGAATGAGAAGGGAAACCACCATTATCAGGCTTTTAAGTATCCTGGTTCAGTGTTAGTTTTCTTCAAATGACCATTCACAATAGTTCAATAGATTTATTTGTTGTTAAGTAGTAAGGAAGGCTGGAAATAACAATTGTTTTCATGAAGCATCACCATTTTAGACCAGTGAATGATCTGAAAATAATTAATAACTATCAATTACAAAAGA
>CM068954.1:108577248-108589134 GCA_035128595.1 Eptatretus atami | reverse complement strand
TTAAGAAAGGCAAAACTCAGTTGTCTCCCCAAGAATGACAGAAAAGAATTCAAATACTTGGGTCAGGGTTTCAAAAATTTTAACATCTTTTTTTTCTTTTACAAAATAAATACAAGTATGGAAGCAATTGATAGTATCTATGATTTGGATGATACCATTATCATCTCAAACTCACGGCCATTCGTTCCCAATGACGGTTGGTCTGAACTCTCCGGAGGTTCGTAGAGTGGCGCTGATTGTTGTGCTTTTCTCTCGGTTTTTAATTTATTTGTTTATTTATTTTGTGTGCTTGAATATGAAAGACATGAGAAAGGCAAAGCTCATTTTGTCCACCCTTCATGTGCAGGAAACGACCGAAGTCTGAGTGGCAGTTGCGCCGCAAGCGGCCATGCTGTGGGAGACATTTCCTTGGTGTGCGTTTCTAAGGCTCGGTGAAGGTGGCGAACGTGTCTTTGCTGGCCCTCTACAAGGAAAAAGAAAGAGCGACCCCGCGTCTGTGATTACTTTATGTCATTTGTGCACGCAATGTTTGGCAGCGTCGAATAAATTGATATCTGTCATTGGGCAACCTTAGCAGTATTCTGACTTCTTTGACCTCTTTTAATCAAGCGTAAAATCGGTCAGATGAAGCAGTGATAGTCAAGAACTAGAGGTATGCACCACTCACTCAAAGCTGTCTCGCCTGCGGTTGAATCCCAGCCCAGCTATAAGATCTGTCATTCCCGTATTCAGCAGGCAAGAGTGATTTCATCACATGTGATCGTCTTTAGGATGGATGCTGACCGGGCGTCCCATCCTTTGCCGGATTAATTTAGTGGACGGAAATGTATCCCACGATGTTCTTGTGCGAAGAGGTATGCGAGCTAATCGCCGCATCCCTGAACAATTACAAATTTATCCCCTAATTACATTAGTACAACGTTAAGCCTGGCCATTCGCGTCATGAAAAGACTTGAGCCAGCTTCCCTCAGCCCAAACCCTACAAGAATGTAATTATAAGTTCCCTACTTGCTCCAATTTGTTTGATCTTTTTAATGATCTTCACCTTACTTCCTTTCCCTATTGCAACTCCAGGTAGATTAACATCACTGTAAATAAATGAAATGGTTAAGTGTCATTAAAGTATAATCTAGCCAGCAGTTCATTTCAGGTACTAGACACAGTACCGGTTATCCCACTCTTCTTGTGGGTGGGGGGGGGGGGGGGGGAGCTGGCGAATCAGCTCTGTCCGGCCATCATGCTATCTCCTCAATACGCGTTGTGCAGAAATTCACCAAACTTTGTAGTTTATACATCACCAGATGGAAAAAGTTTGAGAGTTAGTATCATTTTGGGTTCCCCTGGCAAGAGTCAAAGGGATACATACCAAAAAATGCCATTACTGCCACATATTTTTAAAACATTAAAAAAAAATATTAAACTTTGTATTACGCTGCCATCAACATTGTGGGCTGAAATGTTTTTATTTTTTATTTAACCTTCAGTTTCATGTCCATGGGATGGGAACTTCGGGTTACAGTGGTCAAAACGGGAGATAGTTTTTAATTCTGGTTGAACCTCTTTGCCATCTTTTACGTTGCCTTGAGGTGTGAGCGTGAGATTTGCGATGGCATGCCATCCGAATTCGCTCTAGTTTTGTTTGCTTGGCCCTACTGGTGTGATTAGGAGCCAGAGTGCTGGCACTCAAAGATTGTTCTTTTTTGAAATCTCATTCACAAGTGTACGTGTGAGCAATTGGTTAAGAGCAGGTCCCATAATACAGGACACCCTAGCCACGTGCTGAGGCTGCTAAGTATTAGACTGTGCACGTGCCACTGTTTGGGAAATCTTTGCCTCTTTTCTGCAGTGGTTTTTGAACTGCTGTGCCGCTGTTAAGAACTGATAGTAAATCCACTTTCTTAACAGGTATGAATTGTTTCATCCAACTCCTGCAACATTTCAATTATATTTTGTTCTAAGTTCCAGATCATTAAAAATAGTTTTTAATGTGATTTTATGAAGGGGCTGAGGAAGGTTATCGAGATTCGACGCCATGGAGGATAGATGACTATTTTGCTCACAAACTTTTCGGGAAGTGCACTTTTATTTAAAGACTATTTGAATATGGTCATGGTAAGGGGCTTTAAGCTTGTAATTGATTATTGACTTATTGGATTATTTGATTATTGACCTCTTCTCAAAACCAACAGGTTGGAGGTCTGGCAGGCATTTTTTAGCACAAGTATGCCCGAAACATTTTGCTTGTTTGGCCATAACAAAATGTCATAATGCAGTTCCTAAGGTGTGAGATAAGGGTGCACCGAACATTGTCATATATGTACTTGAGAACTTTGATTGATCCAGACCATGCCCCATCACTCGAACGTGTTTTTCATATTTATATAGCGGAGTTAAAAATTTCAAGTGTTTTGGGTGTACAAATCAAGGGCCCCAATAAACCACTCAATTATCCATCTTTCATTGCCAAAGGTGTATCATCCAACGTCGGTTATTGATTGGAATTTGATACCAGGGCAAGAGAAGATGATGGAAGATTTCCCAAGCTCGTCAATATTGCCCTGGAAATGTCATGCATTGGCGAGAATGACCCCCTAAATCGCATGTTGCTCCCCATTTACTCGACCGAGGGGCTGATGGGTTAGGTGCAAAATCCTTGTCTCCTGGTGTTTAGGTAGCCTCTGAGACGGCAAATCCTCCATGCTGCTTTCTATTCACAGGACTATAACGAGTCTGAACACTGCAAGGTTCGTGAAAATGATAAAGGCAGGTACTGACAATAGTCACAACGCAACGCACGCACGCAACGCACAACTCACACCACACAACACAGTCACACACACAACACCCACAACACACACCACACACACACACCCCTCCCTGCATCCCCTCCCCTCGTCATCTTGCCTGACATTTTGTTTAGCTAACCTAACATACCTTTTGAACTATCTGGTAATTCGAATAAGTGTTCTCTGGAGTAGAATACTTTGATAAAAGTAGCCGTTCTGGTACAGTGCTGGTGGGGGCTTCTGTGCACTTGCCACATGCAAAGTCGCCTGTCCATCATCGTGTTTCCATGTGGGAGTTAAAGATATGGTATCTCTCAAAGAGTAAGCTATTGTGATTTGAGGACTCTGGGCAAGTTTTAAATGCCTCAAGATTAAAGTAAGAATGTAAGTATAATGGCACAGATCCTTGTAATGTCAAATTTCCTACAATACCTTTCACAGATTGGCCACACAACAGGAAAGAGAGGGGTGTTGAGGCTGTCATAACGGATTAAAAAACCTGGATATCTTCAAATACAGTGGACGTGGAGTGCTTCCAAAGTTATTCTATACGAGATAACAATTTAATATCGAAAAACACCAAGGTTTTTAGTTTTCAATATTGTGAAAAATGCAATAGAAAATAGATAATTTTCTAATAATGGACATACTCCTATATTCTCTATTTGAATCGTAAAAAGCCTTAGGGTATCGTTTCTTGGCCAATTGTGAATAATCTCGTTCCAAGAACATGTGAACTGCTCCGGCCTCTTTACAATATATGTATAATATATTATATATATTATATATATATATATATATATATATATATATATATATATAATATACATATATAAACTAAATTATATATATATATTATTTATAATATATGTATTATTATATAATATATTTTAATATATAATGTTTTACAAGCCGGTGCGACGAGGAGAATCGCTAGGATCGTAAGCGCGGATACGATGCTTTCATTCTGACCGATCCACCTGACGAAGTTCTTGCCAACGGGTTTGGTTTCACATCAATTGTTCTCTGCTCTGGAAGATTTTTCCTATGCGTATTATTTTGCCACTGCAACTACTCATAAAAAGAAACTGCCTGAAATAGCCCCTATGTTTGTGAAGGACTCCATTGAAAAATAATCGGTTTGCTGGTTTGTGCTTGTGGACCTCGCGTTGCAGACAACCACACCACACACACACACACACACACACCACACACACACAACACACACACACACAGCACAACCACAACGACACGGAAACCCTGATAAACTTCTCTCAATGCTCTAGTTTGACCCACACCTCCTGAGCCACAAAATATTTTTCATAAGCCACGCCACACTTTCCTACTGCCACTCCCACTTTAAATAATAAATATTGGAGTGTGGTGGGTCGTGGAACGTTTTGGTAATAAATAAATAATTGAGGTGGTGTGGATCGTGGAATCGTTTACGGAAATAAATAAATAATGGAGGTGTGTGTGGGTGGTGGAATCATTTTTGGTAAATAAATACAATTATCGTTTTGTGGTTTGTGCTGTGGAGCCTCACGTTACAGACAACACACACACCACACACACGACACACACACCACACTATCGCACCACACGAAAACCTGATAAACTTCTCTCAATGCTTCTTGTTTGACCACCACCTCCTGAGCCACACAATATTTTTCATAAGCACGCCCACTGTTCCTACACTCCACTTTTCCATCCACCACGTTCACTTTCCTAAGCTCGCCCACTTCCGAAGCCCCTCATAAAATAATGACGCTTGAATAACACCAAGATTGTTGAAGGACTACCATTGAAAATAAAACCTCAATCACCAAAATTCAGCTCGAGTAAATTTTTAAATATCTTCGAGTGTTTAATTCCGAAAGTCTCGCTTCTCCACATTCAAAAACCTGGGAAAGGACCAAGTATTAGAAATACTGTACGCGGTTTTCGCCACTGCACAGCAACGGTGGTTTGCTACGCAACGAAATTTCAACAACGCACTTCCCACAAATACTGTACATGTCGGCGAAAGTTTCATCGAAATCGGTTCGCCGGTTTGTGCTGTGACCCGGTTGCAGACACACACACCAGAACAGACGGAAAAACCCGACATAAGGATATCTAGCATATAGAGCGATCAATTATTTATATTATTATAATATATATATATATATAATTATAAAATATTTATATTATATATATATATATATAATATATAATTATATTGTCGCATCCCGCTGATTAATATCTTCCACAGCACCGAAAATACTGATTTAATGTCCGAGCTTCAACAGTCCACGTGTGGACTAAGAAAACGAAAACACACCACTGTGTTTCGAATCGCCTCTAGGGTGCACGATATATTTATTGGCTCGATTCTCACGAAAATGGCTGTAATAGTTATAACTACTTAACGACTTTGACAATAGTCCAGAATGATGTTCCTTATATAATCTAGATTTATCCATTTAAATACTCTCTTTTTCAAAAGAAAGCACAAAAGTTCTCTGAAAAACACCTTCGCATTCATTCAAAACTGTCTATTAACTTTGAAGCTCTGTTTTCCAAGATGTTAGCAAGTCTTATTTTTGTTCGATTCCCTAACATTTTCCATAGGTCTTTCACAATACAGCATTATTCATTTAATTTATAAAAGTCCCTTCTCAAAATCTGTTTTGCTTCTTTCTCGTTTATTGTATTAAAATCAATATACTTCTTACCAATGACTTTGCTTAATTTCAAAATCCGTATGATTTCCTCACTCTCAATCCCAGCAGAAATATATTGTCTCAAGTTCCTTTGATCGCCAAAACATTAACTTTCGTTATCATTCATGTAGTAAGTGTTTTTCTGGAGATTTACCTTTTATATTAAATGATGTTGGTAATCACTTAACCATCTTTTTTTGGACTTTCTTTATAGGGGGCATAGTAGGTTCTTTATGTTTGTGATGAAGTTCTTTTCTGGATATTTAAGATCAACCTCAAATAAATATCAACTTCAGCTTCATTCCAATTCTTTTTGAGAGGAAGACAACAATGTCTTGTAAAACTTTTTCATAATGTTTTTCTTTAACCCATTTAAGTTTTCCATAAGGTAAAGATTGAGACATAGCCCACCCATACAATTGTTTAGCTCATATTACATCAGGTAAGAGTTGTCCTTCATTCTTATTATAATCAGAAGATATTTGTTATTTTGCTTTAGGCATATCTCTTGGAACATACTTGAGATATTCTCCTCGTTTAGCCTTCTCATCATTAAAAGGCATATATATATATATATATATATCACTGATTAATTCCAAAATTTTGTTTTGTCATTTTTAACTAGCACTCCAAGCCAAAACCAGGGCTGCTGTAATATGAACGGGGTCTATCCATAAGAATTTTTTACTAGTGGCGTGCCCGTACGTGCAAAAAAAAAAAAACACTTTTAAACCCACGTGCCAGACACAACACACAACAGGCCGTTCCTCGCTCCTCGTGTGCCTGTACGTGCGTGGCCGTACGCTGCCAAAAAAAAATAAAAAAAACTTTCAAACACCACACAGGCCGTTCCTTCGCTCTCGTAAACGAACGAACTCCCCGGATTGAGCAATTGTTGTTTATCTTAAATTCGCACAAGAAATCGAGAAATTATATAATACAGGAAGTTCATCACTATCCGTTAAGTTCGTAGTTGTAACCCCGTATGGCGGAACGCCCGCCAGGCCTCGCTTCCCTTCTAACTTGGCCATAACTTGGGAACCACTGTCCGGATTATTTCAAACCTTGAAAAGGCAAAACAAACAGAGATTGTGGAATTATAGATAGAGATAGATACTGTGGGTGAAAAAACCCAAGCAACTGTTCTGTTCATTGGGTAACTGAGAATACTACTTCACACCACGGCCACGCCTACCGCAGCAACGTGTCCTGTCATTGGTTGGTAAATAAATGGCCATAACTGGAACACTTGTCCGATTAATATCAACACCTTGAAAAGCACTTACTCAGGTTCTCCAGCAATTACCTGGCAAGTTTCAACTTAGATCGGGACCAGTGGTTTTGCCGAGAAACAGCGGTCACAGCACACACACACACACACACACACACACACACACACAACACACACACACACACAACACACACACACACACACACACACACATTGCTGGAATTATATATAGCATGACAGGATTGTTTCTAAAAAGTCAAACACATCAGCAATAACAACCAGTTTGAAGATACAAATCATGTATGTTCTTCCAAGATTCTTTATATTAAACTTCTCCCAAACCTTTTAGCTTGTGTGTATTAATCGCCATCGGAAAATATGAGTTTTATTCAACTTGCCATAGAAACTTTCCCTGAAGGAAGTTGTGTTTTCTTTAAACTTCTCAAATGAATTCCATATAGTTCATACGAAATTCCCTTTTTTAATAAGAGGTCAATCTCTTCTTGATTTGAAAAAATGTGATTTAAGATTCGGTAAGTTCTTTAAATTTGATGCTAGTAGATAATGGACTTGCCATAAACTTGTAGTGTCAAGAAATTCTCGATATGGCGTTGGGGATGTAATGCAATGGTTTTGTGAATGAGAGTATTTTTGATCTGTGTTGGATGCAGAAATATCTCCAGAATGTCTTTGAAAGTTCATTTATAAATAGATGTGTGTCATGGTGAGCATTGTGTGAGAAAGACAGGAATAAAGTTTTGAGGCTTGTAATTAAGATTACAAGGAATGAGCTGGAACCTCCATATGTATTTACCAGTAAGATGACAGTGATCCCTAACCTTGACCTCAATCCTCATTTTCTCCTCACAAGTATGACAGATTACTGTTCTTTCAAATCCTTTTTCTCTCCCTTTGTTAATGACATTGGTTTAAGGTTTTAACCATTTTTTCTTAGTCTTATACGTCTTTTTCCAATCGTCTACATTATTAAATTATTACATAAATCCCAAGGTTGAATTTTCCCAAGGGAAAGAGCTGTTGTTCCAAGGGTTTGAAAAGCTGTTTTCCCAAAGTGAATTAATTGTGGCTGGTAGATTTTGAATACATTACAGAGAGAGGCGAGAGCAGAGGAGGGGGAGAGAGGGGGCAGTTGGGGGAGAAGAGGGGCAAGAGAGGGGCGAGAGAGGGAGGGAGAGGGGGCGGTGAGAGAGAGGGTCACAATTCAGAGAGGGGCGAGAGAGGGGGGAGAGGAGGGGCAAGCGAGGGGGGAGAGAGGGGGCAAGAAGAGGGGGAGAGAGGGGGCGAGCAGAGGGCGAGCGAGAGAGAGGGGGCGTACAATTCTCTCTTCGTTTATATACGTTCCAATTGACGGCTGGGGACCTGAGTATGTTTCCCAGGTGTGTTCCAAGTTATGGCCATTTATGATACGGTTGGTCCGATCTAATTGAACAATGCCCAATCCCAGTCGTCGTTTACGAGAGCGAAGGAACGAACTGCACATACTGGCACGCACCTACGGGCACTCACCTAACGGTTGCCTGCACTAGTATTGTAAATTTGCCTAAAAAGCACCATGTAGGTCGTATTGTATCAACAACACCTAGAGCTATAGACTGGCAGAAGTAAGGTGAATTTACTAGTATTTTTCAGGAGAGGAACAATCGATTGAGGTATGAAGGTCAATATTTGAGGAGGTTTCTTTGAGCACAACAAAAATTTCACATGTTAGAGTGAGTTAAAAGAAAACTAAAATCTGGTGGTCTTGGAATATTAGAAATAATCCAGAAGGAATGAGACAAATCTATTAAACATCTGAGTGGTAATGGGGTAAGATTTTTATCTATTGCGTTTGATGGTTTGATGAAAGAACTCAAACGCCAACGTATGAAAGTAGGGATACAAGTATTGTGAAAGAAGAAATTACAACTGTATAATGTTATAAAGAATTTGATAAAAATTGTAAAGCAAAAGGATTATTTGAACACAATTCTGATCTTTAATGGTGAGAAAAGGAAAATTTCCCTGTTGATCTTTACAATTCATGAAATGATATTTTCATAAATAAAAGGTGCGAAGAAAGACAAGATTATTAAGGAACTATCAAGAGTTTGGTTTTCAAAAGTGTGTAAAACACAGGAACACTAAAGAAGAACAGCAGACAAAACCTAACGGGTGAAGAAGCATTTGAAAAAACCAAGAGAAATTTTTGAAACACTTTTAAAAACTCCCAAGAAAAATTATAGATGCTTCCACAGTCCCACAATAGAATATACTCCAAAACTTCAAATGTTAAAAGATTTCAGTCAAATGACAGGAGAAGAATTAGAGCATTATAGTAGAATTATAATATGATGATGAAGGATTATTTCAACAAACTGGAAGAGATTATCAACCCCTGTATTATATGTGAATGCTCTTCAAAACAATGAATATTCAGAGGATTCAAAAAACATAGCAGGATTATTCCAACAGAACAACCAGCAATATTCATTTGTTCAAGAAAGGATTGATATTTAATGATGAATTAAGGTTCTTGAGTTCTGCTCAACCCCCTGTAAACTAACTCCGAGATTAATGTTTCTTCTAACAAAAGATGGAAAACAAGGTTCAACTGTGAGGATGAATCAAAGTATTTTATAAACCACTGGATATGAAAAAAATAAGGAGTATGAGTATATATTGATCTGCTGGACTCTCTTATTATAGGGTTAGTCTATCTGGTAAAGTAGGAAGAATGAGAAGGAGAAACACATTATTCAGGCTTTAAGTATCCTGGTTCAGGTGTTAGTTTTCTTCAAATGACCATCACAATTAGTTCATAGACTTTATTTGTTGTTAAGTAGTAAGAAGGCTGGAAATAACAATTGTTTTCATGAAGCATCAGCCATTTTAGACCAGTGAATGATCTGAAAATAATTAATAACTATCAATACAAGATTTTACCCATGTTAAATGAGTTTAATTCTCTCTGATAATGAAAATGAAAAAATATCAATTCTCGATGCTATGAGAATTATTTTTATTGTTGAAAGATGATAAAGAAGTATATATATTTTGAGATAAGATAATGTTAGAATTACTGCCACTGAATGTTGGAAGAAAATGATTTGTATTATACTTCTTTTGAAGACTATTTAACAAGTATGTGTTTCAGAAAATAAAAAGAGATTTATAATAATTGTATACAGACTTTTTAAAACTTATAAATGAGAAGCACATCCTTAGTTTTAATTTCATGAGTGATCACACATCTTCGTTCCATAACCACTACATTGACACAAAGATATGAGGCATCTTTTATTGTCTATGGAAACTTATTATACCTTGTTTAATATCACAGAGAAAATGACAAGTTTATTTATAATCCGGGAAGCAGTTACAAACGAACAGTTTCACCTGGAACATACGAGATTTCTCAAATATCTTCTGAAATTGCTCGCCTTATGAAAGAACAGGGTGATGAACCAAAAAAATATTGTTATAGTATTTCAAAAACATACTTCAAAATCAAGGATTAAACTTAAAATAACTACAAGGTTGATTTAACAATTGATAATTCATTTAGAAAGTTGTTGGGTTTCTCCTTCAAAAAAGATTGAAACTAATGGAACGTTTTATAGTTGATAATGTCATTCAAATATTCTCAGCCATAAATTCGGTGTTAATTCACTGTGATTTGATGATGGTGCTTATGATGATGGATAAGAACAAATACAATATTTTCATTCAGTGCATACTCAACCCCAATTGGTTATTAAATTCAATATGGAACAAAAAATCTGGTTTATCCACCCGTGTCTGGAAAAACCATATCAGACTAAATTTTAGGATAACCAACCAAAATAATCGCTAGATTTCTTTGAATGGAGAAATTATATCCATCAGAATTCACCGATGTGAAGTTTTCCAATAATAAATACAATCGTTATTGTAAGGAAAGCAGTTGGGAAATATAAAATATACAGGGGATGGATGTTCCTTTCCCCATACTATAAGGTGAAAGTTGTATCTTGGTAAGGATACTATAAAACATAAGAGACAATGGGGTGTAGGACATCAATTTTGAAATAAAGGAGATGGGACAATGATATTCTAATGGGTGTAGCTTCAACTATTACTTCACATAAAGACATAATTGGTTCAACTGCTTCTGCTGTGGGAAATGTAGCAGGTGCTATAAAGAGTATAAAAGACACCAAAAGGAATCCCATAAATTGCAAGCAATAAAAGAATTAAGAAAGGCAAACTCAGTTGTCTCCCCAGAATGACAGAAAAGAATTCAAATACTTGGGCAGGGTTTCAAAAATTTTAACATCTTTTTTTTCTTTACAAAAATAAATACAAGTATGGAAGCAATTGATAGTATCTATGATTTGGATGATACCATTATCATCTTCAACTCTACTAAACAAGCTCAAATGAGCTAAGATCCTCGTCCTCTTAATATGACGTCATAAAAACGAATATGACGTCATGTGTGATGTATCAGGTTTGCGAAAATTATCTGTTGCAATGCCCGGCTTGATTCCCGCAAACAAATCAACAGCTTGCCTTTCGAGATAATGGTATAGGCGATTTCCATTAGCGGCGATATTATGACGTCAACTTTTTTTCTAGAAGAATTTCCAAAATCGGAGATGGTTACTGCGCTGCGCGTGGGCCTTCTTGCATATACATGGCAAGTTTCACGAAGATCCGATGAAAACTCTAGGTTGTGAAACAAAAATGTCAAAAAATAGGAATGACGTCATAAAAATTGATATGACTCATAGTGATGTATCATATGTGCGGGTATTAATCTCTGCTAATGCCTTGTCGATTCCCCAAAAGAATTCAAAAAGCTTGCTAGTGTTCGGAGATAATTTTTAGGCGATTCCATTAGCGGAGATATTTTGACGTCATAACTTTTTTTTGAGGAGGAATTTTCAAAATCGGAGATGTTACTGTCTGCGCAGGGTATTTTTACATATATGCCAAGTTTTCAGGAGTTTCGATGAAAACTGTAGGCTGTGAAACAAAAAGTCCACAAAGAAGATGAAGAACAACAACGTGAGTAAGACTTAGAGATCCTCCACGAGGATCTAAAAAGAAGACTACTTCAAGGTAAATGTCTCACAGGAACAGACTGGAATACAAATGGAACAAAAAGTTTTGAAATAAATAA
>CM068954.1:108565282-108577223 GCA_035128595.1 Eptatretus atami | reverse complement strand
TCAACAAACTTATTTGAATCTCGCCGATAGCTTCTTGTTGTGTAAATTTGCATTCACTCAGGCTGGGAATAACACAAACGCAACACTCGTAAATGATTTCTTCTGGAAAATGTTTGATCGTGTTTGTTTGTATATTGGAACACAAGAAGTTGAAGCGATTGATTTTGTCTCTGCGACATCTGAATTGATGAAATTTACACTATATTAATTTAGTGATAGAATGGGTAAATGTGCTGTCGAAGGTTTTATTCCTGATATGACAACGGGAACAAATGCGGACCCCAGTTAGAGTCAAAGAAAAGGGATGTATAATGATGATACAAAAGCAGGTAATAATTTTACTGTGGCAGTTCCTCTTAAAGGTATATTTGGATTTTTTGATTATAATAAAGTTCTGTATAGACTTAAAATTTGATTTCAACTGCAAAGGAATGATAATGAAAATAGATTGCTTTTTGGTGCTGCTAATGCTTTTGGTGCTCAGAATAAATTTGTTATTGATGAAATTAGGTGGTATATTAGTGAATATACTCCTAATCTTAAAACAGAAGAGATGTTGAATAGAAGGCTTAACTCAAAGAAACCACTAAATGTATCATATCTTAAAAGAAGATGTCAACATGTTAAACTAAACCAAACCACTTGCACGTGGAATTTGTGTGTTCTGGAAGGAAAGCCATGATACCGATGGCTCATTTTAAAGAAACCAAATGGAGATACTGCTACTGATAAGAATAATGTGTTGAGTGATAATGCCAAGGTGAAACAACTTCGCGTTTCTCTGGATGGAGCATTTTATCCACGAGATAGATTGGAAATTGATTGGGAAAAAAATGATTATGCTGAAGCATACAAGCCTTACCAAAAGGTGTGTGAAAGCAATGGTAATAAGGAACCCATTTTGGATAAGGTAGCATTTCAAAAACTTTTTATACAATCAACTCTGCCAACTTGAACAGCTCTTTTTTGAATCCAGGCTGTGCCATTGAGAGCTTTACATCACGTACATCTTTGGTGTGTTGTTTGCGTCATACTTCAGTCAGTTTGGTGTGGAAGTGGTTGACATTGCGGCAGTGTCGAGGAGAGAAAGTCTCAGGGCATGGTGCAAGAGCAAGAGGGAGTCGAGGAAGAGCTCAAGGGAGTCAGGGAGCATATCTACGCGAGCACAAGCATGCTGAGGGTCGAACTGAGTGGCGAGAGGTCATTTTTTTGAAAAGCGTTTACTCTTTTTGTGAACTGTAAATAAGCACCACTTTAATGTCTTAATGAGAATGGCAGGAATGAGACTTAAGGAAGTGGAGGGAAATGAACAGGGGATGGAGAGGGAGAGAAGGGGGAGTGAGGGGAGTGGAGGTAGAGATGAATGGGTTGAATGTGAGGGAGGAGTGAGTTGAGTGGGGGTAGAGGAGTCGAATGTGGAGGGAGAAAATGTTCGAAACCACTTGACAAATCCTCAACGTTATTGATTAAAAATGATTATGCAAATGCCGGGAACACAAATATGAATGCTGGCATATTTTGATAATTAAAAATGACACTGTATATGAATATCGGTAACATTGCTGATCACGCCAATGTATGAATGCCTCGGTAGACATAGCCTGTAACACTTCTGGTCACATTGATCATGGAAAACAAAATGGAAACGTAGAGTTGAAAGGGTGGTGTGTGCGCTTAGTCAACATGTGCACCTTGACATACACACACATGGCTGTCAAATGCTGACATGCTGTCTGCTTCCATAGTCTGGGAGGGAGGGAATTAGGAAAACGAGGGTGTGGCGACATGGTAAATGTGGAGTCATTTTTTTATCAATTCTAGATGCTATGAGAATTATTTTTTATTGTTGAAAGATGATAAAGAAGTATATATATTTCGAGATAAGATAATGGTAGAATTACTGCCACTGAATGTTGGAAGAAAAATGATTTGTATTATCTTTATCCTTATCAGAGCTGTCAAAATAAAATAGTAAATCAATCACATGTGAACATGAATATTTGATGTTTAAGGATAAATTGTTCACAAGCTAATTCGGCATTTCATTTCTTATTTCTATACTGGAAGATGAAATCGCTGTTAGAGAGCCTGCATGGGTACTATGCAGCTCTACTGCGATACACTTCCGGATGTTAGAGCATTCCTGGGATGACGTATAAGGGTCACATGGTGTTTGCCATAGTACCAGCGATGGGTTTTGGGGGCGGGGAAATAGGGGTACAAAACACATCTGAAATACACAATAATTTTTGTTGCAGAGTTTTTATTCAAGCAACCAGCAATGAATACGTGTTTCGCGAAACTTCTTAATTAAACCAAACATGAAACTATTGCACTGGACCTTTGAAGCCTTGGTGGGTTGGGGTTGAGGACTTGAAGTCACATTCTTTTTTAAATTACGTGGTATTTCCGCAGGTACCCGTTAGTTTCTTATAATCGGCAGTATATTGAGGTTTTTCACTTTAAAAGGAGTTTAAAATGTGTTTCCCTTCTATTAGGAGGCATAAAAATCCTTTTTTTGTCTGCAAATGTTATTGAAATGTAAGCCTGGTGTTGGCTTAGTGGTTAGGGTAGCGGCTTGGGATCCTAGGGTCCTGAGTTCAAGCCCCGTTGGCCGCTGAATTAATGCACCGGGGGGTTGACTGAGCCTGTCATCCTTCCGAGGTCGGCGAAATGAGTACCATTGTGTACTGGTAGAGGGGCACTGCATCATCGACACAGTCGCGCTTCCAAGAAATGACAGCTACCCTGGCAGCTAAGCTGCGCCTGCCATACGCAAGAAGAAGAAGAAAATTGAAATATAAACAGAGGACATAAGTCTATTAAAGAATCCTCATCCCGATTTTGAAAGGAAGCAAGCTCATGTCATGTTCTACCATCACGTTCAATTTGAAGTCAATCGGCCAAGGCATTGTCATTTCAATCAAATTTATGAATACAAGAAATAGCAGTTCTAATCATTTTTCTGACATGAATATTTTACAAAAATGCATTTCTTACAGTTAAGAAGAGTTCAACCTTAAATGCCAATTAAAACAATCCAGGGTTGAGATCTGTGATGGGCCTTGTTTTTACATGATTACTGTAGATTGTTACATTCGCCAGATTCAGATCAGTGTCCTGATCCCAATGCTGATGAACCACTGTAAAGGTAGACCACTGGGTGGACTAGAGACTAAATCTTCCACCCTCATGATCGCCAATTTAGCGGCAGATCGTCGAAAGAGACCATACGCAATCCCCTGGAAAGCCGAATAGCTCTTTACTTCGGTTTTCAGCATACAGATAGATGATGATCTAACGAGAATCTGCTGCTTTATCCGGATCGTCCGATAAACAGGATAGAGGCCGAGTGGTGGCTTGGATGATCCGGCAGTGGTTTTATAAAACCTCCTGTGAGGTATCAATATGAATCCATATTTCCATCCATTTTGGTGCTTTCTTCTAAATTTGAAGAATTCTTCCACATTTTGGAGCTTAACCCCTGAACTATATGGTGTGGCACTATATATATATATATATATATATATATATATATATATATATATATATATATATGGTTACGAATTCGCGCCCGCCGGCGTGCGATCGCGCCGTACCTCTAATCGCAACTGCGTCGCCCACCGGACGGACAATTCAGTCGTGACCCTCCTGGAACTATCGCCAGAAACCAGTCACGGGTGGGGGTTTAACCTCACCACAGCCCAGTCCGCATTCTACCGCGCGAAATAGGGTCACTCGCCGTATATCGAAATACCTAAGTACTCGCGCAGGTAACCTACCGAGGGCCGTACCTCGCCGCAGGTCGGCTTGGGACACGAACCGCTTAAGCGGTTCGTTCCGTTCTACAGCGATAACCGAGCGGGTATTATCGCCGACCTCGACGGATCCGATTCTCCTTACCGGGTGTTTAAAACCCAACTAATTATTCCGCGATGCAAGATGGCATTTTCAATGGGAATAGAGGACGCAACGAACGGGATACATTTCACAAGCAAGGACATTTATTACAACTAAGCACGTATGTACAGCCAGGCAGTCATGCACGTATGTACAAGCAAATAGAAGCAATACCACCGACTACAATGAGAATGTACATGCACATTCACTTAACAGTTTACTTAACAGACGGCGCCACGACAACATTCATTCAAAAACCAAAGAAACACAAGAAAAGACCCCCTCACAGACAAGGGGGTCAGGCTGGACCACTTGGGTCTTTTATGGCACGGGACCTGGGAGACCGAACGGGTCCGCGAGACCGTAGCAGGTTACCTGCACCCTCGAGGTGCCTCGATGGTCGGCGAGCTCTCTCTGGCACTCTCCTCCACGGACGCGCAGGTTCGTGCCCCACAGCCGGCAGAGCTGCGCCTCCCGTCCGCGTCTCGCGTACGTCGCCCGGACTCTCCACCGACCCACGCCTCTGGTGTACGGGTCGCTCCACAGACCAGAGACCAAGAGACCAAGACAAGACCAGACCAAGAGAAGGGCGCAAAACGAAGAGAGGAGACCAGACCAGGAGAAGAGCGCCAATGAAGAGAGAGACCAGACCAGGAGAGAGCGCCAACGAAGAGGAGGAGAGCAAGGCTCGCGGCTGTCCGCCTTATATAGCCTGGGCTCCACCCTTCACCCTCCCCGTTTTCAGCTCCGCCTCCCTTCGAGAAGCTTCTCGAAAAGGGGCGTTTTTCAACTCCGACCGCCTCACTCCTCGTATCCACCAATCGCAAGCGAGCCACCTCGCCCTTCTCGTCACACCAGCCTCGGAGAAAAAAGGCGGTAAAAAACCCACACTCACCATTGGAGGTTTATTTTCCTCGTTCTTTTACGCCCGCGTTCTCGGACCCCTTTTGAACGCGGAAAGGGTCGTAGTGTGGTCTGTGGAGGAGGCGTTTGCAAGCTGGCTAGTGGCGAAGATGGTTAAATGGTGGTGGTGTTGTTGTGGCGATCGTAGCGTGGTTGGCGTTGTGGCGTAGTGGGGTGGTTGTGTTGTTGGCGTCGTGGTTTGTTGTAATGGTGGGCGAGATATGTCGGTTCAAAATAACGATAGAGAAAGAAAAACACTATCTCAAAGGATCACAGCCCTGTGACACGAATAATTCCCATTAAACAACGGTGGGGAAATCTAACTGAACACAAGACTTACCGGGATAACTGATCTAAGGAACCTATATGGTGTTCTGTGAATTTCCACAGCCGTAACAATATATACAAACTTTGCCAAGAGATTAAGAAAAACAAAATCACCTTTGTAAGTTTTAAAGGCTGTGACATTTGTGGATTTACAAGGATGTGCATGAAGTTCGGAAATGATAGACTGTGCATGAAGTCAGCAATGGTGTAAAACTTCCTTAATTGTATATCATACAAATCCATCAGTAGAAATCTGTTTCAATATGAATCTGTAATGTTTAGTTGAAATGCACGATATTGGTGATGACTGGGTTAATTGAATGCTTGTTGTTAATTCTGACAGGCCATGTGCTGGAGTTGCAGAATCTGTCACATCGACGCTTTGCCTTTGACGAGGCGGACGAACGTGGATGGTTTCCCTTACATGAGGCTGCCGTGCAGCCTTTTCTCCAGATCCTAGAGATCACACTCGATGGTCTGTTATGACCTCGCATCCAGCACCAGTGCTAATCCCAATTAAGAACCTTTAGCCAAATGTACTAGTCCCACTGCAGGTCCCGATTGAATTCTCACTCAAGTGTTGCTTCTCGTCTTTTGTACATCTCCAGAATTTGTCCAACAAGTTTTAGCTCAGCCAAACTTCAGACCTAAATATTGATGTTTGTTTCAATTCATTGTGTGCATCCCTTGTGGTATATGCCCCAACAGCAGTTTGGTACTTATGAATAATTTTTTTCCAGCTAATATTGAGACTAATCGTCCAACAGGATGGCACAGCCATAGTGCACAAACCTCTGAGCTGTCCAGTCTGGGCTCCATTACCGATCAGCCTATAAACTGGCGGATTGGTCCTTCCTGGGCAAGTCGTTGTGTGCTGTCCCTTGCATGGACAATAAACTGGGAGTCCCTTCTGTTAGCATTAGTTGGTAAATGTTAAATAATCCATGGTGTCCTTCACAAAGAGCAGCTGATTTATCATCAGTACCTTGAACAAACTTCAAATTCTAGCTCTGGCTACCGCTGGGAAGACAAAGGTACATCACCCAATGTAATTCTTATTGTGGGGTTGCTCTGGTGACACTGAGCCTGCGTTCATGGAGAGAAACACACACACACACACACACACACACACACACACACACGAACCTTCAACAAACTTATCCAAGGGGAGGAAGTAATGGATGAATGGCTCACAGAAGGTAACACCTTCCTCATCCCAAAATCTGAAGAAACAAAACTACCTCACAAGTTTAGACCAATAACATGTCCACCAACAACATACAAACTTCTGACGGGAATAATCACAGAAATGATGTACACTACTTAACACAAGAAGGAGGCCTAGTGGCAGAACAGAAGGGATTAAAAGAGGATGCTATGGAACAATATACCACCTCCAACTAAACAAGGCCATACTCAAAAAGTGTAAAACAAGAACCAAATTGTCCACAGCATGGATGGACTATGAAAAAGCTTTGATTGTGTTCCACATTCCTGGATGATAAAATGCATGCAATTGGACAAGATCAACCCCCAAATAATCAAACTGATTGAGAAAGCAATGGAGCTTTGGAACACCACACTCATATTGCAACAGTCAGAAGGAAAGATTGAAATACCAGGAGTGAAGATATGTTGCAGGACCTTCCAGGGTGACCGCCTTGCACTCCTGTTTTGTCTAGCCCTGGACGCACTGAGCAACCTCATTAATGAGCAAAGATATGGATACACCATAACTTCCAATAAGAGAACTTCCAAAGAAACAGGGAAGATGACACATCCACTGTACATGGATGATCTAAAACTCTTTACACCAAACAATGAAATATTGGTGGAAGAACAGAAACGGTACTCCGATGACATTCAAATGGAATTTGGCTGAGAACAATTGTGCAAGTACACATTCGTACAAGATAAACCAACAAAAACGGACAACACAAAAATCGACCAAGATACAACAATACATAATCTCGACAACGAAGCATCATACAAATACTTGGAGTAGAAGAGGGCCACCAAATATGTCACAATAAAATATGCAAAACAATTGCCAAAGAATACTTGCATAGAACAAGGCTTATCCTGAAAACAGATCTCACCCATCCATCCATTGGGACCCTACTCTGTGCAGAGCATTGGTGCTGCCGAAGCAGTCTCCTTGGCTATTGGGCACAATCCTGGATGGGTCACCACTCGAACACAGTATACCAGCATGCTGGCACTCATTTTGCCGACCTCGGAAGGATGACAGGTCGAGTTAACCACCTGGTATTAATTCATCAGCTGAGCAGGATTTGAACTCAGGACCCTAATATCCCAAGCCCACCACCCTAACCATTAAGCCAACACCAGGCATACATCTCACTCCAAGAAACAAAATCAAAGCCATCAACCAACTAGGAATACTCGGGTTCCAATACAACTGCAGAATAATAAACTGGCCACAGATGGAAATTAACAAACTAGATATCAAAACAAGAAAATCCGTCACCATCCACAAAATGTTCTACAAAAATCAATGCATCCCGAGAATGTATCAATCGAGAGGAGAAGGAAGTCATAAGCCTGATGGAGCTCAACCAAGTGCACAGAAATGACAACTGGCGGACTGGCTGAATACGTGAAAAGATCAACAGACTACAGAATCAAATTTGTATGCAAACACGAAGAGAGCCAACCGGAGAAAGTATCCCTCACCCACCTAGCAAAAATTTTCCAAAGACAGGTGCAAATGGAAGATGTCATGCAGGAGACCGAAACAGCAACAAATACAGCCCCAATGATTGCAAAAAACACATAATAAAAATATAAAGTGAAATATCAACATATATATACACTGGCAACTGGGAGGACGACAAAATAGCAGGAAGATGCAAAAAAGAGTTGGACAGATTGGGCATCGACAAAGAAGGCTCATTGGAATGGCTAAGGAAAGGTCAGCTCAACTGGGATGGAGAAAGAATCATTATTAATGCCCAAGACCAGGGACACTACACAAAAGAAAATGGCAGGACCGAGTCAATCGGACAAGTGTAGATTTTGCAAGGTGAAAACAGAAAGCACGAGCCACCTCCTATCAGGATGTAAAAAAAACCCTCATATTAGAACAGCTGTACACACAAAGGCACAACAAAGTATATTGAGTAATCCACTGGCACATTTGCAAAAAAGTCAATATCCCAGTTCCAGAAAACTCATGGAAACATGAACCAAAAGCAATAATTGAGAACAAAGAAGTAACACTTACATACGACCTGATAATCCCATCGAGCTTGAACTGAGAAAACAAAGAATTGTGACCGGATATAGTACTTAGGTATAAAAAAGAAAAATCGGCATTGCTAATTGAAGTATCAGTTTCCAGCGAGTTTGGCTGAAACAATGCAGAAATCAAGAAAATTACCAAATACCAAGACCTCCAAAATGAAATGAAAAGATCCTGGAATCTGAAGAGCACCAAAATTGTACCAGTGATTATTGGAGGAATGGGAATTATGAAGACCCTTACACCAATCTTAAAAACAATCCCTGGAAATATTAATACAAAGGAACTGCAGTTGGAAGCTGTCCGGGACTCAGCAACACTCAGCTCAACGTATGGGGTCAACAAATCCCATCAAGCTGCAGGACCAGACCATGTCACAAACGCATGTCGAACGACATGATACTGGGTGCCTTGTGTGTGGTCCTTGTTCCCATCGAAGCTGCCGTTTTCAGCTCGGTCTTCACAGCCTTTGAAACTGTTGTATTTGACGTGGGCAGTCCTCGGTCCTTTCCGTCCCAGGCAAGAGGGGGGTGGCAAAGCACACCACCCTGTGTGTGTGTGTGTGTGTGTGTCCGCATCTATATATTTTCATCTATATATTTTGGTTTCCTCTGAAGCAGCTTGCCCAATCGATCCAAAACTTTAAATATAGGAGGGACTCCCTATGTAAAATATTTTATTGCTAAATCTGATATCATAGGTCACAAGGTATGGCAGCCATATTGTATCAAAGGAAAAAATTTGGACATCATTTTCTCCTAAACCGCTCAACAAAAAAGATTGAAACTTGGCCTGTCATCAACTCCCCACGGGGTTTATAGAATGATAACAATAACATTCTCATTGAAGTGGTATTCCAGCCATAATTGGTTGAATTGAAATCCTTATCCAAAAAAATATGAAACTTCATATATCTGATCTGTGACCCAATGTGATTTAAAAATTATGAAAAGTGAAAAATGATGTTCATAACTCATGCCAAGGAACAATATGACATAATAAGGTACATGGATGATATGGGTATATGGGGCCATAATAGCAGTGGGCCATAATAGTAGTACGTTTCGTCAACGATGGTATTGTTGTTCAGAATGAATACGCGAGGCGAGACTATGCGCTCGACGAGTGCCGTTACAGTTCTATTTGGTGTCGTTTTATGACTTTGAAGAAAACTTGTTTAAATCTGCTAACTATGGCTCCTGCAGTAGCATACGTCTGACTCGCTCGTTTAATCTATCCCTATAGATAAGTTCAGTGCTGTGTGTGCTTGCTCTCATGGGCCTAATTATTTCACCTGCGACTGTATCATAGCATAGCTTTTTAGGAATGTTGCTGTTTAAGAAAGGCATTCGTACAATGCATCTCGTTTATTAAATAATTTGGTGTGAAATTTATTATTTTTGATATAGATTTGTAATTCTAAAAAATAAACTGAAATGTGAGTTTGGTTTTTCTTTTTTAATTCGAATTATTTTGGATATACATTATCATGAAGCGTATCAAATACAAATCCATCATTAATTGCCACTAAATCATCAATTAATCTAAAGATATTTTCACACCTTTGTGGAGTTGTTAGTTCATTTCTGAATATGTTCTGGAGCCAATCAGACTCGTACATGTGCAGGAATAAATTTACAAAGAAAGGAGCTGGATCTGAACCCATGGGTATCCTCCCCACCTGTTTGCTGGAGTGTCGTGTTGCCAAATTTAAAGAAACTGTTGTTGAGGAGAAATCGAATACTTTCTTTCAGTTTAGTTTTTGAAAAAACTACATGAATATTGATGTTCCTTTCTAGACCAGTTTGCTCTTTTTTTGATGGAGTTTAATGTATACTTTATTACCTCCTGCAAATACTTTATCTACCGCTCTGTCCAATGCGGTTACGAGTTTGTGATGTGGAATGTTTGTGTATAATGTGGAAAAATCATAAGTTGATAAACATTGAGCCTGACCCTCGTTATTAATGTTGTGGATACTGTCGATTATAGGCTTAGAATTATCAATGATCCAGAATTTTAAAATACCAGAATAAAACCTCGCCTTTTCATGGTAGTTTTAAAAGTACAGTATATATAAATTTGTTGCCTCGCCTCTGTAACACTACCTGAGTACCTGACAATGGCTTCAAACTACATTCTCTACTTGCGATGATTAACCTCATTTTACAAGGGTTTTTAGGATCCAGTTAGTACATGGTAATTATGGTGTTTATCTGGAACTAACAATCTCTTCTAGCTTTGGAGTGATTTTTATGGTGTTGTATGAAGTCTATTTTGTTATCATTACTTATTTTGTAGGTTTTTGAGAGTCCAGTCTGTAAGCCCAATTCTTCCAAAAGTGTTTGAATGTCGAATGTTTTGCACACAAATACAATATTATTATTTGCTTTGTCAATTAGAACAATAACTTATTGTGTTTGAAGCTGTTTTAAATAATCATTTGTGTCTGGACTATTTAAAATGACCTTCAGATTGTTGATTCAAACTTTTCTTTTCCAATAAACAATTCTCCTTTTCACATGTTTCTCTACCTCCTCCAACCATAAAGCCATTTGTGTGTTTGGTACTATGTGTTTATCAATTTGTTCTCTCATCCATTCCATAAGTCCTATCATTGTAATTTCCATTGCCTTATTCCAAGTAATCCATTTGTTTTCTCTATAATTTGGTCCTTTAGTTAGTAATGCACATAGTTTTCTATCTTTCACTACTCTGAGATCACCTGTGATAATGTGTTTATGATGTGGATCTTTAAATACGGAATGTTCACAATTACAATGATGTGTGTTACTCAACAATTCCTCTACATCTCTAGATTGTAATGAGGCTTTTTCAAAATCCCTACTAATCCGAGGTGTCATTTACATTCCAGTCTAGCCCCTATTATTTTTTCCAGATGCTGATCCAGCTAAATCAGCATACTGCCGACAAATGCCAAGTCTTTACTGTCCAATCCAGATTTTTTTCAACCGATTAATAATCATTTGTCCTTGTCTTTCTCCAAATGTGATTTTCTTGTTTCATAGAACACTTTCAAATTACTATATTCCCTTTCCATGACTGAGTGTGAAATGTTGTGCAATGTCTGTTTAAAAAAAAAAATTATTTCCTTCTCACAGCATCCTATCCCAGCATTTGGGAACAGAAAACTTACACAGGAGAGACACCCCTTTTCCTGGCCATCAAGCAGGGATCATTGGACAACATCCGTTGCCTCTTGGCAAAGGGTGCAGATCCAGAAACACAGAACAGTTCCGGAGACACACCATTACTGGCAGGTTAGTTGTTGGTGGTTTTTCACAACTTATTTTTTATCCAACATCACACTTTTCTGTACAACAGAATTTGAAAGTAATAAGTGTGCATTGATTTCATTGTTATTATTATTATTTCATGTTATTTCATTGTTAGACAGTTATATTTGTTTCACTTAATGTGTAAAATGTGTTAGAGTATGTGCAAGTATATATTTGGAGAGATAGTAGAGGATATTAAAACTTGATGGCAAAGCTTGAAGAAGATATATATATATATATATATATA
>CM068954.1:108514231-108559476 GCA_035128595.1 Eptatretus atami | reverse complement strand
ACCTCTGTATATAGTCTGTGGAACACCAAGAACACTGAGTTGATCAGGATGCAACAGGACTGAAGGAACAGGAGAGAGTGAGATTGGTGAGGTGGGGGGGGACACCAATAGCATGGTAGAAGGACAAAATAAAGGGAGACTTGGACAAATAATGGGTGTGGGGAGGAATGAGAGGTAGGGGAGGATGCATGGGGGATAGACAAGATAGATACAGAAGGAAACTCTCAGAAAGGAAAAACTGGAAATTTGGAAAGAGGTGGACGAGTGGAAGGGTTGGGGTGGGCAGGGGATGTTGGATGCCTGTAACTTCGTTCACTGACCCCGATCAAAGGTATGGCTCGATAGGCACATAGTAAGGCTGATCACTCATCCAACTGTTGTAATGTAAGTCAACACGGAGCACGTAATCGGTGAACAGATATCACAGGATGATGATCAGTTTGAGTACTGAGACCAAAGTAGTGTGACAATAGAACATTATGATTATAATCCAGGTGGGGGCAGTATATGATAACCTATAAATATATAATTATTTAAAACATGACATTCAAAGAGCTTCTGACAATTAGACAAAGACCTTTAACTCAACTCGTATCTGGAACAACCTGCCAGAAATGGCACAATGAGCAAGGACAGTTGATCACTTTAAAATGAATTAGATACAGATGGCTGGGGTGATTATATAGTTATGAGATTGTACCTGTACTGTGCTACTTATTCCTATGACGGGTTACATGTGTGTACCTTCTTGATGTTTGCCCTTGCTCCCTCTGATTCTTTTTATATGTCTTCTCTCCCTCTTCCTTCCCTTCATTTTTTTGACAAAATAAATAAATAACCATTCCTCCATTGCTGTCTTGCTGTTAAGTGGTTGGCTGCCTCCATTTAAGCTGCTCTTGGACCACTTTTTGTCAGTGTGGCTCGTGTTAACGTGGTGACAGAATGGCCTTTTCCTGATCTCTGGTGGGTTTCAAAAGGAAGAATTATGCCCACCCAAGGTATCAATCGTTATTTTCTAGGTCTACGTTTCGAGGACCGGATGTTGTCAATTTTAAGCATTTGAACATTTTCAGATGTTCCACATGGTATAGCATCTTTATTCCAAGGATGTCTGGAAGGATCATCACCAAACCCCACACATCTTCCAGTTGTAGCTTGTTTGTTGTTATATTTCCTGGTATGTCATTCAAATACTGTACTCCATGAGGTTGTTTATCACTCCAATCTCTGATTATGACTGGTATGATGTCAATTTTCTTTCCTTTCCAAGTTCCTTTCATGGCATATTTTACGTTATCTTGCTTGACCACATTAGGTCTTTCTGGTGCGTTTGGACCAGTCATTCCGCACTAATAACCTTCCTCTATCAATTCCGTCGTTTTTTAAATTTTTATTTCTAAATACGATATCTCATCACACCGACTTGTGATCTATGTTCACGCTTGATGGAATGATCCCGTCAATTTTACTGCAAAGTCGTCATTATCAATCATTCTGACTTTCCTTGTCACAAAAATTAATATCGATTTTCGTTCATGTGCAAGAAGATTTGGCCTTTGGACATTGTTTCCCGATGACTAATAAGATGAAATACAATAGAAAAAAAAAAATGTACTGTTCATTTGCCTCATCTAGCTCTGGCATGCGATGCAATGTAATCACTAACATAGTATCATGTGCTGTAATCATCTTCTACTCTCCTGCACCACAAGTTATCAAGGGAAACATACAGATAGATTATTACATTTTAACCTACAGAGGAATTGATCTCTTTCTCTTTTTCCCCATGAAGACAGATTCAATGTGTTTTTTTTTGTTTGTTTATCACAAACAAGTGTCATCTATGTTTTGTTGATCAAATTGTTCGGCAAATTCATTATGCCTTGATTCACAGCTGTTCGTAGAGGCCATTCAGAGTTGGTGTCCACGTTACTGAGGCATGGCGCCGAAGCCACACGGCCGGGGAATCATCTGTGGAGCCCTTTGCACGAGGGTGCCAAAAGTGGTCGACCTGACCTTGTTGCCCTTCTACTTCGCTGCGGTGCCTCAGTCAACCAGCGGGATACAGTTGGTGCCACGCCGTTGGCTGTTGCCGCTGAGAATGGGAATCTGGAGGTTGTTGAACAACTTATCCACAAAGGTAGGTACAACCTGATGTGCTACACAATGGACTGCAGCATGACATACATGTATGCTAATCACATAGTAATCGATGGTCATATTATGGCAAAGCATTTTTTTAGACCTATATGATTAACTAAATATTATATTGGCAAGTGGCATCGGAGTAATATATGTATATATATATATATATATATTTTTTTTTTTTAAATGAGTGATTGAGAAGGTTAAGAGGAGGAGAGAGTATAACAAAAATAGAGGGTAAAGGAATTGGCGGTGGGGGTGGAGGATGTTAGCAGGGGCATAGGAAGGGGAGGTGAAACATTTTCACATGCAATAAATAAATAACCTTGGAAAAAACATGTAGATCAAAATAAGTATTTAAAGAAATTTATTTAAAACCTAATTCTCACTACAGGGGGGGACATCTGCGCTAAAGCAGCAGACAGGGGATCTGTGCTGTTTGACGCTGCTCAGGGAGGAAACCCGGACTGCCTTGCCATGCTTTTGGAGCATGGAGCCGATGCCAATGTGCCCAACTTGACTGGAGAACTACCCATTCATCGTGTCTCTTACCTCGGCCATCACCTGTGAGTGTAATTATAGTGACATATGGAATATGCTGCATTATCTATATTTTTACAGGTTCTGTTCTGAGTGTATGTAGTCTCTGGTTGCTGGTTACATCATTGTTGCAAAAGTTGCTGGGCTACTGATGCAATTCCACCTGAAGGTTAGGGCAGGAATTTGGAACCCAGTCAGGGTACTGGCACACAATAGCATACTCGTGTGAAAGACGCTGTGGGATATTTAATGTGCCACACGACCTACTGTAAATTGCAACACTAAAAAGAAAATAAAATATCGGAAGGTAATGTAGAATAAAATAAACTGAAGAGAAAACATAAATAATGACAAGAAAAAGAGCAATCATAGATTGCAGACCCTCGCCAGGACTTCTTTTGTGTGGTGTATTTTGTATGGCATTTGCGTACTGGTGTTACGTAATTAATAAGAGACACAATTAGAACTGCCACTTAAAAACTACTGGCAGTGATAACCAGGTACCAAGACGTCCAGCTTTGATGCAACCCCACTTTCATCGGACAACTGACCCTGACCCATGACGTTTTAAAAAAAATTATTATTCATTATTCAATCGAATTTAGAATGGGATTAAAATAAATTCAATTCAGATCAAATGGAAGACCAAATAGGTGCAGTCCTGCACTGGAGTAATCAGAAGGAACCCAAACAAGGAAAAAGCAAAGATGAAGTCATCAGGAGGAACCTGGATAGGATTCGGGTTTCAGCTGCTACTCCTCTACCCTCAAACCCACCCAGGCACCTTATTTAAAAAAAAAAAAAAATGTATATATATATATGTATATATATAAGAACCCATATCAAGAAATTAAATAATTCTGTCTGCCAGACCATGTGTTCGAACAAGTTGAAATTTAAAACATGTATTCCCCATTACTACTAGACCACAATTGTGAAGTTTCACATCTATTGATTGAGCAGTTCCAGAGAAAACATTATTAAATATTTTTCTTCAATCCAATATGGCTTCCAAACCATGTGACCTCTCAATTATTCCTTAACAAACTTGTACACCCATGGCTTGGGAACCATTTGTGTGAAGTTTCCCCTCGATCTGGACAGCCGTTCTGGAGAAGAACATTTTTTTTATAGGTTTTAGGGTAAATCAAATAAGGCTGACAAACCATGTGACCTATGACATCATATTTGTGAACCTTTTGTTCTTCATGGAAAGGCGGTCGTACGTGTAAAGTTTCGCCCCGATCTTTTTAGCAACTTCAGAAAAGAAGATTTTTGAAGGTTTAAAAAAAACACAAAAAAAACAATATGACTGACGAATCACGTGACCAATTAAATCATCAATTTTTTTTTCTGTGGACCATTTTATCCCGAGATGACCATCGTTTTTAGTCCTATCTCTCAATGGTTCATACTGATCAGATGTAGCGTTCTACATCTGCAATTATGACGTCATAACGAAGGCACCTATGATAGGAAAAAAATCACGCTCATTCCCCATGAGGTGTACTTACCATGTGCCAAGTTTCAATTTTTTCCTTGGTGCAGTTTCAGAGATACAGAGGTCCAAAGTTTTCCCGTTTTTCCAACATGACTGCCACGCCACGTGACCTATGACGTCATAATTATTATTAAAACATTCTACATGAGTAGCCGCACTTGTGGTGAAAATTTCCTCTCAATCCGACAAGCGGTTGAGGAGAAAAACACGAAAGTTCTGTGTGGACAAACAAACAAGCAGACAGACAGACAAATGGACCCAAACACAACACCCTCTCCTCCGGTGATGGTAATAAGAGAAAATAAAAATGGCATATATAAGGATACCTTAACAAGTTATGTTAGGGAGTACTCAAGTCTATTACTACTTCTTTTAACAACCCCAACTATTCCCACCTTCTTGTGGGGTTGGCTGAGAAACGTTTTGCCACCAAAGGTGGACGGAGGTTATGTTTTTGGCCCTGGCTGTCTGTTTGTCTTTCTGTGAGCAGGATATCTCAAAAAGTTATGGACGGATCCGGACAAAATTTGGTGGGCAGGTTGGTTGCGTGACGAGGACAAATTGATATTAGATGTTGGTGAAGATCCGGATCCAGATCTGAGAATTTTTTTAATGATCCTTCACCATTGAGAGATCGGACTATAAACGATATATAGCATGATATCTCAAAAAGTTGTGAACAGTTTATGACAAAACTTGCTGGGTGAGTTGGGTAGATGACAATAACAAGCTGATTAGATTTTGGTAAAGGGCCTGATGCAGATCTGGCCTACCAGTGGGCTACAAATTGTAACCTGTTGATCCTGGCAGAGGTATGTGGTCTGCCGAGTGCCGTTTTAGTTCTATCAGGAATCGGCTGGCCAGGCCTGATATTCGACTGAGTGTGGTAGCATTTTGGAATTTGTTGTGGGTGCTGGGAATAACTTACCTACTCTTCATGAAAGACATCGTGGGTGGGATCTTCAAAATCCATTACTGCCAGACGTGTTTGGCTGAGGGATGTACACATTGACCAGTTTGGCGACTGAGGATTCATGGATGCATTGATGTTTGTACACATTAAAACCTTTTAATCACAGTTGTAAATGTGTTATAATTTCACGAGTTACGCCTTCTGTTAAATTTCCATTATGATCACTTTGCCTTTCAGGGCCCTAAAGAAGCTTATCCCTGTGACAAATATGGCAGCAGTGTCTGCGAGTGGCCTTAGTCCCCTCCACTCAGCGGCAGAAGGTGGCCATCCTCAGTGCTTAGAACTCCTTCTCTCCAGTGAGTTCAATGTTAACTTCTTGCTGGAGCGGCGTATCTACCATAGCTACAATGACCATCGCCTTACAGCTCTCTACTTTGCGGTCTCCAATTGTGACATTGTCTGCTCTAGGATTTTACTTCAAGGTAATGACTTGGAATGTTTGTTTATGTAATCCCTTTGGGTGCTTGATTTACTTCCTTTGATAGTTCTTACATCTTTCAAAAATATGCATGTGTCATGAGAGTACTTCTTCTTGCGTATGGCAAATAGCGACTCAGAGGTCCAAGTCCAAATTAGACAACCAAGTGATAGACCTAACCAAGTCTATGGTTAGGTGAACGATGTGATGAATTATTTTGTCTGGATGTCCACAGCCACATGCTATCCTTGAATTTTCACTTGTGGAGATGGGGTGATGTCCCCACATGGAGATTGCAGATCCGGTTTCATGTGGTCCACTATTTTCATGGGAGGCCAAAACCTGGGGGCTTTCTGCCCACAGGAGAGCAGTATTCTGCTGGAGAGTACATGAAGGCAAGGCTAGCAGTGCAGAGGCTGTGTGCGCTAGCCCCCCAGCTGGTTTACGGATGATATTTACTCTAGTTTTGGTCTTCTCCCTGACTCTTTTGAGATGTTCCCAGGATATCAGACTATGATCCATGGTGACGCCAAGGTACTTGGGGGTAGTGTTCATTCTTTGACTGGTTGGCCACAGAAGGATACCTGTAGGCCACTTCGCCAGTTGGTTGCTGAGGTGGAAAGCGGTGACAGTTGTCTTCAATGGATTTGGATGGAGGCACCAAAAGGTGAAATATTGCTCCAGTAATCCTAAATCCTCAGTCAAGGTGTTGCTTATATCCTTGAGCCTGGTTACCTGGGTGGCAAAAGCAAGATCATCTGCATACGTAAATTTCTGGGATGTGGTATTTTGTTTTCAGAGATGTTGAAGATAATTGAAATTAAGGTAGTTAAGACAGAGGCCTGGGTTGGAGTTGTTCCTCTTGCCAACTTGAGTGAAAAGAGCCTGGCTGCTTGGCATCATGGGGGAGGCAACAGCATCCAGTAGTGGCTTATGCTGCCAGTTGCTCTCCTGTCGCATCATCTGTACTATTTCCCCGTGACGTGTGATAGCTGTTGAATTTGCCAGTATGGACTTGTTGGGTGACAGATATAGCTGGAAGGGGCCACTTTGATTGAGATGGCTTGTAAATATTTCTGATGGTTGTTTCCATAACTTTCACTCAGATTATGAAGATATTGACTCTAAGGATGGAATGGCCATTGATGTGTCTTGCATCAGTTGCGATGCCATACTTTCTGTGATGTGCTGCTGCTATAAGCCTGAAACCATAGATGCGGTCCCTGAGGGCATGATATTTATCCCCGATGTGTCTTATGGCGAATAAGAACATCAATATCGTGGTCGTAATATAATGGCAATAATATCATGGCTTTGGCTCCAGCTCCAGAGACATGCATTTGATTAGGTTTAGCTCCCATGTGACCAAAATGCCATGAATTGGTGGAATACAAAAACCATGGTTTGGAGGGATTATTTCTAGTTTTGGTGTGTTTTTTTCCCCCAAATAATTTGGTTATCATAATTTTGTGTGCAGCACCAAACTGCAGGTTGCATCATCACTGGTGCATACCTCTGTTGCTGATGTAGTGCTCCCTGTAGGTTAGAGTAGGATTTTGTAATTTGTTCAGGATGCTGGCAATATAACTTACCTCCTATTCGTGGATGACACAGTGGGATCTATAACGTCCACCAACGGCAAATTCTGCCAGATTGGTCTTCTGGCTTAACGGCCATCCGAGGGATGGCACACACATTTATGCATCATTCTGCATGTGAAATACTAGGGTGACAGTTTATAGCTGGGACAAGATTCAAATCCAAGCTAGATGGGTCAAAGGTGAATGCACATACCTTAAAGCTATCCTGGCAAATCAATAACTTGGTAAAGTATTACTTATCATCTTTCATTTAAAAACCATATATTAAACTAGAATGGTACTAGGTAGAGTGCATACCTCCGCCAGGCTGAACGGTTTCCAATTTGTTTTTATCCCACCGGTAGGCCGGATCTTGATCCGGACCTGCACCAAAATCTAATCGGCTTGCTCTCGTCACTGAACCAACTCATCTACAGCGTTGTCTGAACTCATCCATAACGTTTTGAAATATCATGCTATACAGTATATTGTTTTTGACCCCCATTTCTCAATGGTGAAGAATCACTCAAAAATTATACATTTCTTGTATTCAGATCCGGAACTTCACCAAAATGTAAATAATTCATCATTGTCACACACCAAACCCCTCCACCGAATTTCATCCGAATCTGTCCACAAATTTTTGAGACATCGTGCAAACAGACAAACAGACAGGGAGGGGTGAAAACATAACCTCTGTCCACCTTCGATGGTGGAGGTAATAAAATAGGATATCAGAAGGACATTATTAGCTTATCTGGAATTGGAATTTCAGATAAGGTGTTGTGATCATGCACCGTCCGTCCGTCCATCCGTCTCCTATTTAGACCTCTCCAGCCAAACCGCTGGGCCGAGCCAGCTGAAATGTGGCAGTAAGGCTCCGCTTCTGACTGGCAACGGGGATTGCAAAGTTTGTTCTGGTCACGTAACTTTAAGTAGGTCAAAATGGTAGCCTTCGTAAATTCCTTCAAAAATGTTCTCCAGATCCAGCAGTCAAAGTGCCACCAAATTTGGGTTACAATATTAGGACAGGGTCCTGATGTTAAATTGCGAAGGTCATGCCGATCATGTGACCGTAAGTGGGTCAATATGGCGGTTGTGTAAGTTATTTCAAAAATCTTCTCCAGACCCACCATGCCACCAAATTTGGGTTACAACATGAGGCCATGGTAGGGAAGTCATGTCGATCACGTGACCGAAAGTGTGCCAAAATAGCGGAAATAAATTATTGGGAAAAATCCTTCAATTCCTTCAAAAATCTTCTTCTCCAGACCACATCGGCTTTCTTTAAACGTAGAAAATTAAATTGTGTTGATAGTACCTGCAGAAAATATTGGATTCCTGTCTCCATTGTAATTGGTTAATGGGAAGTGAGGGGGTGGGCGATACAAACGTCTGCAGACTCCAACACTGATATCTATGATACTGTCTGGGTGGAGGGTCGGCCCATTCATGTGCACACAACTGTGAAGCCGCCACACGATCATATTGGAATTCGCAAAAGCAACGTACACATACATGAAGGTGCACACAACCATGATTATCAGTACCACGAGCCGGCACTGAGGTGGAGTCTCGGCACCACGAGCCGTGCACCGAGCTGGATATCGACACCACGAGCCGTGCACGAGGTGGATCTCGGCACACGAGCCGTGCACTGAGTTGGATCTTAGAATCACAAGCCGAAAAACATTTTAAAAGCAAAAATGTAGAGATGCGGATACTCAGAACGTACACATAAATATGGTGAAACTGACACACACATATGGTGCATATAGAGAAAACTCATTTCAATACAGGGCTAATGGTGCTGAGATCCATCTCAATACAGGGCTCATGGTGGCCGAGACTGAGATCCATCTCAATACAGGGCTCATGGTGCCGACACTGAGATCCATCTCAATACAGGGCTCATGGTGCCGAGACTGAGATCCATCAATACAGGCTCATGGTGCGAGACTGAGATCCATCTCGATACAGGGCTCATGGTGCTGAGACAGAGATCCATCTCGATACAGGCTCATGGTGCTGAGACACGAGATCCATCTCATACAGGGCTCATGGTGCCGACACTGAGATCCATCTCAATACAGGGCTCATGGTGCCGACACTGAGATCCATCTCAATACAGGGCTCATGGTGCCGAGACTGAGATCCATCTCAATACAGGGCTCATGGTGCGAGACTGAGATCCATCTCAATACAGGCTCATGGTGCCGACACTGAGATCCATCTCAATACAGGGCTCATGTGTGCCGAACTGAGATCCATCTCAATACAGGGCTCATGTGCGCGAAGCTGAGATCCATCTCAATACAGGGCTCAGTGTGCCAGACTGAGATCCATCTCAATAAGGGCTCATGGTCAGACTGAGATCCATCTCGATACAGGGCTCATGGTGCTGAGACAGAGATCCATCTCTATGCAGGGCTCATGGTGCGAGACTGAGATCCATCTCATACAGGGCTCATGGTGCTGAGACAGAGATCCATCTCAATGCAGGGCTCATGGTGCTGAGACAGAGATCCATCTCAATGCAGGGCTCATGGTGCTGAAAGAGATCCATCTCAATACAGGGCTCATGTGCTGAGACAGAGATCCATCTCAATGCAGGGCTCATGGTGCTGAGACAGAGATCCATCTCAATGCAGGGCGCATGGTGCTGAGACAGAGATCCATCTCAATGCAGGGCTCATGGTGCTGAGACAGAGATCCATCTCAATGCAGGGCTCATGGTGCTCGAGACAGAGATCCATCTCAATACAGGGCTCTGGTGCTGAGACAGAGATCCATCTCAATGCAGGGCTCATGGTGCTGAGAAAGAGATCCATCTCCATACAGGGCTCATGGTGCTGAGACAAGATCCAATCTATACAGGGTTCATGGTGCCGAGACTGAGATCCATCTCAATGCAGGGTTATGGTGCCGAGACTGAGATCCATCTTAATGCAGGGTTCATGCTGCGAGACAGAGATCCATCTCAATCAGGGCTCATGGTGCTGAGACAGAGATCCATCTCAATGCAGGGCTCATGGTGCTGAGACAGAGATCCATCTCAATACAGGGCTCATGGTGCTGAGACAGAAGATCCATCTCAATGCAGGGCTCATGGTGCTGAGAAAGAGATCCATCTCAATACAGGGCTCATGGTGCTGAGACAGATCCATCTATACAGGGTTCATGGTGCCGAGACTGAGATCCTCTCAATGCAGGGTTTATGGTGCTGAGATGAGATCATCTTAATGCAGGGTCATGCTGCGAGACTGAGATCCATCTCAATGCAGTCTCATGCTGCTGAGACTGAGAGCCATCTCTATGCAGGGCTCATGGTGCCAAGACTGAAATCCATCTCAATACAGGGTTCATGGTGGCCGAAACTGAAATCCATTCTCAATGCAGGGTTCATGGTGCCGACATTGAAATCCATCTCAATGCAGGTTCATGGTGCCGAGACGAAATCCATCTCAATACAGGGCTCATGGTGCCAGACTGAGATCCATCTCCAATGCAGGGCTCATGGTGCTGAGACAGAGATCCATCTCAAACAGGGCTCATGTGCGAGACAGAGATCCATCTCAATGCAGGGCTCATGTGCTGAGACAGAGATCCATCTCAATACAGGGCTCATGGTGCTCAGACAGAGATCCATCTCAACAGGGTTCATGGTGCGAGACTGAGATCCATCTCAATGCAGGGCTCATGGTGCTGAGACAGAGATCCATCTCAATACAGGGCTCATGGTGCTGAGACATGAGATCCATCTCAATGCAGGGTCATGGTGCTGAGACAGAATCCATCTCAATACAGGGCTCATGGTGCTCAGAACATGAGATCCATCTCAATGCAGGGCTCATGGTGTGATGACAGAGATCCATCCAATACAGGCTCATGGTGCGAGCAGAGATCCATCTCAATGTAGGGCTCATGGTGCGAGACAGAGATCCATCTCAATACAGGCTCATGGTGCTGAGACAGAGATCATCTCAATGCAGGGCTCATGGTGCTGAGAAGAGATCCATCTCAATGCAGGTCATGGTGCTGAGAAAGAGATCCATCTTAATACAGGGCTCATGGTCTGAGACATGAGATCCATCTCAATGCAGGGCTCATGGTGCTGAGACAGAGATCCAACTCAATACACTCATGGTGCGAGACAGAGATCCATCTCAATGCAGGGTCATGGTGCTGAGAAAGAGATCCATCTCAATACAGGCTCATGGTGCTGAGACAAAGATCCAATTCTATACAGGCTCATGTGCTGAGACAGATCCATCTCAAAGCAGGTTCATGGTGCCGAGACTGAGATCCATCTCAATGCAGGGTTATGGTGCCGAGACTGAGATCCATCTTAATGCAGGGTTCATGTGCCGAGACTAGATCCATCTCAATGCAGTCTCATGCTGCTGAGACTGAGAGCCATCTCTATGCAGGGTCATGGTGCCAAGACTGAAATCCATCTCAATACAGGTCATGGTGCCGAAACTGAAATCCATCTCAATGCAAGTTCATGGTGCCGACACTGAGATCCATCTCAATACAGTGCCATGGTGCGAGACTGAGATCCATCTTAATGCAGGCTCATGGTGCTGAGACAGAGATCCATCTCAATACAGGGCTCATGGTGCTGAGACAGAGATCCATCTCAATGCAGGGCTCATGGTGCTGACAGAGATCCATCTCAAGCAGGGCTCATGGTGCTGAGAAAGAATCCATCTCAATACAGGGCTCATGGTGCTGAGACAGAGATCCATCTCAATGCAGGGTTCATGCTGCCGAGATGAGATCCATCTCAATGCAGGGTTATGGTGCCGAGACTGAGATCCATCTTAATGCAGGGTTCATGCTGCCGAGACTGAGATCCATCTCAATGCAGTCTCATGCTGCTGAGACTGAGAGCCATCTCTATGCAGGCTCATGTGCCAGACTGAAATCCATCTCAATACAGGGTTCATGGTGCCGAAACTGAAATCCATCTCAATGCAGGGTTCATTGTGCCGACACTGAGATCCATCTCAATACAGGGCTCATGGTCCGAGACTGAGATCCACTCTCAATGCAGGGCTCATGTGCTGAGACTGAGATCCATGTCAATGCACGGCTCATGGTGCTGAGACAGAGATCCATCTCATGCAGGGCTCATGGTGCTGAGACAGAGATCCATCTCAATGCAGGGTTCATGGTGCGAGACTGAGATCCATCCATCTCAATGCAGGGTTCATTGGTACCAGACTGAGATCCATCTCAATACAGGATTAATGGTGCCGAGACGGAGATCCATCTCAGAACAGGGTCATGGTGCGAGGCTGAGATCCATCTCAATGCAGGTTCATGGTGCCGAGACTGAGATCCATCTCAATACCAGGATTAATGTGCCGAGACGGAGATCCATCTCAGAACAGGGTTCATGGTGCCGAGACTGAGATCCTCTCAATGCAGGGCTCATGGTGCTGAGACAGAGATCCATCTCAATACAGGGCTCATGGTGCTGAGACAGAGATCCATCTCAATACAGGGCTCATGGTGCTGAGACAGAGATCCATCTCAATGCAGGGCTCATGGTGCTGAGACAGAGATCCATCTCAATACAGCTCATGGTGCTGAGACTAAGAATCTTCTCAAAGCAGTACTCATGGTGCCAAGTCAGATCCATCTCATGGTGCTGAGATTCCACCTTCAAGATGTTATCTCATCTTGTGCAATGGGAGCAGGAGGGGGGAGGGGTAAGGCCACGGGAAGGATAAGGGATAAAATACTTGTCTAACTCCACCGTGTTCTTAAGGAAGGTGTTCTGACCTCACTCTTATAGAACCGAGGAGGGAGCGGATCATTCCCGAGCCTTCATGGAAAAATTGTGGAAAACGTTTAATCACAAAAGGGTGAGAGCATTTTCACAGCGAAGCCAAGGTCGTGATTGTTAGCTGCTAGGTTCAAGTTGATGAACTGCACGCTTTATATACAGTAAACGCCGACGTCGTCGAGGACACCCATTTGGATCCCAACGGTTATGTTTTCTTTCTCTCTCTGTCCTGTCACCTTCCCTCCTTTCAGCATCCCATCGAGCTCACGCGAGTTTCCCTCATTACAGACTTCCTTGAGCAATCCTCCAAAAGGAAACATTTGAATAACTTTTCTTGATCATCCTAAAACAGCCTCAAAAGCTGTTAAAATCACAACTCGAATAAGCAGTTTAACACTTCAAAGGTAATTCTAACCTCGTTCCTTCCTCTCGATCAAACCACCTCTGGTTACAAATGTCAGTATAAAACGACATGTTAGTCGTTTTATATAACGACAAAGCACAAATTTAAGCATTCAGACGTTTATAAGTTACACCTATTCATTGATTTCGAGTAATTATAGTCACAACTGAGCGAGGAGCGTGGCTTATCGGTTTCCAGGGTGTCTACGTGTCCTTAACGACAACCAGACATGTGGGAGGGTCGCAGTGCAGCGTTTCAGAATTTTTATCTTGTTGGAATTGCAATTCCAGATAAGGTATTGTGATTGTGCACCATCCGTCCGTCTCCTATTTTGACTTCTCCGGCCTAACCGCTGGGGCTCTCCGGCTGAAATTTGGCAGCAAGGTTCCACTCCTGACTGTTAACGGGATTGCAAAGCTCTTTCCGGTTACGTGACTTTAAGTGGGTCAAAATGGCGGTTGCGTAAATTCTTTCAAAAAATCTTCTTCTTCAGACCCACCATTCAGAATGCTACCAAATTTTGGTTGCAACATTAGGACAGGGTACCGATAAGCTACAGGTCCAGTGGTCCTATTTTTTTTACCAGTCTTGTAATTGTTATCGTTTGCATTACTGTAATATTACCTGCACCACCGAAGTGGTGGACGGAGATTATGTTTTCATCCCTGTCTGTCTGTTTTTCTGTGACAGGATATCTCAAAAAGTTGTGGACAGATTCAGACGAAGTTTGGTAGACTGGTTGGTTGCGTAATGAGAACGATTTGATTATATTTTGGTGAAGATCTGGATCCGGATACTAGAATTATCAAAGTGATTCTTCACCATTGAAAGATAGGGCCAAAAAGGATATACAGCATAATATTTCAAAAAGTTGTGGACGAGTTCTTACAAAACTGGGTGGATGAGTTGGGTAGGTGACAAGAACAAGCCGATTAGATTTTGGGTAAGATCCGGATTCAGATCTGGCCTATCAGTGGGATATAAAACGTAAACTGTTCAGCTTGGTGGAGGTATGCGCTCAACCAAGTTCCGTCTTAGTTATTTCATGAAATGCATGTCGTGAAGTTACGAGAGAGGATTCTGGATGGGAGGGATAAGGAAATGGCTGGAGCATGAGATAGGCAAAGAATAACAGGGGTTGAGAAAGGGTAGAGGGACTACTGATGAGATGTTTACAGTGAGACACTTGGTGGAGAAGATGTTGGAGATGCAAGGGGGAATAGTATCAGGGTTTGTGGACCTTGAGAAGGCTTATGGCACTGTCCTGAGAGAGATGGTGATGACAATGCTGATCGGGAAGGGAGTGCCATAAGCAGAAGCCAGGTTGGTGGATGAGGGAACGAAGTTCTGCATGAGAGAACGAAGGGAAAAGTTTTGGTTGATCATGGGTTGTTAGAAGAGTTCAGCGTGAACATAGAATTGAGGCATAGAAGTTCATCCAGTCCACTACTGTTTATTATGGGGATTGAGCTGATGAGCAGGAGGGTCAGCAAGGGAGGCAGGCATTCTGAGAAAGATAATATATTGAGACAATTTAGTTAGTGTGGTGAAGAGTGGGCAGGAAATGCAGGTGTCATTGGAGGAGTGGAGGTATGCACTCCAGATGATTGAGGATGAGCCTGGTGAAGACTGAGGTAATGTGGGTCGGACAGCAGAGAAAGGAACTGAACATCAGTTTAGAGGGGAAGAAGATCTGTCAGGGAAGAAAATTTGAGTATCTTGGTGAAATGGTGACTTAGGATGGTAGTTTGGAGGCAGAGATGTGGAGGAGGGTACGGGTGTGTGCATGTGCATGGAGGAAAGTGGAGGGACTTGTGGTGGACAGGAAAATTCCCAAGGAAATTGAAAATGAAATTTCTAGGGTTGTGTGTTGTGCAGGTCTACCTTTATGGTCTGGAGATGGTGGCACTGACAGAGAAGCAACAACAGAGACTGCCAGGAGAAATAACTGGGCCAGGGGGATAGTGGGAGTGAAGAGAGTGGATAGAAGAAGGATGGACGAACTGAGGGAGGAAAACGATGTAAGGATGAGCTTAACAGAGATTGGTAAAGTGCCAGCTCTGGGGGGCTGGGCATCTGATGTGGATGGAGAAAGAGAGAATGGTAAAGGAAGCGGATGGGTTGAGGGAGAAAGGTAGGAGGAAAAGAGGTAGACCTCAGCTGAGATGGGACGATTGTGTGAAGAGGGATACCAATAAGATGGGGGTGGCAGGATCGTGGAGAGAGTGGCAGGATAGTGGAGAGAGTGGCAGGATAGTGGAGAGAGTGGCAGGATAGTGGAGAGAGTGGCAGGATAGTGGAGAGAGTGGCAGGATAGTAGAGAGAGTGGCAGGATAGTGGAGAGAGCTGGCTGGAGATGGAGGGCAATGGAGGAGTATTGTACAAAAGGTGGGGGCAGCAACAGCTTGGTACCATTAGGCCTCACCCCATATCAAGAGATATAACGAAGAAGTAAAGAAGAAGAAGAATGCAAAAGCCAATATCGCATACAAACAACACAATTCGTCATAAAATAGCATTGTCGTCGGCTTATAATACGTCTAATCTTCAATATACAGCACTCTCAATGATGTCTGCATGTTGACTCTCCCATAGCTGGTGCACTTCCTAACCTGGACCCTGTGAATGCATTGCTGGTCTCCACCAGGATGGGTAATTATGAGCTCGTGAAACTTCTGCTGCAGCACAAAGCCGACGTGAACGCTCGCCTTCCTTTTAACACAACACACTTCCCCAGCGCCGTTCAGTACGCTATTAAGGTACATGGCCTTCTTTTTACACGGGCTACCATGGGTAAGCAGAAATTGCACGGCCCCACAACTAACTAACACAGCTGCCATAATTGCTTAGGGGTCTTTCAAGGAACCAATAATGCCTATGATATAATGACTTTCTCAGCATTTGTAGGCCTCCTTTATTTTACCTGTCTGCCAATGCAAATCAACACTAGTCTTCACCGGCAAGACCAGTTCTTTATTCTGCTTAATAACTTGGCTGATTTGGGTGCCCAAGTGCAGATTTATGGCATCTGGAGCTCACCCAATTGATCCTCTGATTATGGTTGCCAGGCCAATAGGGTTATACATTGTGACGCATGCAGAATCTCACAACAGGTGTGCATAAAGCTGGCCGCCTCGGCATTATGCACAGAAAGCACTTCGGGTGCAGTTATACTGCTGATGCAATCCCAAATCAATCAGGGAAATAATTCATAATTTAGCCATAGCTCTAGCACTCAATGACCCACTCTTTCTGAAAGGTACAGTGGGATCTTTAAGACCCAACAACTAATGCTAACAGATGAGACAACCCGCTTAATGTCTCCTCTGGAAGAACAGCTTACTCATTGATGCAACACCCTGCCTGCAAAGTACCAGGATGACAACTTAAGGTCAGGTTGGGATTTGAACCCAGATGAGACAGTTCAGAATTAAGCAAGTGTGCTGACTTCAACCCATGGCTGATGGACTGAAGTAAATTGAGAAACAAAGTTAAATTGTGGGTTGTCTTCTCATCCCCTCCCCATATCAGTCTCAGCACCAAGTACCCTGTACAGAAGTAATTTGCGAAGAAATCAAGGTAATCATGAGAAGTAGCTTTGAAAGATATTTGAAACCAAGAAAAATCTATAATAATTGTGTGTGTGTGTGTGTGTGTGTGTGTGTGTGTCCGTCCTCCATAAATCAATCAAATCCATGAAATTTAACAGCCCAAAACTTTCTATGCATACCAAGGGAACTCCAAGAGAGTGCATGAATGAAAACTGGATGTTTGGATAAAGTTAAGCACCCCTTTCAAAGATAATTACCAATTATAATTGATGGTAAAACCAGAAACATGCTTACCTTTGGGCAGCCTGTGTTCAGCTCGCACAGCTCGGGGTCTTAATGTGCCATTTTGTCCGCTCGGCTCAAAAATGCCTTGCCTTGGAACAGGTCAGTTTATATATGATAAAGCTTCATTCCTAAGAATCGCTGTATACATCGCTGATCTTCATACCTATGAATAGCTGGATATATCACAATGCTATAAACACCCAAAGACGCCAGTGTTCGTGCCTTTATTTAATTTCCGCACATGAAATAAGCTCGAGAATCTCTCAACCTGAGCCGAATTTCAAAAATTTAAACTGTGGAATTGACCTTAGCAGCAGCTCTGATTGCTGAAAAAAGTGTTCATTTGTCCAATTTGCACATTGTTTGACTCTCCGAGTGGTGTTTAGTATGACTGATCACTAATCACTTGCCAAGCCAGCCGCTCATTATCAACCGTTTTGTTGGAGTGCTTGCTTGAGTGCTTAAGCCACTTGGCGAGCACCCTACAGTTGATAGCGGTATTATGCACGTAGTTCGTGTCATCCACTTCACCCGCTGAACCGCATTGTTTCACCTTTTTCTGCGATCTGCTTTCATTATATAAATACAGTTATATTAATATACCTATAAAAAAAAACCTTCCAACGTTGAATCGAACCTCGTGTTTGGAACTCCGCCAAGGAGGAAGTTAGAGCATGTATGAGGGAGAATGCATGCAGGGCATTCGTGACCCCCACAGGAAAGCACATCATGCAGCGGGAGCTGGCAGTGTGTCCCAATCGGGAGGTGCAGCCGGCAATTGTTCCAAGCTTGAAAAGGTACATAGACAGCACACACGGACGTGGTACAAATGTAGGTTGGGTTTTGTAAAGGGACTCTCCACGGGAGTTTCTGTGTGCCTGCATGCTTCGTTATGTGTGTGCGGTGTGCGGGTTTCATGGGCGTGTGGACCAAACTTGCACCCAGGCCTGTGGTGTGTGGTGGAGGTTACGCAGCCACTTTGCAAACCATGTGCTTCGGCACACAGGGAGCGGACTTGCTGTGACGTCAAAGCCACATGAGACGTGCCGAACAGTGCGGGTGTGGGGAAAGTTGAGCGTGCCAGTGAGAATCCGTGCATGTGTGCGAGTGAAAGGATGAATATATAGCCGGTGCGAGTGCATGGTTAGCATGGATCAGGAGGAGGTTGGAAGAATGCGTACGGGGGAAGTCAAAGACTGACTGTTTAGTTTTGAATTTTAAATGGCTTCCCCAGAGTGGAGCATGTATGAATCAAATTCGGAGTGAGCCGACCAGAGGGGGCCAAAGGTCGCTGCATGTGCGAGCATGCATGCATGCAGGCAGGCCTTTGCCAGGTAGATAGTATGGGTTTTAATGTTCCTGCCTGGTTTTTTTTTTTTTGTATACCTTCTCGAGGCTCTTGTGAGAGCTAACGCACAACGCACATCAAGGGGGCATGAGACAAGAGGGGCGGGAGTGGGAGGGACAAAACGTGGGGAACAGACACATTAGGAGATCTGTGGAAGGAGAGGGATGGGACGGGGAACATGGGGAATAGAAGATGGACATTACAGGGACTTTGAGGAAGGAAAGCAGGGAATTTGAAGGAAGTGGGCTTGGGTGGATTATCGGGGGTAGAAAAGATCGAGGATTTGGATGGGGGATGATAAGAGGTGGTGGTGAACAGCTGTTTTGAAAGCCTGGGGGAAGAATGGGAAAGAATAGAGTGAGGGAGTTTATTCCAAAGGCGGGAAAAAAGAGGAATGAAAGAGTGAAGGTGAGCAGTGATTCGTGATTTTGGAAGAAGAGGCGATGAAGAAGAAGAAGAAGCAGAATCAGGAGAAAGGTGGCGTTTATTTTTTTTTTTTTTTTAAAGATAAAGAATAGAGAGATTAGTTGGGAGAAATGGGGGACGTTAGGAAAGTGGGGAGATAGAATTTGAAGGTAATGGGGAGAAAAAACAAATAAAACGATCGTACACCGAGGGGAACCGGTAGGCCTCAACCTAGGCCTCAAGCCTAGGCCTCAAACACCCTGTAGACAACGTCGCCAAATACTCACAAAATAGCACGATTTTTGAAAACAAAACCGAACTAGGAACACACAGTAACATGTAGGTGAGAAAAATAATCAGTTAAAATGGGACAAATAACGACCGGAAACTTATCTTTGAGATCGTCAGCAGAGAGCTCCGAAGGAGAGCTCTCGACGCTCCAAACCCGGAACCGGAAGTGAGAACACAGCAGTTAAAAAGCAGTTTTATATGGAACACAGCAGTTAAAAAGAAAATGTTGCTGTTTGGGCACGTTTTATCGCCCTGGTAACACTCCGGTATGCTGCCTTCCATTCCCCTCACACTGCCTTCTTTTCCCCTCACGCTGCCTCCCCTTTCCTTCCCTAATGCTGCATTCCCATCCCCTCCCCTCATGCTGCCTTCCCTTCTCCTCATGCTGCCTTCCCCTCCTCTCATGCTAACATCCTCCCAAACCCACTCCACCACAATACAATTCTCCGGAGGTCGAGAAGAGAAAGGGGTGTCAAAGAATGTGTGAATTGGACAAATGAACACTTTTTTTTAGCAGTTGGAACTGCTTCTAGGATCAATTCTGCTGTTTAAATTTTGAAAGTTGGCTCAGGTTGAGATTCTAGAGCTCATTACATTTTAGTTTTAAAATGTGTGCGGAAATTAAATAAAGGCATGAACACTGGTGTGGATTTTTCAACGATTGAAGGAAAACGCCCTTTCTATCCTTCCCGTCCCATCATGCTTACTACCTCCCAAAGCCACACCTCCCTCCCTCCCCAACGCCCCCCCCCCCCTCTCCACCCATGGACATCTCCAGGCGGTGTCTCACAACCACCTCTCTCCCAACCAAGCTGTTCTCTCTCTCTCTCTCTCTCTCTCTCTCTCTCTCTCTCTCTCTCTCTCTCTCTCTCTCTCTCTCTCTCTCTCTCCCAACCCTCCCTCCTATCTCTCTCTCTCTCGCTCTCTCCCAACCCTCCCTCCTACTCTCTTCCCAGCCCTCCCTCTCTCTTCTCTCCCACCCTTCCCAACCCTTCCTTGTCTTCTCTCTCTCCCAACCCTCCCTCCTATCTCGCTCTCTCCCAACCCTCCCTCTCTCTTTCTCTCCCAACCCTCCCTCTCTCTTTCTCTCCCCCCCTCCCTCCCCTCTCCTCCCCACCCCTCCCTCCCCTCTACTCCCCCACCCCTCCCTCCCCTCTCCTCCCCCACCCCTCCCTCCCTCTTCTCTCCTCTCCCTCCCCCACCCCTCTCCCTCCCATCTCCTCTCCCTCTCCCCCCCTCTTAATACTCTTAAAGAAGGTCATGTACCTCTTAATAGTCAGCAAAGCAACGGGTTGTATTTGCTAGTACTGAATAAAATGTGGGAATCTGCTTTGGGAATACAGTTGGAATAACTCCTGGTACAGAGATGGCAATGACCATTGTCGCTCGCATTAGTGTGTGCCATGGTCGAGACCGAAAGGGGAACATGGTCATCAGGAAAAAGAGGCCTAAAAAAAAAAAAAACAGGATCACATAGAGCAACCAGTCCAGAAAAACAAGTCTTGCAAAGGCTACCACTTACCTCGTGTCCTGGAAGTGGACCACAATCATTCACACAAGTACGGAAATGCGAAAATTGCCATCGTGTCGGCGATGGTGAACTTGAAGTTGAATATGTGGCAATAGTACGATATCGAGGAAACGATAGATGCCTCTTTCCGGGAAGCCATTACTGCCGATACAAACTGGACAGATCACCACAAAGATCAAAGGCATTGGGAGATCCGTGGAGGCTTATTCAGATGATTCACAAACTGCATCAGCATTGTCCCAGAGTTTGGTAATAACACAGCTTGTCCATACATTGTTTGTTTCACCCTATCAGCGAAGCAGATTAAACAAATGGTGAAAAACATACACATTGCCTCGACCTGCATTCACCTGTCTTGTAATGGAAAACCATTTTGCCCAATAATATACCTGCATGGTTGTTTGCCCTCCCACCTCGCATCACTGACGTTCTCCTTGCATTTCCATCACAGTTGTTAAATATATTATTTTCAATAAATAATGCTTTAAGCCAATATCATTTTTCATTTGATCATGTTTCCAAGACAATGGAAGATGTTAATGTTGAAACACTTGATTTTTGAGAAACCCGAGCTCCTTCAGCACTTAATCCTGCATACTTTGAATTTTTTTTTCAGCTTTCTGTATGGTGTCAGGTCAAACAAGATATTCTTGATTTCCAACTTCAAGTTAGAGCTTCTCAGTATATTTCAGGGAATTTTACAATATATGTAAGACAGCAACCTGTCCATGTTATAACTGATAGACGGTGACAAGAATGTTGGAAGTATGGAGTCAAGTTCCTTCACTACCTGACACAGACACACCCAGTCTGGCCATCATGGCCATAAAAAACTTCCTCAGCTTGGTCAAAGGTACTATTCCATGCCGTTATTGGTGTTAGCAACTGTGTTGTACGCAATAGAAAGCCCTCTGGGTTTGGTACAGAATGTACTTTGGACACACAAAATGTACTTTTCAGCACTTCTTACCGATCATCAATTGAAAGACCAAATACAGTACTGTGATGGAGTTATCAGAAGGAACCTGAATAAGCAAAGAGCAAAGATAGAGTCTTCAGGATGAACCTGGATAGGATTCGGTTTCAGATGCTACTCCTCGACCGTCAACCCCATCCAGGAGCAGCCAAGTAAAAAATTTACTTCTCCCGAGACAGATAGAAAAAATAGGGGGAAATTAAGAGGAGAGAGATAAAAGAGAGGAAAATGAACAAAACGAGAAGAAAAAGTAAGAATTAGAATGAATGAGGATAAATGTGAAAAAATTAAAAGAAGTGTGAAAGGAACTGTTGGAGGAAAAATAAAACTCCACTTTTGGTTGAATAGGCTTTACTGAAAAATGCTTGTGCACAAGGAGTCTGAGTTGGGTCACACAGATGCTTTCCCAGCTCACTGAATGGTTAAAACAAAATCTTTCTTTTGATGTAAAGACACATCTTGGGCACGCCACTGATATCAGATATTTACATATTCTATCAACCATGCTGGCAACAAAAACCCATTTCTCTTGTGAAAAAAACCCATTGTTGTCTGTCCGTCCCACCTGTGGGTTTTCAGACTTTTCCCCCCATACCCTTTAACATATTCAACTGAAACTTGGTGCATGGCTTTATTATGATAAGTTACAGGACAAGTTCGAGTTTCAGGGCGTTTTGTCAATTTTTCACTGAGTTATGCCCTTCTTAGACTCAGAAAATATCACATCGGTAGGGGGAATGTCACTTATTGAAAAGCAACTCTCGCTCTTGTTTCTTATATGTCGAAGCCAATTCAGAGCACATTTCGGAGTCAGCCATGGAATGTGGACTAAGAAGCATCTGTAAGCTGCACCAGGTAGGGCAGGAAATGATCCCCTCCCTGATAGTTATTAGTGAGTCACCTGGGTTTTACCAACAATGCCATCATGACATGTTTATTCATTTGGAACAAGTTCTATCGATAGATGCTAAGAATCCTCAATACTGCTGACTTCAATGGTATTTGAGCACACAAATCCTGAGATTCCAACCCAGTCTTTTTCCCCCATTACACCTCTGTACTCACATACCACGACATCGTGGCAAAATAGTGTACATTTCCGAATTAATCTCTTTTTCAGGATGAGATAATGCTCAGAATCCTGCTCAATCATGGTTGTGATGCAACTTCATGCTTCCAGTGTACGCACCAAGATGCCAGCAGCACAGTGAGGCCACAACCATGGACATCCTCAGTCGTTCAGGACCTGTTTGTAAGTGGCTTTTTCTTCACATTTCCAAGACATCATATGTATCTGACGGTCTTGTTGAAAAGAAGATTTTTCACTGGAACTGTACTGTTTTGATGATTTTGTGTTTTTTGCTTCCGGTGTGCAGTTCTGTGAGTTTGTAGATCCACAGTGGATGCATCACCTGGCTGCTCCAGCAGTCTGTGTTTTGCTTGAATACGTAGGCCAGGTCCACCTGTGCCACAAGCTCCGTAAAGTTTTAGCTGCACAGCCTGAATGGTCAGACATTTGCAGCATTCTCGGTAAAGCCTTTTGTTTTATTTCTCTACCAATCATTTCACATTTGCCACTTTGTATTTTCTGCATTTTTTCCCCTCAGTTTCTTTATCAGAACTGAACTCTGGGCAACAACAGATCGTTTGATGGTTCATTTTTTTTTGTTTCTGCCTTTATACGACAAATTGCCCTGCTAAGGCATCCCACAGTGCTTCTACATTTCTGCTGATCTGGAATTGATTACATGCTAGTCTGATTAATAGAACACCTTTCAATTTTAGCCAAATCTTAGTCTCACCCTCTCGTTCAAGAAGGATCATCAAAAGAACCCAACTATCAATAATTACCATGAACAGCCAAAGCGCAAGCTCCATTACTCTCACATCACAGACTGGTTGGTGGCCTCTGTTTCTTACCGTCTTTCCCCCCCGGTGTAGCTACCTTTGCTTTCTCAACTCTCTAACCCTTCTTAGCAACTCCATGATGCATGTGTTCCTCCAGTAACCCCTCCCCCATGTTAAACTCCCAAAATGCAGTCACTGCACACCTCAATTCATTTGTTCTCTTTTCCCATGTTTGTGGAACTGCCTTCCTGAGACTGTTCAACCCCACTCTTCCCTCCAGGGATTTAAGTGGACAGTACAGTACCTTCTCATGCCATCTCTAAACCCTACCTATTGCACACTTACACTCTCTCCTCTTTGTGCCCAACTGTTACACCCTTGCCTTACTTTAAGTACATTGCCTATTTACCCTCTGTCGTGTTCTTCCTGTTCTTTGTCTTTCGTTTGCAGCATATGGCTGCAGGTAGCATCACTTGACGGGGGTGTGGCCATGCCGCTGATGCAATGCCCATTGAGGAATTTAGAAATTAGCGAAGGTGCTGACTGTAGCTCGCCTACCCTTTGCGAAGGAGACCATGGGATCTTTAACGTCCACCAACTAAGCAACTACTACTGGCAGACGGAATGCGCAGTTTAACTTCCATCTGAGGGACAGCACACACATAGATGCCTCGCCCTGCCTGTGAAACACCAGGATGACAGTTTATAGCTGGGCCGACATTCAAACCCAGGCTAGACAGCTCAGAGGTAAGTGTGTCACACTTTCATGGACCTCAATCTTGTATCGAAAGATAAATTAATGGTGGCCATGTTTTTTACAAATATGCATAAAGGGGTGCCCATTTCCCCTGGTACAGGGCCATTCCTTCCTGCATGAGGCAAAAAAAACTTTTTTTAACAAGCATTGATCCAATAATCCCATTGAAAGAACCCCAAACAGAGTGACAAGCATGCAGACCATATGTGTAAGGCTAGGCTGGAGTCCCTATATACTCAGAGTAGTGACAACTTGCAATTAGAAGCCATTTTGTTTCCATCGAGTGCAGCGCACCAAACCTGTGCCCATTGTGCGTGAAGCATAATGTGTCCGTTTTCTCATCAAGTTGTCTTTCTCCTCACCCAAAAGGGAGATTATATTACTTTATGCTCTTTCATTCTTCCAACGTGTCAGAATAAGCACAGTCCAATCAGACAGGATTGATTTAACCTTAAAACATAATCACAGAAACCACGGCAAATTGAAGTGTAATGAGCGAGTAAAGGCTCACACTGATTGTCTAATTTGAGGTGTGTAGAACGAGTGAGTAAAAGAAACACACAGGTAGTGACAGAATGCAGGAATTTCAAAGAATTGGACAAAGGAAAGTGAAAGACAGACATGGAGGCACACCATCAATGCCAGATGCACACACCATCAAGAGAATAGAGAATTAGAAAAAATAATTGAGTGCAAAGAAGAGAAAGAGCTTGAGAAAATTGATTGATTGATTGATTGTGCGCTCTGTCTGAAGGCAGGTTATTGGCTGCTTAGCCATGATACTGGGTGATGCTGGGTGGTTTGCCATTGCCTTCCCAGCATTTAGTCAGGGCAGGAATTTGTAATTTGTTCAGGATGCCGGTGATGGCTTGCGCTACTCTTCATGAAGGACACCGTGGGATCTGTAACATCCACCAACTCATGACAGCAGATGAGACAGCCGGCTTAACGTCCATTTGAGGGATGGAACGCACATTGATGAATCACCCTGCCTGTGAAACACCGGGATGACAGTTTTATAGCCGGGTTGGCATTCGAACTCAGGGTAAACAGCTTAGAGACGAGTGTGTGTACCTCTACTCTGAAGCCGAGGCCAGCTCGTTGAGAAGGTATGGATGGGAAGTCTTTCTTTACAATCAAACCAAACAGGAAAGAAGAAATTTAGAAAGAACAAAGAAGGAATAAAAGAGGGCTGCATTAAAATGGAGATGACATAAGTGAAGGGGTTATTTTTTCCATCTCTTCATTAATTTTACTTAGCCCAAGTCCTGTGCCACTGACAACATGCGTGTGCACTGTGCATGTAATCCTTCATTCCTTTCTATTCCTATTAACGCTCTCATTTTTTTCAGGACAATATACTGTTTTGCTAAAAGCTGAGGCCAAAGGCAAAGGGATCCTGAATTATTTTGGAATTAACCATGTCATGGACCATGATATGATGTTAACCAATGTTAACTGCAACACTTGTTTCAATGATGATTTATGTCTGGTTGTGAGTTATACCCAACTGCCAACTACAATATGATTACAACACCACACAGAAATGCACGGACACAGGGCGACAACTTACTTGGCATAGAAACGACCCCGAAATCGGTTTCCATCTCAGACGAGAAACTTTATTCTTCCAATTTTTTTAAGTCTCCGCTGACGAAGTCGCAAGAGGCATTATCTTTTTGGGTTGTCTGTCCGGCTGTCCGTCCGTACGTCTGTGATAGGTTTTCACTCCCACGATAATTTAAGAACGGCTGAAGGGATCTTAGTCACACTTGGTACAAGTTTGTATGATGATGCAAAGATGAACTGATTAGATTGTGGGGTCAAGATGTTAAATGTCAGAGGCATATCAGTCGACGTTGAGGAGTGCCGTTCTAGTTCCCTTCTGTCATCTGCAGGGAATCTATACATTTTGAAACCCTTCTCTGATCGATTGGTGCACTGAATGGCACAGCATCCTGTCATTTCACAAATAATGATGAGCTATCGACTATTGTGTGCTCATTCAATGAACGATTGTGGAAACAAAATGGTGCCCATGACCCACGTGACCAGACATTTCCGGGATGATTCATGTCGCTACTCCGATTATGTAGGGACTCTAGGCTAGGCTAACTACACAATTAAGCAAAATATAATTTCAGCCAAAATAGTACACACATGGCTATCTTTAATGTAACCATGCTTTAAAGATTTTTTGTGGATTTACAGAGAATCACTAGCCTCCTTGACCCCAACATTTTAATTCATCTTTTACAACCATGTTATTATCCACAAACTTATTCAAAATGCTGGTGTAATGTCCTTACCAAATATCTTGTTTTTTAATTATTGCAGTGTCCCTTGCAAGACAAGTCATTTCATTTTTACCTTTGACCATGTTCCCATTAGAAAATCCTCGGCCTCTTCAGCATTTGTGCCGGTTGAACATTCGAGCAGCAATGAAGCAAAAGCAACTCTGTTCCCCCACAGCACTCAGCAGTCTCTCTTTACCTCCAGCAATCCTAGCCTACCTCCTCTTCCAGGAACATGACAAATGCACAGACATGATGTGTGTGCTTACCACTCGAAGCACTTGTAACAATCAAGTATAGAGGGGTGGTATGCTCATTTCTCTCCCACCTTCGGGAAGGTGGGCCCATCAGTCCCAGTCAGCAGGATTGGGGACTGGGCATAAAAACATGTGCTCATATCTCTCTCTCTCTTGCCTGTGACTGGCGGACATTGCGATCTTATCTCTGGAGAGCCCCTCACCCACTTCTGCCCTGGTCCTGCTTGGGGATTCTGGTCCATTCCCATGCTGCACACTCAGGTTCTGCAGTAGCTTGGGGCTTCCCTATCTTTTGCCGGATTATTGTGCATGGAAATTGGTGCCACGGGGGAGTTATTTCTTTTGCTGGTATTGGGGGTTTTGTGTGGTCTTTTGTCTCACGGAATGTAGTTAAATCATGTCTTTTGTGAATTCATTTTTATTATTATTATTTCTTAAGCACCAAGTGACTTGTGTTGCTGCCATTTTGTCACGCCGATACTTGGGTTGATTTGGTATTCCTGGAGGGATAAGTTGGTAATAATCCCGATTAATAACCGGCATGGTGCTACATCATGCCGGAATCATTGTTTGCCGTCAGTTTGTAAATAAACAGTGACAGCTCTGACATCTTTGAAGCCATAGACTTTGGCATGATCGGTAACCGCTTGGTTGTGTCCCTTTCGCGTGGCCGCCGTCTTTGCGAACATACACACTATCCCTTAAATAGGTACCTATTTTTATTTATTGAATACAACAAGCATACTTGTACACAACTTTACAGTTGAATATGGAACTGTTAAGAGTATATCACCTGACTCACGGTGTATGTTACGTATGAGATTTACCCTGTCATCTTGTTTATTTTAACTCCCTTTCTTTCCTCAATAATAACGAAAGGAGCAGTGGACAGGGTTCTTCCAAGGGCAGATATTATTCCTCAATGCAGAATCGTACAGCGTAAGAGAGCTCCCACACCCCAGCGGGTGCAGCACAGAGAAAGAGGAAGAAAAAACACAACAGCCACACTTCCGCCTCCTCTCCGAGCTCAAAACAAACAACAGAAGTGACTCAAAGAAAATCCATGAATTCAAATAACCAGTAATCGGCAGCATTTGCTTAGCTAGACTAATAAGTGTGTGTGTGTGTGTGTGTGTGTGTGTGTGTGTGTGTGTGTGTGCGTGTGTGTCCTCCAAAACCATGAAACCTTGTGGTCTGAAACTTTGCATGCATACTAAGGGAACTCCAAGGTAATGGAAGAATGAAATTGGGTGTTTGGATTAATTGAAACACCCCTTTTGAACATAATTAATGGCTTACCTCCATAAAAGGTTTATCCTTGGTCAGCCCAAGTTCGCCTCACAGGGGTCTTAACCACCATATTGATTCGGCCGATTCAAACGTGCCTTGCCTTGGAAACACAATCTACTCTGAAAGACTAATTGAAGTATATAATCAAAATATGAATTCAGATTTGAGGATCAGATCTCATGGACTAATCTGGAGTGAAATCTGAAAATGTTCCCAAATTAGCTATTCTTATAACTAAGCGTATTTATTTAAGAAAGGCTATGCTTCTACTTTCTCCATATTTACACAAGAACATGTGAAATTTCAAAAGCATTAAACTTAACTTTTCCTACTGTTCTGAAAATTATATTGAGTGAAGAAAGGATTAAGGAATATGCCAGAAGTGGAACTTCATTGAGTGCAACATGGCGTGAGTAGTGGGTATGGTGACCGTGGCTCAGTTCTCTGTGGGGAAATCCCTGGAGTTTGGAAGGCAAAATAAATTCGAGGATTAGAATGGGTAAAGCAAACTTGGAGTTATAGAGAGAATTGGAAAATGTTTTCAGTGGCTCCAGAGCAATGAATCCCCACGCCACGGCAGGATGGCCGAGAGGCACGCACACTCGCTCGAAGCTGTCTAGTCTGGGTTCAAATCTCAACCCAGCTATAAACTCTCATCCGGGTGTTTCACAGGCAGGGTGATTAATCAATGTGTCTGCCGTCCCTCAGATGGACGCTAAACTGGACGTCACATCTGCCGGAATTAGTTGGTGGACATTAAAGATTCATTCACGGTGTCCTTCGCAAAGAGTACGGGAGCTATCTCCAGCATCCTGGCCAAATTCCAACTTCCTGCTCTAACCTACAGGGGCACTGCAATCAGCAGCACTGCCACAACCTCAGTAAATGATGCCACTGCAGCCTTGTGCTGCACAGGAATAAAAGAAGACGACCAGACTCCTTTGTATAGGGCCCTGTCACACCTTGACGTTTTAGCCAGCAATGGCAACGTATAAAAATGTATGTAAAACGTTGGCGTACGCTGAAATTTTGATGTTTTTTTTTAAAGTTTTGGGCGTATTCATAACGTGTTGGTCGTATGCAAACATATTAGTAACGGGCACAGAACGTTTCGTTGTGTTATTGATAACTTTTACCAACGAATGCTTAGCCTGTTGTCGGCGTTCACAACCTATGCCCAACGATAGTTTAACTTACGCATAGCGCGCTAAACGTATCGCCGGCGAACTCGTGGCGTAGCCTGTTAAGAACCTGCCGACGCCGATTTAAATCATAACCGCCTGAGAATTTGAAGTGTCAACATGCAGTCACACCTGACGATTTTGCCAGCGTATGCCGGCCTATGAAAAATGTGTCTAAAACGCTAGGCGCACGTCAAATACGGTATAGGTAAGTTGTGTATACGTTAAGAGTAGGCTGGAAACAATGAAGTACGCTGTCATATTACGTGGTACGTGTAATACGTCGTGAAATTTCAAGCATGCTGAAAATTTTACGACGTACTCGGCGTATGGCTAACACGTTCCGCTGCGTTGTCATATGTTCCTGGCAGCCTCCGCGATCGTTTACACACGACGGACACACGTTACTTGTAGGTTACTCATAAGTCGAAACACGTCAAGGTAATATTTAACATACCCGCAACCTAATTTCAACCAATGGGTAACGTCCTTTTAACCTATGAGTAGCGTGCTCTGAACCTATGTTTAACGTGCTTGAAACCTATGAGTAACGTGCATTGAACCTATTTGTAACTTGCCTTAAACCAATGACTAGCGTGCTATGAACCTATGAGTAACGTGCTTTAACCTATGTGTAGCATGCTTTGAACCTAAGTATAACGTGCTTCTAACCTTTGAGTAACATGCTATGAACCTATTTGTAACGTATCTAAAACGCACATTGTCGTATGTAGACGAATTAGATTCGACGTCTTCCGGACGACCACAGCACTTCTGAACGTGTTTCTTAACTTACATCTACCGTGTATGACGTATTGGCAGCGTTAAGGGGAATTGGTATATACAAATGGGCTTCACAAGAGGAACCCATCATTGTTCCAGACTCCATGTTGAGTAGATGTCAATGCCAGTAGTATCAGTAGTAGTAATACTATTAGCAGTATTTGGTGTGCGTGACAGTAGTAATAGTAGTAGTAGTAGTTGTATAGTAGCATTGGCAGTAGTAGTATGTCTATGTCAGTAGTAGTATGTGAGCGTGATGGGAGGGTGTGGGTGATGATGGATCCTCTTATCGTCCACGAATAGGAGACTATTTGCACCATTGTTCGATGTTCTTTTCGCTATTTTTTTTTCTCGTTCCCACGATGAAATATTTCTTTGTTTTACTTTTTAAAGTATTAAAAACGACTTTGACAAATGCATAATGTACTAGTAATGAACACAGAACGCTTCAATAACTTATAGATAAGTTATACCAACGATTGTTTATGTGTTTTAGTCGTCCACAACCTATGCCCAACGATAGTCTAGCGTATGCATAGCGTAATAATCCCAAGCCGTTATTCATATGTTATAAATAAGTCACGGGTACCTAAACATTACTTTGATGTGTTTCGACGTATGAGGAACTTTCAAGTAGCGTGTTGCGAAGTGTGAACAACGTTCTTGTAGCGTGCTTACAAAACGTTACTCATAGGTTAGAAATAAGTTTCGGGTATGCAAATGTTACCTCTACGTGTTCGACTTATGAGTAACATACAATTAACGTGTGTCAACGATCGCATAACGTGCCTACAAAGTATGGCCAGCGTAGCGGAACGTGTGAGCCAAACGCCGAGTACGTCGTAAAATTTCAAGCATGCAAAATTTTTTGGACAACCAAAAAGTACAACGTTTTAAACCAGCGTAATACGACCTATGGTAGTGTTTTTCAGCGCACCTAACGTACACAAACGTACCCATAACGTATTCGACGTGTGCCAGCGTTTTAGACAAATTTTTCATAAATCGGCATACGCTGGCTAAATCGTCAAGGTGTGACAGCCCCTATAGTATTTTATTGTAATAATATTTAATTAATTTACTCTGAAAAATTTCCACTCCATTGTGAAAATTTAAACACAAGCGATTTTGATGCATGTACCTATTTTGATGTGTTGTTTAGAGAGTGCGTTCCGATTGTCTGACAACAAAACAGATTTCGAATATATTTTTCACATGGTTAACGAAATGTGGGCTGCTCTAGAGTTGGACCACCAACCAATTTACATGTTCTAGCCCTTGATGGAAAAACATTCAATCTTGTCCATCCAAAAGCATGACAATGACATGTTCAATTTTGTTGATATTTCTGTTCAATATTTTGCTGCTTGATAAATAAAACGATTGTCTCTAAATATGTGCTTAATTGTGGTAGTCCAATAGATGTATGTATGTTAGATCCCAGGTACCTTTGTGAGAGGAGGGAGAAAAGGTGAAGGTTGGAGGAGGAATGGGTATTGGTGTGGTGGGAGGAGGCATGGGAAGGGTGGGAGGAGGGATCAGACAACAGAGAGTCCACAACAGTACGTTTACACTTTGCCAACTTTCAAACTTTTCCAAGTACAATTTGGCAATTGGTGAGATGGAGGAGCCCATAACACAACCATGTTGTTGTCTGAAAAAGTAGTCTCTAGTATGTGAAGTAGGTTGAGTTCAAGAAAGTGTTGTGCTGGAGGATTACAGTTGTTCCAAACTTAAGTTGTGGTTGAGGTTATGCAGATGATACCTTTGTGGTTATGAAGAAGTGTCACCAAACAGCAATAATTATTTAATTACCTGAACAGTGTGGGCATGAACATCCAGTTCATACAGGAACCATAACAACAATGATCAGTTAGCCTTTCTTGATTGCAATGTCCACATGAATGACGACGGCCGCTTGAATTTTGAGATGTACAGGAAACCCACGCATACCAACCACTATTTTCAGTTTGATTAACACCACCCACTGATCCACAAATTATCTGTCATTCGCACTTTTTTCCGTCATGCAGATACTATTCCGACCACACAGGAGGTGAAGGGGAAACTACATGAGAAGGAGAATATCAGGAGTGCTCTTCGAAAGTGAATTACACCGCATGGTCTATTTTAAAAGCGGGAAGTAGCAAAAACAACAACACGCAGAGGGAACAACAACAGGACCCAGCTCAAGAAAATATGACACAATCGTGACCATTCCGTATGTGGCTGGGCTAACTGAAAAGTGAGAAGATTCTTCTCCAAGTTTGAAATTGTTACATCACACAAACCATATAGAATTCTGCAAAGCCAGTTTGTAGTTCATGCTAAGGCCAAGATCCAGAAGGATGGGAAACGTGACTTGGTGCATGGCATCTGATGTGGAGACCCATCATGCACCGAGACCTACATCGGAGAAACTCGGAAAACCCTTAAGGCCTGTATGAACCAACATCGTCGTCAAGCTTATGAAGAGGCTTTGAACTCTGTTGTGTATATGCACTTGATTGGAGAACAAAAGTGGTTTGCTCGAGGTGTACAGGAACCCATTTGGAAAAGAGTTGAATCACCATCTCTCAACAAAAATGGCGGTTTGTAATTTAATCTGCCACGTATGTGGGACAAAGTAATAACATCTCTTCCACGCATTCTGCAATCATGATGCGATGCCCGGATTGATCTGCAGACCAACTCAGCTTACCAATAGCTGAGGTCACGTGGCGATGTTCAAGCTTCTTCTTAACTTTAACATCTGCCGTGACCATGGCAAGTGGTTTCTCCTCGAAACGTCGACTTTACCGACTAGTAAGTCCAGCTTTTTTCAATTATAAACTTCTACTGTTTTAATTCGACTGGATTAATAATAACATCCTGCATCAATTTTCAGGGAGCTACAGTTACCAGATTAAAACAAGTTTTCTTTAAGATCATAAAACAACACCAAATAGAATTAGTGAAATACAATATGAATAGTAAAAATATTATTTATGAGATATTTATATAATTACATTATAAAATTTATATATATATATATGTATATATGTATATGTATAAGGAGACAATTCAAATCTACTTCAGTGGTTGCTCGGAGACGGAAACCGGTAAAAAACCGTTTATAAATAACCGTTTGAATATTTGAACAGTTTGTTCAGAGGTGAGTGGGACTGGGGTGGTCTGGTTGGTGTTGTGTGGTAGGTATATGTATATTTGAGTAAGATGTGCATGATTTCATGTATTGTCATATCATAGAATGTGTAACGGGAGTTGTAACTATGTGATAATACATTAAATTCTCCGGAGAGTAAAGTCTGCTTCGTGATGTTGCATTGACGGGTTGACTGACTGCATGGACGCAACTGAGGTTGTGGATCCGCTGTTTGGAGAGGTTCTGGGATGAAAGGATTGAAACCTCGAGGAAGAACGGTGCCCAGCTGATGATCCGTGCAGTTGGAAAACCATCCATTTGCTTTCAGGTTAAGCTTCTTACTTTAGGTAAGGAACTACGTTTTGAGGTTAACATAATTTACAACAATCCTTTAAATTACATTTCAGGAATAGCCAATACTGTACAATTGTGTGTGTGTGTGTGTGTGTGTGTGTGTGTGTGTGTGTGTGTGTGTGGTTTAGAAACAGAAAATGAAAAAACGAGTTGCGTGTGTCTGCATGTTCATTCAGTCGCCTGCGCTACCCCACACTACAGTACATAGATCACTCTGCTAAACAAAACAAAAATACATCCTATTCTCCTTTGTAAAAGCTGGTCGATGGATCAAAGTACAAAGTGTGGCACCATGGTGTCACACATAGCCTCAGTATCACTGGTGTGTTTTTCTGTTGTTGTTGGTTTTAACGAGATCGCATTGTTTCCCTTTTTAGGCGATATGCTTTCATTTAGAATGTTATTTCGTTTCATTAGGAGCTTGGAGCCAAATCCATCCACAACTTTTTGAGATATCCTGCTATTTGCCATTTTAGCCCTATCCTTCAGTGGTGAAGAATCAGTTAAAAAAAATCTCGGATCCGGATTCCGATCTTCACCAAAATCGAACCAATTCTACCTTGTTACATACCAAACAAATTCACCAAGTTTCGCCCGAATCCGTCCACAACTTTGAGATATTTTGTTCACAAACAAACAAACAAACGGGTTAAGCCAACATATTATCCCCTCTCGTTTTCAGTTGTCCTACCCTTCCTCCCGCCCATGGTTCACTGAAGCTTGTGGTGAGGCAGTTGTCCTGAAACAACTTGCCCTTTGCCTCATGGAAAACAAACCCAACTGAGGTAATCTCAGTTCCTTCCATAAAGCTCGGAACAAGTGTGGTATCTCCCCTCAGGAGAGCCAGAAAACAACATATTTCTAAGCTCAAGTCTGAACTTTCAAACCTCTCCCCTCCTCAAAATCCTGGTGGCATCTAATCAAATCTGTTTCTGGTGTATGTTCCCCCTCCATCCCCTCCCTTACCTCAAATGCCCCCACTGCTGATACCGCACGTGAAAAGGCTGAATGCCTAAACTCAGTGTTTGCAGCTAAATCTTGTGTCCAAAACCCATCACTTTCTCTACCCACCTTACCCAGTCGCACCCAACTGTCCCTGGACTCTGTGTCCTTTTCTCCTGACAAGGTGGAGAGCTTGCTGTCAAACCTCGACTCAGATTCTGCAACCGGTCCAGACGGCATCAGCCCACGTGTCCTAAAAACCTGCTCTTCTGCTCTTGCTCACCCTCCCCCTGTTCTAGTCACCCTCTCATTTGCTCAAGGTCATCTGCCATCTGCTTGGAAATCAGCAAACATTATCGCCCTGCATAAAAAAGGTGCAAAAACAGATCCCTGCAACTACAGACCAATCAGCCTTCCCCAATCATCAGCAAAGTTATGGAATCCATCATCGCTTCAGACATGAAATCCTTCCTCTTCTCCAATGGCTTGATTTCCGATCATCAATTTGGTTCAGACCAGGTCGCTCTACCCTGGATATGCTGCTTCTGCTCTCCCAACAATGGATGGAGGTCCTCAATGCCAGACATGAAATCCGAGCCGTATCCCTGGACATATCACGTGCCTTTGATACGGTCTGGCACCCTGCCCTCTCACAAACACTCTTCCTATGTATCCAAGGCCATCTCCACTCATGGCTCGCAGACTTCCTCTCCTGTCGCAGTCAACGTGTGGCCCTAAATGAAGTTCTTTCATCCCCTCTTCCTGTCCAGGCTGGAGTTCCTCAAGGTAGCGTTCTGGGCCCTGTTCTTTTTCTGGTTTCATCAATGATCTCTCCGACTCTTTGGAAAATCCTCTATATCTCTTTGCTGATGACTCCACCCTCTGCGTACCATCGGTCATCGCTCAGACCGGCAAGCAGCAGCTTCTTCGCTCACTGCAGATCTGGGTAAAATTACAAACTGGTCCAACACGTGGAACATGTCTTTCAATCCGGACAAATCTCACACTCTCACTATGTCTCTCCGAAAGGACCGTTTAGAAAACGCCCCTATCCACTTTCTCAACAATCCTCTGAAGAAGTCATTTCTTTCAAGCTTCTGGGTCTCACTATCTGCCATGACCTTTCCTGGGAAAGCCACATTTCAAACCTCGCCTCTAAAGCCAGTTGCCGACTGGGAATCCTCTGTCATGCAAAGTCCTTCCTCGGCCCACCTGAGCTCCTGACCACTTACAAAGCTTTCGTCTGCAGCCTGATGGAGTACTGCTCTCGAGCTCTCCCCTCTGGGCTGGTGCTCTTGCCTCCCACCTTTCTCGGCTTCAGGCTGTGGAAACCAAGGCATTTCGGATCATTGACATCTCCCGCAATGAGGCTGAGTCTATGGGCCTCTCACTCTCTCACCGCAGGCTGGTTGTGGTCTTTCTGTCTTCTACTGTCTCCTCTCCAGCCTCGCCCCCCTGCTCTCTCTGCGATTTGTCCTCACCACATTTCTGCAGGGTGCTCAAGGTCCGTCAACAACCCCCTTCTGGTAAAACTACCAAAATCACGAATCACTGCTCACCTTCACTTTCATTCCTCTTTTTCCCCACCTTGGAATAAACTCCCTCACTCTATTCAATCCCATTCTTCCCTCCAGGCCTTCAAAACAGCTGTTCACCACCACCTCTTATCATCCCCCATCCAAATCCTCGATTTTCTACCCCCGATAATCCACCCAAGCCCACCTCCTTCAAATTCCCTGCTTTCCTTCCTGAAAGTCCCTGTAATGTCCATCTTGTATTCCCCATGTTACCCGCCCCATCCCTCTCCCTTCCACAGATCTCCTAATGTTTCTGTTCCCCACTGTTTTGTCCTTCCCACTCCCGCCCCTCTTGTCTCATGCCCCCTTGCTGTGCATTGTGTGTTCGCTCTCATACGAGCCTCGACAAGGATACAAAAAAACCCCCAAAAACCAGATAGGGCTGACAACATAACCTCCATCCACCTTCGGTTGCAGAGGTAAAAAATCTCGATGAAATTAAAATCATTAAATTTCATTGAAATAACTAAAATAATGAAATTATTTCATGATTAAATTTCGCTCTGCCCACTCAATGGTACTCTCACTCTCCTCACACTTTGCCAACTCAGTTATATCTCGCAATTCACTCCCGACATCCGATACATCAAAGGAATCGTGAACTCAGCAGCCGATTCGCTCTCACCCATCGAGGTATTGGCGTTGTCTTCTTCCAGCACACTGACCATCAATTTTAATGCACTTGCAGCAGCACAAGGAGAGAACACAAAGTTTCACCTTCTGCAGTCTGCAGCAGGTTCGCTTACATTTTGCGAGGTACCACCACTCCCAGGGACAAACACTACCCTCGTGTGTAATACATCGATGGGACAGTCATGCCCTTTCGTTCCTGCAGCATTCCGTCATATAGTCTTCGACACTTTCACTCACTTGCGCACCCAGTTATTCGAGCAACCCAGAGACTCATCGCCACATGTTATGTCTGGCCATGCATCAATGCTGATGTGTGCCACTGGGTGAAGCAATGTCTTCAGTGTCAACACTCCAAGATACAATGTCATACTTGTCACACCACTTGGTAGCTTTTCAACACCAGATAAGCGTTTCGACAGGGTCCATGTGGATCTTGTCAGTCTCCGAACACCCCCAAATGGGCACCGCTATTTAATGACTTGTGTTGACCACTTCACCCATTGGCTGGAGGTGACACCGATAGCTGACATCACTGCACCTACCATTGCCAGGGCCTTTATCCACACCTGGATCACATGTTTTGGTGTTCCATAAACCATCACTACGGATCGTGGTAGCCAGTTCGAATCGGCTCTATTTCATGAGTTGATTTGACTCCTTGGTACCGACCATGTGCGAACCACTGCTGACCACCCAGAAGCAAATGGTGTGGTGCAGCATTTCCATCGCCAAGTCAAGACTTTCCTGAAAGCACAAGACAAGTCCACGCACTGTATGGACATCATACCTATGGTCCTGCTTGGTACGCGAGATGCTCTTAAAGATGATCTTGGATGTTTCACTACAGAGCTAGTGTACGGTGCACCGCTTCGTTTCCCAAGAGAATTCTTCTCATCGTCCAATGACACCTTGCCCAACGCCACCAACTATGCCAACCAACTTCGTATTGCCACGCAGGGCCTCCGGGGACACCAACACGTACCCCTTCATCAAGCCCGGTTGTTATTCCCCAGTAATTTTCTATGTGCACCCACGTATTCGTGCGGTGTGACGCTGTCCGGACACCCTTGCAATATCCATATCACGGACATTACAAAGTTCTACAACACCCTGAGAAGACCTTCATACTCCATATTAATCTGACTGTCCAGATCTGACTGTCCCACTGAACAAAGGGTCGACATCGACTACAACAATACCCTTACCGTCGTTTACGACTCACTCTGAGCGTCATGTACACTTCCCAACACTTCGCGCTTCTCACCTTCAATCCTCATGTCACCATGACCTCACTGGACACATTTTACATTCTCACACTTTTTCATAATTTGGGGGGTGACAGTTCTGACTTTACAAAGGTTATATGGTTTATCTCTGTGAGTTTCAAAGCAAAAATATATTTGATAACACCCGATTTCCGACCTGTTTGCCGTATTAATGTGTTTTCTAAATTACTGAGCAAAATTTTTTCCCACCCGTTAAACGCAGCTGTTTATAAAGATTAATGTTTGTGCACATTTCCTCGAAACGTCTATATAAATGCAACATTGTTTTTTGGTGAAAGCTGCTCAAGGATTTGGGGTTGTATACAGTACGTACTGTTGGAAGTTGGTAATCACATATGGATATGTTATATTTTTGGTAAGATGTGCATGATTTAATGTATTATTATAAAATAGAATGTGTGATGGGAGTTGTAACTATGAAATAATACATTAAATCCTCCAGCGAGTAAAGTTGATTCGTGATGTTGCATTGACGGGTTGACTAACTGCTTGGACACAACTGAGGTTGTGGATCTACTGATGTGTATCCGTGACCAAAGTTGTGGATCCGCTGTTTGGAGAGGCCCTGGGCAGAAAGGATCGAAATTTCGAGGAAGAACGGTGCCCAGCTGATGCTCTGGGCAGTTGGAAAACCATTAATTTGCTTTCAGGTTAAGGTTCTTACTTTAGGTAAGGGAATCTGTTGTTTTGATTTATACATAATTTAAAACAATCCTTTGAAATATATTGCTGCGGACCTGGGATCGAGGGCAAGAAGGCCATGAGGGGGGGGGGGGGGGGGGAAGCTACCTTGGGTTCCCACAAGACTCTCCGTAATCGCAGGCCTCACACATGAATAACTCCGTGACGTGGCGTGTCGCTAATCGACCGTGAACGCCAATAACTCGACCATGTGACTTAGGGTCCTCTGTCTAATGAATACCGGTTACCTAATTGTCACGTGATATAATACCGGGGGATACGCCCTCAGTACACCTTGTTCAAACCGGATCACCTAACCGGATCAGATGCAGCCGAGTGTAAATGCCAAGGCCGTACCGGCTAGGAAACAGATCGTTGGAGGATAACGTCCCGGATAAGCTAGGATACAGATCATGATGGAACAATGAAGGAAAAGACGAAAACGAGCTGGGAACATTTCTATACAAAGCATTTATTTACAATTAAGCGAGGAAATGTATGTGGCACAGTGAATGGGGTTTATTATTTTGTACAGCAGGGATAACAAGGAATTTGTGGGGTGCGACAAAAGGCAAGAAATTTACAAAAGCAGAAGCGGTCGGCCGGAAGCAGTCGGCCGGAAGTGGTCTCATTCACACATCCGGTGCGACATGGCCCAGAGCCCCGCACCAAGCTCCCGGACCGCCCCTCCCCGGCGACCCCCGTCCCTCGCCACCCGTCCTGCCATGTTCTGGAGACTGGATGAGGATCGTGTTGGTCCCGCGCGCCCATTCGGGGCATCCCCGGCGAGATGCGGTTGGTGCTGTTAACGTGCTTGGCTTGTCCCTGCATCATGCAGTCCGAGTAGCCTGGGCCATGCAGCACGCCTCCATTTGGTGGCGAATTGTATCGATGCCGAGGTGCGAGGAGGTGCGGGATAATTTATCCCGTGTGCGGGAGATGTTGGTGGTCGAGGTGGTGAGTTTTTGATGAGTGAAGAGTGAGCAAGGTGAGATTCCATTGTAAATTGGCATGCAGATTTGAATGAAAGGGCACGCTATGCACGCGCTGGACAGCGTCTTTGTTCTTGTTGTGATTCTTTCACAGGTGGCTGCTTGGTGCGATTATTAATATTGTGCTTTTTTTTTTTTTGGTATACATTGTCGAGGCTCGTATGAGAGCGAACACACAACACAGCAAGGAGGGCATAAGACAAGAGGGTGGGGTGGAAGGACAAAACAGTGGGAATAGAGACATTAGGAGATCTGTAGAAGGGAGAGAGATGGGGCAGGGAACATGGGTATACAAGATGGATATTACAGGGTCTTTCAGGAAGGAAAGCAGGGAATTTGAAGGAGGTGAGTTTGGGGTGTATTAACGGGATAGAAAAGATCGAGGATTTGGATGGGGGACGATAAGAGGGTGGGTGAACAGCTGTTTTGAAGGCCTGGAGGGAAGAATGGGAATGAATAGAGTGAGGGAGTTTATTCCAAAGGCAGGAAAAAGAGGAATGAAAGAGTGAAGGTGAGCAGTGATTCGTGATTTTGGTAGTTTTACCAGAAGGGGATTGTTGGTGGATCTTGAGCGCCCTGTGGAAATATGGTGGGGACAAATCGCAGACAGAGCGGGGGGGGGGGGGGAGACCGGAGAGGAGACGGTAGAAGACAGAAAGACCACCGCTTGCCTGTGGTGAGACAGTGAGAGGCCAAAGACTCAGCCTCATCGTGGGAGATGCCAATGATCCGAAATGCCTTGGTTTCCACAGCGTGAAGCCGAGAAAGGTGGAGGCAGGAGCACCAGCCCAGAGGGGAGAGCAGTTCTCCATCAGGCTGCGGACGAAAGCTTTGTACGTGGTCAGGAGCTCAGGTAGGCCGAGGAAGGACTTTGCACGACGGAGGATTCCCAGTCAGCGACTGGCTTTGGAGGCCAGGTTGGAAATGTGGCTTTCCTAGGAAAGATCATGGCAGATAGTGAGACCCAGAAGCTTGAAAGAAGAGACCCAGAAGCTTCTTCCAGAGGATTGTTGAGAAAGTGGATGGAGGTTTTTTTTCCAAATGGTCCTTTCGGAGAGACATAGCAGAGTGTGAGATTTGTCCAGATTGAGAGACATGTTCCACGTGTTGGACCAGTTTGTGATATTACCCAGATCTGCAGAGAGCGAAGAAGCTGCTGCTTGCCGGTCTGAGGGATGACAGAGGGTACGGCAGAGGGTGGAGTCATCAGCAAAGAGAGAAAGAGGATTTTCCAGAGAGTCGGAGAGATCGTTGATGAAAACCAGAAAAAGAACAGGGCCCAGAACACTGCCTTGAGGAACTCCAGTTTGCTTGCTTGCATGATTTGATTTGTACCATGGATAAAAGGAAAGGGTTGAAATGGAAATCAGGATTGAATGGAAGATAGAGATATAATTAGACCTAGTTATGAGACCCACGCAACGCACTTCATCCCGTTAATCCACAAGACATGAGGGAAGGTCTGACTGCATGAAGACTAACAAAATAACTGCCTGGGGATCACTGTATGTTGGGTGTCATTGCCTTAAGCTGGTATCTCACTGGGCTGCGACTAGTTGGAGAAACAAAATTGCGATTAAAACAAAACAGCGATAATTTCACTTGGAATCACACTGAATTTATACTAAAACACATTTGCGTATGTCTCACGAATATCGCACGAATGTCCCACGAACTCCCGGCGAAATTTGGGATGAACTTCGCCTGGAGTTCGCATACATGTCGAACGACATTCGCGCGATGTTCAGGTGACAAAACTGAGATTTTTTTGGCACATGCACCTGTCGTGCGACGGTCACACGACAGCTGTGCGTGACATGATTGAGAAATCGGGACCATATATATATATGAGGCCTCTCCCTTCCAGCAATCATATTGTCATCAGACGTCAAGCGAGATGGACCGCAGTGAAGAAGTGCAGAACCTGCTGGATGAGGACCTCAACCTGGATGAGGACAGGCCGACATGCTGAAGGCTGCAGCATGTCTCCTTGCTGCTGCTGTGGTCAAGAAGGCCAAGTCCAAAGCCAGAGAAAGGAGGGCCAGAAGAGAAAGAAGAAAGAAGAGTGTTTGGGTGAGAGAATGGCTCTTGAAGAGACACAAGTATGGCATGTATGAGAAGCTCATGAAGCACCTTAGAGAGGGGATGTCAAGTCCTTCAGGAACTTTGTCAGAATGGACCCAGAGATGTTCAACACATGGTGGAAGAAGTCACCCCTAGGCTTGAGAAGAAAACAACCAACTTTAGAAAGCCTCTGTCCCCTGGACTCAAGCTGGCCATCACTCTAAGGTATCTAGCCACTGGGGATTCTTACAAGTCGCTGGCCTATGGGTTCGGGTTGCCCCAACATCCTCGTCATTGTTGTGCCAGAGGTGTGCCAAGCCATCTACGACCATACAAGAGACGCCTTCAAGTGTCCCAACAGAAAGGAGTGGAAGGAGGTGGCTCAGGCTTCTCAGACAAGTGGAACTTCCATCACTGCTGTGGCTGCATAGATGGCAAGCATGTGAGGATAAAAGCTCCACCTCACTCTGGCAGTCTGTACTACAACTACAAAGGCTTCTTCTCCATCATTATGCTGGCCACTGGGGATGCCAACTACAAGTTTATGTATGTGTGTGGGTGCCTATGGTGCTGATCTGATGCTGGAATCTTCAGAGAGGTGGACTGTATCATGCTCTGGAGCAGGACAAAGCGGTCTGCCAGCAGTCAACCCCTGAAGATGGTGACAACTGATATCCCTACTTCCTTGTTGGTATGATGCATTTGCCCTCAGAAGCTGGATGATGAAGCCACACTCCAAGAGAGAAATGACAGCAGCAGAGCGCATCTTCAACTACAGGTTGTCCAGGGCCGTAGGATTGTGGAGAATTGTTTTGGCATCTTGGCCAACAGGTATGTACACATATATTTAGCATTTCATGATACATCCTGTGACTTTGCATGTTTGTTAAAACTGATGGACTTCAACTTTCAATTGATATTTGGTCAATGATTTTCTAATAATGCAATGACTTTACTATGTTTTCAGGTTCAGGTGTCTCCATTCGTGCATGATGCAGAGACCTCAGCTGTCACCAAGATTGTCTTCAGCCTGTGCCTACCAACTTGTGGCTGACAGAATCCTGCCAGAATACAACAAGCAGCAGACAGAGAGGACCCAACGACACAGAAGTGCAACCAGGGGAATGGAGACAGCAAGACCAGAGAACCGTCTCAGTGCCCCAGAGGCAATCAGGCAACACAGGACGCAGTCATGGAACGAGTAAGAGAGTACCTGACTGCGTACTACAATGGTGTGGGAGCGTGTGCCCTGGCAGAACAGTATGGTGGAATGGACATGGAGAAGTGGAGACCATGACCTGAATGATTGCACATGCTGATCTCTGTTCACGTTGATCACGGTGGTACTTCAGTTGCGACCCAGAACATGTGTGCTGTAGCCCAATTGTCTCATCGCTGCACCTGCCTGTGATAGGGCTTGGGTGTGACCATATTTTGTGTGTGACCTAATTTATGTAAAAATATGTGTGACGTGATTTAGGAATGATGGGAAGGTGAAAGGAATGATGGGAAAGTGAAAAGTTTGCATTGAAGGCCATTACTCAGAACAGGAGAGAAAGAGGACAGACAATGCTGTTTACATTTGGACTATGAGGTTTTGGTTTTTTTTTTTGTCATATCTGGATTGAACTATTGTGAATCTATCTACATACATTGCATGGATAACATGTGGATTTCTATGTATATATTAAATTGAGTAGACAATACATTGTGCAAATTTCTGATTAATTTCTTCCGAAAATATTTTCTATTGAATCGCAGTTTTGTCGCACTCTCAGGGGTCCCAGGACAGATTATCTTTTTTTTTCCAATCAGTCACAATTTAGTTTCATAGGTCGCCAATCCCTCACAAAGTTGTCTCACATTTGTCGCACCTTCTGACTCACGGAAACTAAATTGAGAAGGGTTCGAGACCGGTTCGAGACAACCGCGATGACTCTGTGACTATTTTGAGAGAAAATTTGTCGCACGAATTTTTTGCACTTGTTCAAAATTCAAGCGACACCAGAGCGACGTCCTGCGACTCACACGAGGAAATTGAGAACCACCGCGAATGTTTCCAGACATTTTGGGAATCCCGTTCGCATTTTGTCGCGAGCTGTCGCAGCCCAGTGAGATACCGGCTTTAGAGGCATGCGGTTTTGCACAACCGCCACAATATTATATTTCAGGAATAGCCGATACTATACAATTTATTGTGTGTGTGGGTGTGATAGAATTATGAGAAACAGAAAATTAAAAACGAGATGTGTGTTTTGGTCAGAAAGCATAACATTTTCTCTCTGCCAACTCCACTCCCCCAACCTCTCTCTCTCTCTCTCTCTGTCTCTCTCTGTCTCTGTCTCCAGTCATGTCCTGGCGGTGATTATGTGCTGACGGTGATTTATTCCAGGTGGTATTTGTCTCGGACGTATCCAGGCAGTGTTTATGTCCGGGCGGTGTTTGTTTCCGGCACAGTTTGTTCCAAGCATTGTTAGCTCCAGACAGTGTTTGTCTCCGGACCTGTCCAGGCATGTCTGTTTGTCTCCAGGCGCGTCTGGCAGGTTTGTCTCCGGATTTGTCTGGGCAGTGTTTTGTCTCCGGATGTGTCTGGGCGTTGTTTGTCTCCGGACAGTATTTGTCTCCGGACGTGTCCAAGCGGCGTTTGTCTCCAGACGGCTTGCTCCAGATGCATTTTGGTGGGTTTTGTCTCCGGACATGCCTGGACGGTGTTTGTCTCTGGACATGTTCTCCCGGCAGTATTTATAGTATGACCGGTAGAAATGGATTCCAGACAATATTTTGTTCCATGTTCAATGTTATTCTCTGCAGAATCATTTTGATGAGATGGTATGAAATGCAATTAAAGCTCCACCAAACATCTGCTTCGCTCCACCACATATTTGCTTTCCCTTCCTCTCACCTCATGCTGTCTTCCTTTCCCCGCCCCTCCTCACTCTCTCCCTCCTCGCTCCCATACTCCTCCTTGCTCCCCCTCCCTCTCTTTTTCCCTCCACCTCCTCTCCCCCCCCACCCCTCTCTCCCTCTTCCCCCTCTTTTTCTCCCCCTCCCTTTAGTATTACCATCAGTGAAGCGACGTGTCGTATTTGCTTGTGTTACAATATGTGAACATGCTTAAATTTAGGTTGATCAGGTGTTTTCCAGTACCGGGTTCAACCAGAAGTGAGACGAGTGAATTGTTCGGTCACGGTTGGATATAAGGATTGACTCGAATTCTGAACGCCTCAGATGTCTTTTTCCTTCCACACTAAAAAACAGCCCCACTCACGCATATGTTTTTTTTGTAATTTACCTCAACGATTTAGACCATAGGGTTACGAGTCGGCTTTCCAAATTTGCAGATGACACTAAGCTTCAGGTAAGGTAGATGGCAGAGAGGGAGGTGATCAGATTCAGCAAAGTGTAGATACTTTCTGT
>CM068954.1:108467958-108478953 GCA_035128595.1 Eptatretus atami | reverse complement strand
TTCGGACCTGAACCAAAATCGAATCGGCTTGTTCTCGTCACCTGACCAACTCATCCGTCTGACAACTCGTCACCTGACAAAACCACTGCCTTGACTTGTCCGCAATCTCCTAATGCCTTTACATTTCATATAAAAGTAAATCATTGCTTCTTGACGTTCATGTAAAATTAATGCACAAACTCATCCGTAAGCCAAAATGGAAAATTAGGAGAAAAGTGGTGGGGTAGGGGTGGGGGGAGGAGAGGCAGGAAAATAAGCCATATATTTAATTGCTATATTCACATTGTACATACTTAATACAAGATTTCAATTTCAACTATTTGCAAAAATCTACCCTCAAGATCAGCTTTAAACATGATATTTCATGCTACAGCATTCAGTCCCATCATAATATATGGGATGCACTGTATCAATGGCATAACATCACTCCAGTAATTACGCAACCAATAGAAGGAATTCATGATTGCACACCAATAATTACACAAGTGATTCGCTTACTGGACAAGTGTGTTTGTCGGTAAGCAGAAATGTCTTTCTTTAGGCTTGTGTGAGAAAGACAATCGCAACACTATTTCTAGCCTCAAGATATTTGTGGTAGTGCAACCCACTTTTTCAAACATATCATCTACTTTTGTTCGCATTTCTAAATTTGGAAAACATCCCGACTCGGTGTTAATGAGAAATACGTGACCAAAGATTACATTTGCATGTGATGAGGTCATTCATGGATCATCATTTCAAGTTAATCTTTGAGGTTATCAGTATGAGGATGGTGTTGGTTGGAAAGTTCTCTTGGCAATGTTAACTCTATCACCAAGTACCAAATTAGATTTACGATGAGAGCCCCAATTTGACCATATAGAGGCAATCACTGCTATCAATTTACAGGTTTGCAATTTTCTTGCAAATTGTGCATCATTTTGCTGGTGGTTTTGTGCGATCATCTCTTAGGGATATATAAGAGCTCAAGAGAGGTTTTGTGCGAAAGGGTAATTGAAAACTTTCCGCTTTAAGGAAGCACGGTTTAGATTACGGAGCAGATTTTCTTCATGAATGAAACTCTTGAAAGAGTTACCTTTTTAGGCGGAAAACTAGCTTCCGAGTACGACTTGCAAATATGCCACAATCACAGGCCAAGTTAAAACCGAACACATCACCGACCTGTATGGAGTTCCATAAGCTCTCTGACGACTCTCAGCTCCGCAAGGATGGACTCAAGCAAGGGGGTGCACGTGCAAGAACAGCGATTAGCAGACGCTGCAAACGTTTAAGACAAGCTTCAAAGGAAGGTCCACAGTGCTTTGCTTTTCATCTACATCCATATATCTACAAATTATTCCCGATATTATATCAATGAAAAGATTTTTAACAGGTGTGTGTTGCAATTAATTGTTATGGAAGTCAAATGATAAGCTTAAAATGGCAGGTAAATGGGAAGCATATATAAGAATAAAACAGCACAAAAACAGAACAAACTTTAAAAGGCGAACTAGTATAAAAAAAATTACCCCGGTGTGGGGGTGACGGTCATCTATCTATAATTCCAGCAATCTGTGTGTGTGTGTGTCTGTCTGTTTGCTGTCTGTCTGTCTGCGACCGCCGTTTCTCGACGACCGCCGTCGTCCGATCTCATGAAACTTGCCAGGAATATTGCCGGGGGCCCGCGATGTGCCTTTTCGAGTTTGATATCCATCAGATGAGCCGTTCCAAGTTACGGCCATTTTACTTCTTTTTCAGTGTTGAAAAGGTGTATATTGGCAGCTGAAGTGTCGTTCCACCTTCTCACCATATATCATGCCAATTTTTTCCCAAATTATTAATAACCGACGACCACGGGTCCGATCGGATTGAAACTTACAGGATATTGCAGGGGCCCCGTGGATGTGCCTTTTCGAGGTTTGATATCTCGGATACGACGCGGTTCCCAAGTTCGCGCCACTTACTGTCGACCAATGACAAGACACGGTGCTATGACATCACGAATGACGTCACAATTAATGTTATTATCTTGCCAAAACGAAGTTTTTGCAAAGATATGTTAGTCAGCTGTATGTTTTTTTTTTGTTTTGTTTGTCTGTAATCACGTATAAAAAATTCTGCAGAGCAGTTATGATTGGAAATTTTTGTAACTTCGCATATCAGAGGCCTATGGAGGTCCCTTTCAGCGCATAAAATTTGAAGTGCAGAGTCAAAGGTCAAGGTCACTGTCGCAAATCAGGGGAGTCGACGAAACCCTTATTTTTTGAGTAATTTTGATCGGATCGTCTTCAAACTTCATGGAATATAGTTCATGGTTCGGCGCTCAGCTGATTAATTTTGGTGGCGATTGCCTTGACCTCATATGTTTTTTTTGTTTTTTTTTGTCTGTAATCACGTATTACATCACTCTGCTGAGCACAGTTATCATTGGAAATTTTTGTAACTTCGCATATCAGAGGCCTATAGGAGTCCCTTTCAGCGCATAAAATTTTGAAGGTCAAGGTCAAAGGTCAGTCACTGTCGCAAATCAGGGGAGTCGACGAAACCCTTATTTTGAGTAATTTTAATCGAATCGTCTCCAAACTTTATGGGAATGTAGTATATGGTCTGGCGCTCAGCTGATTAGTTTTTGTGACGATTGGCCTTGACCTTCATGGTAGCGCCTGAGGTCAAACATATTTGACCCCAAGGTCAAATTTTCAAGTTTAGGAACCATATCGTGTAGTACCTCAAATTGAACACCTCGATGAGTGCTTTCTAGATATGTCAAGCTTCAGACATTATGACGTCATTTGTGACGTTATGAGCAAACATATTTTCATTGTTACTCTGTAGAACGATTCTCATCGGAATCTCTCGTAGGCAGATATTCCTCAAGAGTCGCTCCTGGTGTATAGCAGCTCTGTTCACCTCAGTGTGACCTTAAAGAAGTCACACGTGGTCACCTTTTGCAAGATACGGGTCACCCTAAGGGTACATTGGTTTATTTTATTTATTTATTTATTATTTTATTTTTTTTGCACGATTGACGGTCCGATCTGATTGAAAATTGCCAGGAATATTGCTGGGACCCGCGGATGTGCCTTTTCAAGGTTTGATATTAATTGGATAAGCAGTTCCCAAGTTATGCCATTTATCTGTCGACCAATGACAAGAACCGTGCTATGACATCACGAATGACGTCACAATTAATGTTAATGTATTATTATTTATTAATTTTTTTGCACGATTGACGTCCGATCTGATTGAATCTTGCCAGAATATTGCTGGGGACCGCGGATGTGCCTTTTCGAGTTTGATATTAATCGGACGAGCGGTTCCCAAGTTACGGCCATTTATCTGCGAGAGAGGGGACGGGAGAGAGGAGAGAGTGGGGGCGAGGGAGAGGGCGAGAGAGGAGGGGGTGAAAGGAAGGCGAGACTAGGGGGAGCGAGAGAGAGGGGGCAACACAATTCTTCTTCGTTTGATATGACGTCACAATTGACGCTGGGGACCTGAGTATGTTTCCCAAGTTATGGCCATTTATGATACGGTTGGTCCAATCTAATTGAAATAATGCCCCAATCCAGTCGTCGTTTACGCACCTACGGGCCCGCCCCTACGGGCCCGTACTAGTCTCATAATACCACAAGTTCTCAATGTTCAGTTCAGGTAACGCGAAACAGTCCAAACTAACCGTTTAGATTGAAATAGTTCACAGAGATACACTAGGATAATACTACTCATGACATAATTAATAAATATGTATTGTTCAATTAGTACCTGGATTAACACATCAGAATCACCAGTAAGTGCAATACGTGGTTTTCCGGTCCGTCCAATCTCTGGGACATTTCACTTCCGGTTGTAGAAAAAAAACGAAAAATAGGCTTAGCTCTTGGAGATTATGATAACCTGTAGATTATTCTTCACTGATTATAATGCAACTTTCAGAATGAAAATTGGTCAAGTATTTCTAGAGTATTGAGGTTTGAAAAATCGTTAGAGCTAGCAAATTCATTAATTATTAATTCCACAGAAGTTTCGTGACACTGCACAAAGTAACATGTCAGGTATGAAAAAACATTTTGTATGCCAGATTCATTAATTATTAATTCATTAATTATGGAATGTACTCATTGATATATAATCAGAAAGCCCGAAGCATAATTATCACTTATCCCTCATCCCGGATCCGTGGCCTCGCCCCACAGCCTGCAGCCCTATGTCCACCGGTGATTATGTTAGATATCGCACGATCGAGAGGAGCCTGCGAATTATCCCTGCTGATGCACTGAATTGATGCAATCGTTCGGCCAGAATATTCGTTTGTCAAGATGTTGCGTGATTAAATCACCAATACAGTCACTTTGAATTATACCGCCACATACTCTCTTAACAAGTCACCTTCGCCCCAGAAACCACAGTCAATCTGAACCACGCTGGTCACTGCTCAGACGCCATGACCGGACGACTGCGCAGTACTACTACGCAGTTTGGTTAAAGATGACTCGGCATTTTGGCGCGCGCGCACGAAATTATATTTTGAAATAAATGCCGACGTTTACATTTCGGGTTTTGAAACTTTTGCACCTTCGGCGGAAAATGTATAAATTATAAAGGCTAAAAATGTGTTTTATATTTATATTTCATTTCTCCTTCCTTCTTTGCGAATCGCATCGGCGTTTTGGCCATCTTCCAGATCACGTGACGATCAAACGGGAAGGAAATTCAAAAATCTGTCCGGTTAGATACAAGATAATATTTTTTACTATCATAATCAATAAACAGTTGCCGAATATCTTGTAGAATGGCAGACTAGATAGGTTTTGAAAATGGCGATTTTATAACTTACTGACCTCGTCCCTGACCTTGAACCCGGACAAAAGTTATATCGTTGTGCAACACTCATCGACCTCTACCCACATACTAAGTTTCATCAAGATCGGAAAGAAAAATTGACGGACGGACGTACATTTGTCCGGCTTTATTAGGTCATCTCGGTAGAGATGACCTAACTAGTACGAGTTATAAAACTAGTATAAAAAATATATCACCTGCCAAATCAGATATTTAAGAGTCTCCCGAGCACACAATTACCATGAATAAATAACAGGACGACAACAGATAATTCAAGGGTCAATCAATGGAAATTTATTTTTTAAATGCTACACCTCCAAAGCACACTCATTGGCCTTGTCGAGAAATAAAAAGCGTTGCATAATTTCACGCGTAGAGGCAAAATAGCTTTCGAGATATTGCATGATAAATATTTTTTGTGCCGGCCTCATGTATGACGATTTTATCCAAAACTGATCCAAAATCGAGTCTTAAAGATTTTACTTGAAAATGAAAGCTGAGAAGTAGCCCTATCCACCAATTATATGAACGCATTTAATTTCAGTTTGACTACATTCTGCACCGAAGGTCACCTTCCTCGACACAATAATGGACTTTGATTTTACCCAAACTTCTTCTTTTACAAATGTACTTCTTTTTCGCAACAAAAAGAAAATAAAAAAAGAGACAGTGGCCCCAAAATAAGATACAGTGACTTGCAATGGTCGGATTGTGGTAGTACAACTCGATTTTTGTGATGAAATAGTTCCAAACGAGATACGGAAGTATATGTTGTACCTCACTGGAGCATCCCCATGTCAGACTCTAAAGTCTAAAGCAATCCTTTGCAGTGCACTACACAAGCCTGGTACACAACTTTTGGTGGCAGTATTAGTTTGAGGTCCAACTTCAGTGGGACATTGTAATGACCCAGAAGAAGGTGAAAGGAACCGGTTTTACCTTTCCAATCAGGTGTGTAGCAAACCTTTTCACAGACATGGAAAGAGAAAACTGGGGGCTTGCAGCCGATTCCCAGACAAATCGTCCCTGATTACCTCTCAGCCTTCAATTTTGGGGAAAATAGTGTGCTCTGTGCCAAAAATCATGCAGAAGATGCAGGAGACACAAGCAGTTCAAGTACGTGAGGAAGCCGCTCTTAATGGATGAATATTGGTCATGACGAGATCGTCAATGGCAAAGCTTTTGAAGACAGCCGAAGCACACTGTTGTCACTGTCATCACTTGGGGTCTCCACGTTAAAGAGGGGGGGGGAGGAAAGAAAAAAAAAAAGACTGCAATCTCAAAGCAGTACGCAAATAATGTGAAGTGGGTCGTTTCCTTCACCTGCACAAGGAATCCCAATGTGCTGCTCACTGATTACGTAAGCATGCTGACCAAGGTTGCTGACATGATGAGTGCAAAGGAGTTGTAGCAGTAAATAAGAGGGTCACATAGTGGGTACAAATAATTAGTTTCAGTTACCCTGTTGTGAAAACCGATTACGTCTTCCATAGTATATCCCAGTATAACATCGCCACAATGACAACCCACAGCTTCAACAAGGAATATCTCCAAGCTTAGTTATTGTGGGCTTACTCTGGTTGTAGGCAACAATAAAAAAGGAAGTACAGTATGTCGTCGACTTACGACCTATGCGACTTACGACTGATCGACTTTACGACCACTTTACGACCACGACCACTTTACGACTTTACGACCAGACTGCTCCGCGTCTCCGCCCACTCAGACTGCTTAGTTTCTGCCCCAGCGCCCACCATTGCTAGCGTGTTAGCATGGTCTCGGTAAAATTTTTACTTCAAACCCCCAAGATGTCTACCAAGAGGAAATTATCTTCTACTCCTCAACCTGCCAAGAATGAAAGAAAGGCCATTGATCTCGCCACGAAAATGCAGGTGATCAAACAGTACGAAGGAGGAAAGAAAATGAATGCGATCGCACGTGATCTTAAGTTATCACACTCTACTGTGTCGACGATTTTGAAAGACAAAGAAAGGATTCGTGAAGCTGTGAAAGGTTCTGCACCCATTCAATCGACAATTATAACAATAACAACGCAACGGACCAAGCCCCTCCACGAAATGGAGAAATTGCAAATATTAAACCAATGTATGTTTTTGCTAATATTAAACCAATTGTACTGTAGTAGTGCAGTGTTTGACTTGAACAAAGAAAATGTTAATAAAATATGACAGATGATTAATTATTATATCATTATACAGTATAATATACATACGGTAATTTTTGCATAGGCCTATATACTATAAATAAAGGTAAAATAAAGGTTGGCCGACTTAAGACCAAATCGACTTACGACTGGTCGGTCGGAACTGATCGCAGTCGTAAGTCGACGACTTACTGTATAACAATGGCCTTGCTGACACTGAATCCACTCATTTCTTCCAATAGAGGCTTCGGGATTCCCAAAGGCAGTGTCATGGGCCCATTCAGTTTCTAATAGAGATTGATGACCTCCAATGCTCTGCAAAAACACCCTTTTCCTCTTCGCAGATGATTCCACGTGATGCAGTTCAAGACCACATCCCACTAACAAACTGGCAGCAGCGGCGTTCCCCTCCCTGATGATGTGGAAATAATCCGATTCTGGTCAAACTTGAAGCAAGTCGTTCAAGTCAAGCAAATCTCACATTCTCACCCCATCGCTACAAAGGAATAGTCAACCGAATACACTTATCTATTTTCACAATCAACCAATGAAAGACGTCCAGTCTCTTAAACTTCTGGGCCTCACCATCAGCTATGACCTCTCTTGGCCAGACCATATAATCAAAGTTGCAAGACTCAAAAACCAGCCGCAGACCAGGATTGACGGGGGAAATCTTACATCATGCAAAGCCCTTTCTTGGTAAATTTGAACTTAACTGACAAAGCCTCTGTCGATAGCCTAGTGGAGTAATGCCCTTCTCTATATGGCTTAGTTCCCCAACTTCACATCAGTCTTTCCTGGATGCTGTGGAATCCAAAGTTCTCAACATCATTGTCATCAACCACAATGTAGCAGAAGAAAAGACCTGTTACCCTCTCATCACAGGCAAGTTGGTGGCCTCTCTGTTTACCACCATATCTTCAATGGTTTTGGGTTCTATGCTTTCATCCCTCTGGCCATGTGAAGCCCTTACAGGTTGCATGAGTTCTTCCACTGCTTACTGCTTGCTTGAAGAAATGGTGGGAATAATGAGACAACAGCCTTTGGAAGGTGGGTGCTGAGATGGGAGAAGCATGGAATAAAACAGTTAAAGCTGTGTAGTCAGCCTGGATTTTGGAAGTCTAACCAGGAAGGGGTTACTGAAAGAACACATACATCCTGGAGTTTTGGGGGAAGGTCAGAGGAGAGAGGGCAGAGGGAGCCATGTTGGAGAAGAGATTGTAAAAAAAATAGAGATCACAAACCTGCCTGTGATGTGAGAGTAAGACTGTGCTTCGGCCTCATCACAGGAGATTCCAATAATTTTGATTCTACAGAATCTAGGAGACAGGGATGTGATGCTGGGGCACCAGCCCATTGGGGACAGCAGTACTTCACTGACCTAAGGACAAAGACCTTGTAGATTGTGAGTGTCTAATTTTCCAAGAAAAGACTTGGATTGACAGAGGAGGCACAGTTTGCAGCTGGCTTTGCTCTGTCGTGGCCTAGGAAAGGTCATGGCTGATGGTGAGGCCAAGAAGTTCAAGAGAATGAACCTCTTCCAGTGCATGACTAAGGAAATAGGTGGGTTCTGATCTCACTTGTGAGCCTGGTGTTGGCTCAGTGGTTAGGGTGGTGGCTTGGGATCCAAGGGTCCTGAGTTCAAGCCTCGTTGCCCACTGAATTACTTCACCAGGGGGTTGACTCAGCCTGCCATCCTTCCGAGGTCGGCAAAATGAGTACCAGCTTGCTGGGAAGATCGAGTCATTCGAGTATCCTGCGTCGGAGTGGCGACCCGTCCAGGATTGTGCCCAATAGTCAAGGAAACTGCTTCGGCAGCCACGACGCTCTGTACAGAGTATGGTTCCAATGGATGGATGGATGATCTCCCTTGTGGTGATGGAAATGCTGCTATTGCCAATATCAACACGCTTGGGCATGCCAAGCATTGCAGTGATGAAGAAGTTAACAATGGAGCTCTTTACAGCTTAACCAATTTAAATTTACAGAACAGTGTATTATAAGTTGTGGTGATATGTTAGATTTGTAAATTCAACAAGTGTTATAGATTCCTTTTTTAACCATTATCTGTGATTAACAAAAAAACAAACAAACAAACAAAAAACCAATTGGCAATGAAGAAGGAAAAATAAATGGGGAAAACAAGAATGCAGAGAGATAAAAGTTAAACCCACACTTTCTGGTATATCAGGTACACACCTTCAGGGACTGCTGGTCCAGTTCCTTCCATGTTGTTTGGAGCAGGACTCCAAGACTGCCCTTCCTCATCACATTCTTTGGGTTCCCAAACAAACGTGGACACAGGTGATTCCAGGGGTGCTCCACAACCTATTTCAATAGGAACGTCACAACACCAGTGCTCGTCTTCAAGCTCTGTTTTGATGTCTGCAACTGGAGGCCCGGCCATACAAACACCTTCATTGTGATGTGAAGAAGCAAGAGGATCTTCATTTAGCATGGCTTCTTGAGGTTCGCCGTCTGATGTTTCTTCCCAGCCATTTTCAGCAGCTTTCGAAGGAAAAAGGGGGATTTAAAATTACACAAGAAACACAAACTCATCTATGGGGGGGGGGGGGGAAGAGGTCGTGTGTATGAGCATACATTTGTATTCAACTTCCTTTTCACCTCAATTATAAATTTCCACACTCGCTTAGCTTATGTTTTAGACTCAGCCAAGTTATCATCCTCGCTATTACCTCCACTACCGAAGGTGGACGGAGGATATGTTTTCATCCCTATTTGTCTGTGAGCAGGATATCTCAAAACGTTATGGACGGATTTGGATGACACTTGGTGTACAGGTTGTGTGTGCGACAAGGACGAATCGATTCGATTTTGGTGAACATCCGGACCAGAGAATTTCAAAAGTGCTTCTTCACCACTGAGAGATGGGGCTAAAAATGATACATCGCATGACATTTCCAAACGTTGTGGATGGCTTATGACAAAACTTAGTGGATGAGTTGGGTAGATGACAAGAACAAGCCAATTTGATTTTGGTGGAAGTTCTGGATGCAGATCCCACCCATCAGTGAGATACAAAACTCACACAGTTCGGCCAGGAAGGTACGTGCTTTACCTCGTGCCGTTCTAGTTATTATTCTTACGAGAAAAACCCACACCCTTTGGGAGCAGCCTGGGGGGGAAATATATTTTGTTCCGTGGCAAATAATCCCCCATCTGTATCAAGGGTCAGTAAACCACTTGCACTATGGCACGTGTACAGGCGAAAATTGTAAGTAGTCTTCCCCCATCCACTCACAGGGAGGCAGGGGGTATTTTTTGTGCTCATGAACTGACCCTGAGTGCAACTAACAAATATGCAAAATATTTTATTATGCTGTGTCAGGTCAGGTCAGGTATGGGAGCATGCGCCGGAGTAGCGCGTCGCTGCGTCCACTTTCTGCCGGTACTCCAGGGGCCTCCGTCTGGCCATCTCCCAGGCAGATGCCTGGCCCATCCCCATCTCCTTGAGATGCTGATCAACCTGCTGCAACCATGAGGCATGTGGTCGGCCCATTGGTCTTTTCCCCTGACGAGGCTCCCTTGCTGAGAGAATCTGGTGAGCAGGATCAGAGTCAGAAAAACGAGCCACATGTTCATACAGCCGCAGCTGAAGCTCATGGACTATGCAGGTAACAAATCTCATTTGAGTGTCTCTCAGCAACCGCTCGTTGGACACAAAGTCCGACCAGCGATAGCCAAGGATTCTCCGAAGAGACCTGGTACCAAAGGAATTAAGTCTCCATCTCAGATCACTGGCCAGAGTCCAAGTCTCACATCCGAAGAGCAAGACTGGAAGCACCAAGGACCTGAAGACTTGGACTTTCGTCCTCCCGCACAGGTACCGGCAGCGCCGCACCCATGATCCAGTGAATCCATGACTCCCCAGGCCCGACCCAGACATCTATTGACCTCTGGCTCTCAGCCAGCATAAACATCAATATCACTGCCAAGGTAAGTGATTCTCTCCGTGACCTCAACATCCTCACCACAAACAGGTACAGACAAGA
>CM068954.1:108451729-108466827 GCA_035128595.1 Eptatretus atami | reverse complement strand
TATGCCTCAGCTCCCTGAACAGCTCAGCTCTGACATTCAGCCTGGACCTGTAACTCTGGTCAATGGTATCTGGTGTCCCTTGAGAGATAAAATTGTTCTTCGCCCTCCGGTGAGTTCCAAGACATGTATGATATGAAAAAATGGTACAAGATGCAACGGATTTCAGAGAGTGACCTTAAGATGGATCACCAAGTAAGGATAGTGGACAAGAAGACGAACACAATCTAAGATGCGATCCGAAACTTCCAAATTCTCTTGTCTCGCTATAACTTCACTATTTACCATTATAAGCGTCACTGGATGCCTTAAGGACCCTTTGTTGATACCAACAATCACTTCTTAATCCGAGATTCATCTTTTCTTTCGACTCGCATACTCTGTTTGCCACGTGCTGTTGCGTTGAAATCCTTCAGTTGGTTTAATAATTACCATGGTAACCAAAACACCCAATAATATAGACAACCGTGAAAATAAATCCTCTGGCGCTTTGGCTGCCAATAAAAAAAAAAAACAATACAGAGAAGAAATGTGACGTAAGAAGAGGTAGAGAAGATGAATTTCAGCGCAACAATGCAGTGGCAAGTTCAAACAATCCACAGCAACAAAAGTAATAAGCGATTTGTAAAGATTGAAAACACACCCCTAATGGGCGAGCCACGATCTGAGGGCTCCGGCCTGGCGAGGATCGTCGAGGGCCTCGCTACGTTTCCCATTTGGGGAGAGAGTTCGGCGAGTTGTCCTTTCGTCGAAGGGAAAGCTGGCCACGAGTTTGCGGAAAGAGAGCAGGCTTCCCGCAGCGCGTTTGTAGTGAACGAGTATCTCTTCCAGCTGTGATGTGGCGATGAAAACGCTGTAACCCTCTGCAAGCTGGACGGCTGGCTGCAAACAAATGACACCAAAAAAAGCAAATATCAAACAAGATCGTTTGTTCACATTCTGTGAACATTGATGCCCATCATGTCAAAAGAGACAGACTTAATGTCAAAAGAAACACACATACACACCTCATTCTCCATTGGTATGACAAGGCATTAATATGAGCCTTGGTGATAGGTGCACTGACGATCCTGTGGCAGGTTGGGCGCTGAATACTGTGGAAGTAGTAAAGGGTTGGAAATTGGGGGGTGTGTGATGGTGCAACGACGAGGAACAAAACCCAACGTAATTTATTCATTTTCAAATAGGAAATGGAAGTAAAGTTTGGCAAATTGCTAAGGAATACAGAATACATAAATGAAAAATGATTTAGCTCAGGAATTACCTTGCGCTTTCTGCTGGGATGATGGTTCAGAGATTTTTGGATCCGCACGTCAACATATTCGATCGAGGAGCATGGTCGCCCGAGAGGAGGCAATGCCACAGGGGCCTTGGTCTCAATGGCGTGTCGATGTGGCTGCAATGCCATCATTGTAACATTACTCCATCCTGGTCCAACATTTTGAAGCAAGCGGACCTTTGTGGTCAGTGTCAAAGGCCCCTTCCAACGGCCTAGCCGCTCTAAAGTTGTCACGCTCGCCTTTGGCTGATGGGTGGTCACAAGAAGTAGTGGCTGCTCAAGAAAAGCCATTACAGGCTTTGAGGGTGACAAGTGCCCTAGTGACCCCGGCCCTCTCTCGGAGGCCGTAAATGGAGGTGTGGGTGCACATGTGAGGCATAGCATAGCGGAAACCGTTCGTGACACCACGGGGAAACTTGGTGGAGGAAGTGTCGTGGAAATTTCCATTCGTTTGAAAGGGTAGGGTATGGCCGCAGGTCAGGCTGGGTGGTGCATTGCCGATTTGGAGGGGGTAGGATTGCAGCCAGGTACTGGTATGCTTGGCAGGTCTGTTGTCCAGGCTTTCTTGGACTCCCTGTTCCAGAAAAATCATATCTATTCAGACTTCATGATTGACAATTCCAATGGTTGTCAGTATTGTGCTACACTCATAAGCCTTCCTCCCACTTCCCTTATTTGTTCGAGGCTCCCTCTATTTTATCCTTCAACCCCGTTGTTGCCCCCCCCCCTCCTCACTCTCTTTCTGCTGTTGCCTCCGAACATGTAATGTTCCTCGCTATTCCAGAGCCTTGACCCTGCTACACAAAAAACGTTCTCTCTATACTATAAACATTAATATTCCTATGAGTATCTTTTGAAGAGGAAGAGTTTTGGGATAGTTCCATTGAAATTTCACATTTCCTGGACGAGTAGGAGTGACCTATTGTGTTGGACTACATTGCCAAAATTTTACTAGTATCAAACTCCCTCAAGTCTTATCTGAGGATTTGAAATACTCTTCTTTTCAAGAAGATGAATTGTACATACACTACACATGGTGCTCTGATTAACCCAATGGTTGGAAAATTTTTTTTTTTAATCGTTTTTTTTAAACACCCAAGTTGGCTCAAGTAATTTTAATGTGTATATTTGCATGTCAATATCATTGTCTTGTATTTTACAATGATAAAATCCACAAGTTTCGGAATTACAGTGGTAAACTACATGTAATGGAGCAAAAGAAGTCACTTAAGTGAGTGTCATTTTGGGAAAAACAATAACGATTTAAATTTGGAAAACCATAGTTTCATTTATTTTGTCTGTGCAGTATTGAGAAAGACAAATAAAAAACTAGAACGGCACTCGGTAGAGTTGCCATACCTCCGCCAGACTGAACAGTTTACGTTTTGATTATCCCACTGATGGGCCGGATCTGGATTCGACCTGAACCAAAATCGAATCGGGCTTGTTCTCGTCACTGACCAACTCATCCGTCTGACCAAACTCGTCACCTGACAAAACCACTGCCTTGACTTGTCCGCAATCTCCTAATGCCTTTACTTTCATATAAAAGTAAATCATTGCTTCTTGACGTTCATGTAAAATTAATGCACAAACTCATCCGTAAGCCAAAATGGAAAAATAGGAGAAAAGTGGGGGAGGGAGTGGGGGGAGGAGAGGCAGGGGAAAATAAAGCCAATATTTAAATTGCTATAATTCACATTGTTAGCATAACTTTAATAACAAGATTTCAATTTCAACTTATTTGCAAAAATCTACCTCAAGATCAGCTTTAAACATTGGATATTTCATGCTACAAGCATTTCAGTTCCCTATCATAATATTATGGACACTGTATCAAATGGCATAACATCACTCCATAAATACGCAACCAATAGAAGGAATTCATGATTTGCACACCAATAATTACACAAGTGATGTCGCTTACTGGACAAGTGTGTTCTGTCGTCGTAAAGCAGAAATGTCTGTTCTTTAGGTTGTGTGAGAAATGACAAGCGCAAAAACTATTCTAGCCTCAAAGATATTTGCTGTGTAGTGCAAACCCACTTTTTTCAAACATAATCATCTACTTTGTTTCGCATTTCTAAATTTGCGAAACATCCCGACTCCGGTGTTAATGAGAAATACAGTGACCAAAGATTACATTTGCATGTGATTTGAGGTCATTCATGGATCATTCATTTCAAGTTAATCTTTGAGGTTATCAGTATGAGGATGGTGTTTGTTGGAAAGTTCTCTTGGCAATGTTAACTCTATCACCAAGTACCAAATTATTGATTTACGATGAGAGCCCCAATTTTGACCATATAGAGGCAATCACTTGCTAATCAATTACAGGTTTGCAATTTTCTTGCAAATTGTTGCATCATTTGCTGTGGTTTTTGCGGTATCATCCTTAGGGATTATATAAGAGCTCATATGAGATTTGTGCGATAAGGGTAATTGAAAACCTTCTCCGCTTAAGGATAGCAGCGGTTTAGATTACGGAGCAGATTTGCTTCATGAATGAAACTCTTGGAAAGAGTTACCTTTTTAGCGGAAAAACTAGCTTCGAGTACGACTTTGCAAAATGCCCACAATCACAGGCCAAAAGTTAAAACCGAACACATCACCGCCTTGTATTGGGTTCCATAAGCTCTCTGACACTCTCAGCTCCGCAAGGATGGACTCAAGCAAGGGGGTGCACGTGCAAGAACAAGCGATTAAGCAGACGCCTGCAAACGTGTTTAAAGACCAGGCTCAAAGGAAGGTCCCACAGTGCTTTGGCTTTCATCTATCCCATATATCTACAAATTATCCCGATATTATATTCAATAGAAAAAGATTTTTAACAGGGTGTGTGTTGCAATTAATTGTTAGGAAGTCCAAAATGATAAGCTTAAAAGGCAGGTACAATGGGAAGCATATATTAAGAATAAAACAGCAAAAAACAGAACAACTTTAAAAGGCGAACTAGTATAAAAAAAATTACCCGGTTGTGGGGTGACGTGCATCTATCATATAATTCCAGCAATCTGTTGTGGTGACAGTGGTGTCTGTCTGTTTGTTCTGTCTGTCGTCGCGACCGCCGTTTCTCGACGACCGCGCGTCCGATTCTCATTGAAACTTGCCAGGAATATTGCCGGGGGACCGCGGGATGTGCCTTTTCGAGGTTTGATATCGTCAGATGGAGCGTGTCCCAAGTTCGCACATTTTACTTGCTTCAGTGTTTTGAAAAGGTGTATATATGGCCAGCTGGAAGTGTTGTCGTTCCACGCTTCTCACCATATCATGCCAATTTTTTGTCCCAAATTATTAATAACCGGACGACTACCGGGTCCGATCGGATTGAACTTACCAGGATTATTGCAGGGGCCCCGTATGATGTGCCTTTTCAGGTTTGATATCGATCGGACGAGCGTCCCAAGTTACGGCCACTTATCTGTCGACCAATGGACAAGACACGTGCTATTGACACACGGAATGACTCACATTAATGTTTATTATTTGACCCAAAACGAAGTTTTTTGCAAAGATATTAGTTTGTCAGCTTGTATGTTTTTTTTTTTGTTTTGTTTTGTCTGTAATCACGTAAAAAAATTCTGCAGAGCGTTATGATTGGGAAATTTTGTAACTTCGCATATCAGAGGCCTATGGAGGTCCCTTTCAGCGCATAAAATTTTTGAAGGTCAAGGTCAAAGGTCAAGGTCACTGTCGCAAATCAGGGGTCGACGAAACCCTTATGATTTTTGAGTACATTTGATCGGATCGTCTTCAAAACTTCATGGGAATATAGTTCATGGTCTTGGCGCTCAGCTGAATTAATTGGTGGCGATTGGCCTTACCTTCATATTTTTTTTGTTTTTTTTTTTTTGTCTGTAATCACGTATAACATCACTCTGCTGACACAGTTATCATTGGAAATTTTTGTAAACTCGCATATCAGAGGCCTATAGAGGTCCCTTTTCAGCGCATAAAATTGTTGAAGGTCAAGGTCAAAGGTCAAGGTCACTGTGCGCAAAATCAGGGGAGTCGACGAAACCCTTATGTTTTTGAGTAATTTTTATCGAATCGTCTCCAAACTTATGGGAATGTAGTATATGGTCTGGCGCTCAGCTGAATTAGTTCTTGGTGACGATTGGCCTTGACCTTCATGGTTAGCGCCTGAGGTCAAACATATTTGACCCAAGGTCAAATTTTCAAGTTTAGGAACCATATCGTGTAGTACCTCAAATTGAACACCTCGATGAGTGCTTTCTAGATATGTCAAGCTTCAGACATTATGACGTCATTGGTGACGTTATGAGCAAACACATATTTTCATGGTTACTCTGTGTAGAACGATTCTCATCGGAATCTCTCGAGGCAGATATTCCTCAAGGAGTCGCTCCTGTGTATAGCCAGCTCTGTTCACCTCAGTGTGACCTTAAAGAAGTCACACGTGGTCACCTTTGGCAAGATACGGGTCACCCTAAGGGTGACATTGGTTTATTTATTTATTTATTTATTATTTTATTTTTTTTTGCACGATTGACGGTCCGATCTTGATTGAAAATTGCCAGGAAATTGCTGGGGACCCGCGGATGTGCCTTTTCAAGGTTTGATATTAATTGGAAGCAGTTCCCAAGTTATGGCCATTTATCTGTCGACCAATGACAAGACACGGTGCTATTTACATCACGAATGACGTCACAATTAATGTTAATGTATTTATTTATTTATTAATTTTTTGCACGATTGACGGTCCGATCTGATTGAATCTTGCCAGGAATATTGCTGGGACCCGCGGATGTGCCTTTTCGAGTTTGATATTAATCGGTACGAGCGGTTCCCAAGTTACGGCCATTTATCTGCGAGAGAGGGGGACGGGAGAGGGGAGGATGAGAGTGGGGGCGAGGGAGAGGGCGAGAGAGGAGGGGGTGAAAAGAAGGGCGAGACTAGGGGGAGCGAGAGAGAGGGGGCAACACAATTCTTCTTCGTTTGATATGACGTCACAATGACGCTGGGGACCTGAGTATGTTCCCAAGTTATGGCCATTTATGATTACGGTTGGTCCAATCTAATTGAAATAATGCCCCAATCCAGTCGTCGTTTACGCACCTACGGCCCGCCCCTACGGGCCCGTACTAGTCTCTATAATACCACAAGTTCTCAATGTTCAGTTCAGGTAAACGCGAAACAGTCCAAACTAACGTTTAGATTGAAATAGTTCACAGAGATACACTAGGATAATACTACTCATGACATAATTAATAAATATGTATTGTTCAATTAGTACCTGGATTAACACATCAGAATCACCAGTAAGTGCAATACGTGGTTTTCCGGTCCGTCCAATCTCTGGGACATTTCACTTCCGGTTGTAGAAAAAAAAACGAAAAAAATAGGCTTAGCTCTTGGAGATTATGATAATCCTGTAGATTATTCTTCACTGATTATAATGCAACTTTCAGAATGAAAATTGGTCAAGTATTTCTAGAGATATTGAGGTTTGAAAAATCGTTAGAGCTAGCAAATTCATTAATTATTAATTCCACAGAAGTTTCGTGACACTGCACAAAGTAACATGTCAGGTATGAAAAAACATTTTGTATGCCAGATTCATTAATTATTAATTCATTAATTATGGAATGTACTCATTGATATATTAATCAGAAAGCCCGAAGCATAATTTATCACTTATCCCTCATCCGGATCCGTGGCCTCGCCCCACAGCCTGCAGCCCTATGTCCACCGGTGATTATGTTAGATATCGGCACGATCGAGAGGAGCCTGCGAATTATCCCTGCTGATGCACTGAATTGATGCAATCGTTCGCCAGAAATATTCGTTGTCAAGATGTTGCGTGATTAAATCACCAATACAGTCACTGAATTATACCGCCGACATACTTCTTAACAATCACCTTCGCCCCAGAAACCACAGTCAATCTGAACCACGCTGGTCACTGCTCAGACGCCATGACCGGACGACTGCGCAGTACTACTACGCAGTTTGGGTTAAAGATGACTCGGCATTTTGGCGCCGCGCACGAAATTATATTTGAAAATAAATGCCGACGTTTACATTTCGGGTTTTGAAACTTTTGCACCTTCGGCGGGAAAATGTATAAATATAAAAGGCTAAAAATGTGTTTTATATTTATATTTCATTTCTCCTTCCTTCTTTGCGAATCGCATCGGCGTTTTTGGCCATCTTCCAGATCACGTGACGATCAAACGGGAAGGAAATTCAAAAATCTGTCCGGTTAGATACAAGATAATATTTTTTACTATCATAATCAATAAACAGTTGCCGAATATCTTGTAGAATGGCAGACTAGATAGGTTTTGAAAATGGCGATTTTTATAACTTACGTGACCTCGTCCCTGACCTTGAACCCGGACAAAAGTTATATCGTTGTGCAACACTCATCGACCTCTACCCACATACTAAGTTTCATCAAGATCGGAAAGAAAAAATTGACGGACGGACGTACATTTGATCCGGCTTTATTAGGTCATCTCGTAGAGATGACCTAACAGTACGAGTATAAAACTAGTATAAAAAATATATCACCTGCCAAATCAGATATTTAAGAGTCTCCCGAGCACACAATTACCATGAATAAATAACAGGACGACAACAGATAATTCAAGGTCAATCAATGTCAAATCAATGGAAATTTATTTTTTAAATGCTACACCTCCAAAGCACACTCATTGGCCTTGTCGAGAAATAAAAAGCGTTGCATAATTTCAGGCGTAGAGGCAAAATAGCTTTCGAGATATTGCATGATAAATATTTTTGTTTGCCGGCCTCATGTATGACGATTTTATCCAAAACTGATCCAAAATCGAGTCTTAAAGATTTTACTTGAAAATGAAAGCTGAGAAGTAGCCCTATCAACCAATTATATGAACGCATTTAATTTCAGTTTGACTACATTCTGCACCGAAGGTCACCTCCTCGACACAATAATGGACTTTGTTTTACCCAAACTTCCCTTTTACAAATGTACTTCTTTTCGCAACAAAAAGAAAAATAAAAAAAAGAGACAGTGGCCCCAAAATAAGATACAGTGACTTGCAATGGTCGGATTTGGTAGTAACAACTCGATTTTTGTTGATGAAATATTCCAAACGAGATACGGAAGTATATGTTGTACCTCACTGGAGCATCCCCATGTCAGACTCTAAAGTCTAAAGGAATCCTTTGCAGTGCACTACACAAGCCTGGTACACAACTTTTGGTGGCAGTATTAGTTTGAGGTCCAACTTCAGTGGGACATTGTAATGACCCAGAAGAAGGTGAAAGGAACCGGTTTTACCTTTCCAATCAGGTGTGTAGCAAACCTTTTCACAGACATGGAAAGAGAAAACTGGGGGCTTGCAGCCGATTCCCAGACAAATCGTCCCTGATTACCTCTCAGCCTTCAATTTTGGGAAAATAGTGTGCTCTTGCCAAAAATCGATGCAGAAGATGCAGGAGAGCACAAGCAGTTCAAGTACGTGAGGAAGCCGCTCTTAATGGAGTGAATATTGGTCATGACGAGATCGTCAATGGCAAAGCTTTTGAAGACAGCCGAAGCACACTGTTGTCACTGTCATCACTTGGGGTCTCCACGTTAAAGAGGGGGGGGGGGGGAGGGGAAAGAAAAAAAAAAGACTGCAAACTCAAAGCAGTACGCAAATAATGTGAAGTGGTCGTTTCCTCACCTGCACAAGGAATCCCAATGTGCTGCTCACTGATTACGTAAGCATGCTGACCAAGGTTGCTGACATGATGAGTGCAAAGGAGTTGTAGCAGTAAATAACAGGGTCACATAGTGGGTACAAATAATTAGTTTCAGTTACCCTGTTGTGAAAACCGATTACGTCTTCCATAGTATATCCCAGTATAACATCGCCACAATGACAACCCACAGCTTCAACAAGGAATATCTCCAAGCTTAGTTATTGTGGGCTTACTCTGGTTGTAGGCAACAATAAAAAAGGAAGTACAGTATGTCGTCGACTTACGACCTATGCGACTTACGACTGATCGACTTTACGACCACTTTACGACCACGACCACTTTACGACTTTACGACCAGACTGCTCCGCGTCTCCGCCCACTCAGACTGCTTAGTTTCTGCCCCAGCGCCCACCATTGCTAGCGTGTTAGCATGGTCTCGGTAAAATTTTTACTTCAAAACCCCCAAGATGTCTACCAGAGGAAATTATCTTCTACTCCTCAACCTGCCAGAATGAAAGAAAGGCCATTGATCTCGCCACGAAAAATGCAGGTGATCAAACAGTACGAAGGAGGAAAGAAAATGAATGCGATCGCACGTGATCTTAAGTTATCACACTCTACTGTGTCGACGATTTTGAAAGACAAAGAAAGGATTCGTGAAGCTGTGAAATTCTGCACCCATTCAATCGACAATTATAACAATAACAACGCAACGGACCAAGCCCCTCCACGAAATGGAGAAATTGCAAAATTAAACCAATGTATGTTTTTGCTAATATTAAACCAATTGTACTGTAGTAGTGCAGTGTTTGACTTGAAACAAAAGAAAAATGTTAATAAAATATGACAGATGATTAATTATTATATCATTATACAGTATAATATACATACGGTAATTTTGCATAGGCCTATATACTATAAATAAAGGTAAAATAAAGGTTGGCCGACTTAAGACCAAATCGACTTACGACTGTCGGTCGGAACCGATTTGCAGTCGTAAGTCGACGACTTACTGTATAACAATGGCCTTGCTGACACTGAATCCACTCATTTCTTCCAATAGAGGCTTCGGGATTCCCAAAGGCAGTGTCATGGGCCCATTCAGTTTCTAATAGAGATTGATGACCTCCAATGCTCTGCAAAAACACCCTTTTCCTCTTCGCAGATGATTCCACGTGATGCAGTTCAAGACCACATCCCACTAACAAACTGGCAGCAGCGGCGTTCCCCTCCCTGATGAGTGGAAATAATCCGATTCTGGTCAAACTTGAAGCAAGTCGTTCAAGTCAAGCAAATCTCACATTCTCACCCCATCGCTACAAGGGAATAGTCAACCGAATACACTTATCTATTTTCACAATCAACCAATGAAAGACGTCCAGTCTCTTAAACTTCTGGGCCTTACCATCAGCTATGACCTCTCTTGGCCAGACCATATAATCAAAGTTGCAAGACTCAAAAAAACAGCCGCAGACCAGGATTGACGGGGGAAATCTTACATCATGCAAAGCCCTTTCTTGGTAAATTTGAACTTAACTGACAAAGCCTCTGTCGATAGCCTAGTGGAGTAATGCCCTTCCTATATGCTTAGTTCCCCAACTTCACATCAGTCTTTCCTGGATGCTGTGGAATCCAAAGTCTCAACATCATTGTCATCAACCACAATGTAGCAGAAGAAAAGACCTGTTACCCTCTCATCACAGGCAAGTTGGTGGCCTCTCTGTTTACCACCATATCTTCAATGGTTTTGGGTTCTATGCTTTCATCCCTCTGGCCATGTGAAGCCCTTACAGGTTGCATGAGTTCTTCCACTGCTTACTGCTTGCTTGAAGAAATGGTGGGAATAATGAGACAACAGCCTTTGGAAGTGGGTGCTGAGATGGGAGAAGCATGGAATAAAACAGTTAAAGCTGTGTAGTCAGCCTGGATTTTGGAAGTCTAACCAGGAAGGGGTTACTGAAAGAACACCATACATCCTGGAGTTTTGGGGGAAGGTCAGAGGAGAGAGGGCAGAGGGAGCCATGTTGGAGAAGAGATTGTAAAAAAAATAGAGATCACAAACCTGCCTGTGATGTGAGAGTAAGACTGTGCTTCGCCTCATCACAGGAGATTCCAATAATTTTGATTCTACAGAATCTAGGAGACAGGGATGTGATGCTGGGGCACCAGCCCATTGGGACAGCAGTACTTCACTGACCTAAGGAAAAAGACCTTGTAGATTGTGAGTGTCTAATTTTCCAAGAAAAGACTTGGATATGACAGAGGAGCACAGTTGCAGCTGGCTTGCTCTGTCGTGGCCTAGGAAAGGTCATGGCTGATGGTGAGGCCAAGAAGTTCAAGAGAATGAACCTCTTCCAGTGCATGACTAAGGAAATAGGTGGGTTCTGATCTCACTTGTGAGCCTGGTGTTGGCTCAGTGGTTAGGGTGGTGGCTTGGGATCCAAGGGTCCTGAGTTCAAGCCTCGTTGCCCACTGAATTACTTCACCAGGGGGTTGACTCAGCCTGCCATCCTTCCGAGGTCGGCAAAATGAGTACCAGCTTGCTGGGAAGATCGAGTCATTCGAGTATCCTGCGTCGGAGTGGCGACCCGTCCAGGATTGTGCCCAATAGTCAAGGAAACTGCTTCGGCAGCCACGACGCTCTGTACAGAGTATGGTTCCAATGGATGGATGGATGATCTCCCTTGTGGTGATGGAAATGCTGCTATTGCCAATATCAAACACGCTTGGGCATGCCAAGCATTGCAGTGATGAAGAAGTTAACAATGGAGCTTTTACAGCTTAACCAATTTAAATTTACAGAACAGTGTATTATAAGTTGTGGTGATATGTTAGATTTGTAAATTCAACAAGTGTTATAGATTCCTTTTTAACCATTATCTGTGATTAACAAAAAAACAAACAAACAAACAAAAAACCAATTGGCAATGAAGAAGGAAAAATAAATGGGGAAAACAAGAATGCAGAGAGATAAAAGTTAAACCCACACTTTCTGGTATATCAGGTACACACCTTCAGGGACTGCTGGTCCAGTGTCCTTCCATGTTGTTTGGAGCAGGACTCCAAGACTGCCCTTCCTCATCACATTCTTTGGGTTCCCAAACAAACGTGGACACAGGTGATTCCAGGGGTGCTCCACAACCTATTTCAATAGGAACGTCACAACACCAGTGCTCGTCTTCAAGCTCTGTTTTGATGTCTGCAACTGGAGGCCCGGCCATACAAACACCTTCATTGTGATGTGAAGAAGCAAGAGGATCTTCATTTAGCATGGCTTCTTGAGGTTCGCCGTCTGATGTTTCTTCCCAGCCATTTTCAGCAGCTTTCGAAGGAAAAAGGGGATTTAAAATTACACAAGAAACACAAACTCTCTATGGGGGGGGGGGAAGAGGTCGTGTGTTATGAGCATACATTTGTATTCAACTTCCTTTTCACCTCAATTATAAATTTCCACACTCGCTTAGCTTATGTTTTAGACTCAGCCAAGTTATCATTCCTCGCTATTACCTCCCTACCGAAGGTGGACGGAGGATATGTTTTCATCCCTATTTGTCTGTGAGCAGGATATCTCAAAACGTTATGGACGGATTTGGATGACACTTGGTGTACAGGTTGTGTGTGCGACAAGGACGAATCGATTCGATTTTGGTGAACATCCGGACCAGAGAATTTCAAAAGTGCTTCTTCACCACTGGAGAGATGGGGCTAAAAATGATACATCGCATGACATTTCCAAACGTTGTGGATGCTTTATGACAAAACTTAGTGGATGAGTTGGGTAGATTACAAGAACAAGCCAATTTGATTTTGGTGGAAGTCTGATGCAGATCCCACCCATCAGTGAGATACAAAACTCACCACAGTTCGGCCAGGAAGTACGTGCTTTACCTCGTGCCGTTCTAGTTATTATTCTTACGAGAAAAACCCACACCCTTTGGGAGCAGCCTGGGGGGGGAATATATTTTGTTCCATGGCAAATAATCCCCCATCTGTATCAAGGGTCAGTAAACCACTTGCACTATGGCACGTGTACAGGCGAAAATTGTAAGTAGTCTTCCCCCATCCACTCACAGGGAGGCAGGGGTATTTTTTGTGCTCATGAACTGACCCTGAGTGCAACTAACAAATATGCAAAATATTTTATTATGCTGTGTCAGGTCAGGTCAGGTATGGAGCATGCGCCGGAGTAGCGCGTCGCTGCGTCCACTTTCTGCCGGTACTCCAGGGCCTCCGTCTGGCCATCTCCCAGGCAGATGCCTGGCCCATCCCCATCTCCTTGAGATGCTGATCAAACTGCTGCAACCATGAGGCATGTGGTCGGCCATTGGTCTTTTCCCCTGACGAGGCTCCCTTGCTGAGAGAATCTGTGAGCAGGATCAGAGTCAGAAAAACGAGCCACATGTCATACAGCCGCAGCTGAAGCTCATGGACTATGCAGTAACAAATCTCATTTGAGTGTCTCTCAGCAACCGCTCGTTGGACACAAAGTCCCGACCAGCGATAGCCAAGGATTCTCCGAAGAGACCTGGTACCAAAGGAATTAAGTCTCCATCTCAGATCACTGGCCAGAGTCCAAGTCTCACATCCGAAGAGCAAGACTGGAAGCACCAAGGACCTGAAGACTTGGACTTTCGTCCTCCCGCACAGGTACCGGCAGCGCCGCACCCATGATCCAGTGAATCCATGACTCCCCAGGCCCCGACCCAGACATCTATTGACCTCTGGCTCTCAGCCAGCATAAACATCAATATCACTGCCAAGGTAAGTGATTCTCTCCGTGACCTCAACATCCTCACCACAAACAGGTACAGACAAGATAGCAGCATCCAAGATGTCATTGAAAGCCTGGATCTTAGTTTTGACCCAGGAAACCCGTAATTCCAACAGCTCCGACTCCTCATTCAGCACCTTAGGCCCCCAAAAGGATATCTAGAGTCACCACAAAGATGACTGCATCATCTGCGAAATCAAGGTCAGAGGTCTTGCCATTCCCAAATGATGCACCACAGCTTGATGTCTCCGACATTCTCCCCAGAATCCAGTCCATACAAGTGCTGAAAGTGTGGGGCCAGTACACACCCCTGATAAACTCCAGTAACAACTGGAAATAAGTCAGAGATGGTACCACCACATCTCACAGCACTCTCAGTTCCAGAGTATAGCTCAGACATCAGATTGATCAGGTTTGTAGCACCGCACGAAGACCAAGAATATTCCAGAGGGCATCCCGATTCACTGAAAAAAACGCTTTACAGAGATCAACACAGGCTGCAAGCAGCCCCTGCCGAAAGCCTCGTCTGCGACTGCTCTGGATGCTGTGCTCAAGCAGATGGTGGTGATCCCAATCAACAATTATCCAAGCAAAGACCTTGCCCGGCACTGAGAGCAGTGTCGCCCCTCGGTAGTTGTTGCAATCCTGGAGATCACCCTTCCCTTTCCAGAGAGGGACAACAAGGCCCCTCTTCCAGTCAGTTGGATGATGCCTGTGTTCCAGGCAGAGCACAGAACTGCATGCAACACGAGTGCAGCATTTCCACCAGTCTTGAGAAGTTCAGCATGGATGCCACAGATCCCAGAGCTTTACCCCATTTCAACCGGTTTACCACAGACTGAGTTTCCACAAATGAAGGTGGATCACGTTCATTGGAGGGTCACGCAATAGGAATAGTAACAACCCTGACATCCAACTCAACAACTGGTGGATCAGCCTGGTACAGCCGCTCAAAGTAACCAGCCCAGCGGGCCTTCACTTCGGACTCCTCTATCAAGAGCCCACCACCCTCTGCTCTAAGTGCCGCACACCGAGGAAGGGCTTGACGAATGCAATGTACAAATTCCCCTGTAGGCAGGAGAATCACTTGACTACAGGAGATCCTCTACCCCCCTCACAGATTCCTCACACATAGGCCTCCTTGTCCACCCTTGCGCACGAACAGTTTTATGCCTCAGCTCCCTGAACAGCTCAGCTCTGACATTCAGCCTGGACCTGTAACTCTGGTCAATGGTATCTGGTGTCCCTTGAGAGATAAAATTGTTCTTCGCCCTCCGGGAGTTCCAAGACATCACCGGCAACATAAAGGACGGTGGTCTTGAAGACACTTCAGAACTCTTCAGATCTCCTAAGCAC
>CM068954.1:108411257-108422545 GCA_035128595.1 Eptatretus atami | reverse complement strand
ACCAGATTCTCTCAGCGAGGGAGTCTCGTGAGTGGAGGAAGCCAATGGCCCGACCACGTGCCTCGTGGTTGCAGCAGGTTGATCGGAATCTCAAGGAGATGGGGGATGGGCCAGGCATCTGCCTGGGGGATGGCCACATCGAGGCCCCTGGAGTACCGGCGGAAAGTGGACGTAGCGACGCACTGCTCTGACGCATGCTCCATACCTGACCTACCTGACCTGTTAAAAGTGTGGCATCTCCAGCATGACTCAGGATGTGGCTGGAAATACGGAAATGAATTGACGGACCTAAAAGAAGTTTGGTCCAAGAGAACATTCAGGAAAATATTAAGAGTGGTGATCAAAACAGGACATCAGCTAGGTCTACACTGGACTCAGGGTGTAGAAGTTGTGCCTCATGAGTTGATAGTGCCAAAGTTAATCGTAGAATTTGTTTTTTTTTGCCTTTAAATTGTTTTCTTCCGCAAACACCTTGAGCGATAGACTTGGAAAACCCTTTCCCCAGGGGGTGGGAGCTCCTACTCGCGGATAATTTTTATTTGTAACAAAGTTACATGATCATCGTTGGATGGCAAATGCAGCTGTGTTCCAAAAAGGCTGTTTCTGTTGCATGCATTGTGTGGTGTTTCACATGTCAGGAATAAACTGGTCTCGACGTCACGGCCAACCTGTTTCCAGCAAGATCAACCAATAACTTTATAGGACGACATGTTGTATGTCCCTTGAACATTTATTTTACAAGAATGGAATTTGGCCAGGATACTGGCACACAATGGCTCTTCGAGAGAATGACCCAATATTTTTCAAGAGTGGCACTCGGTACCATCTTTCCACTCTTTCCCAATGCAGATGGGACAGTAATCCACAACCAAGGTGCAGACAGGGACAGCTGGTTTTATGTCCCAGCCGATTTGAAGGATAACGTGCTCCAAGATAGTGCCCAATATATGTGAATGGCTTATGTTTCTCTTTATTTTGTTAGGTCAAATCATTTGAAGTCATGAACCCAGACTGTGATGAGTACTTTGTCAACCGAGATATCCCACCACCCCCTCCTCCCCCCCCCCCCCGGAAGAGAATACTCCAAATAATTGACAACCTCTAAGTGGAATGCGCAAGCCAGCAATATAAGCATCAAGAGAAAATTAGCTTAAAATTCAGACGTTTGCCTCAGCCTCACCAATCAAACAAGCAGTCATAGACAGTTACTTACGAAACTATCAACTTGACCTCTGACCTTGTCTAATAAAAGCTGTCTCTGGAGAAGGTAGCGACGCAAACCAGAAGTTTCTACGATGATTCTGTACAAAACCATCAAAAATCGAATGATTGACCTCACTGTGACCTTGACCTTTGACCGATTTTGACCAAAATCTAATCACGCTACCCATCACCCTCCTGAACCACATGGTGTAATTTGACATTGGTATTTCTTTCCGTTCGAGTTATCGTGCCTACAAACAAACACACACACACACACACACACAAACAAAACACAAACAGAGGACGGAAGTCATCAATATACTTACGAAATCTAATAATCGGACAAGAGAAACTCCCAACGAAAGTGAATTTGAGACGCTGCTTCAAGTCTGGATGTCACAAGTCATTGACTGTCGAAGCATAGCATCTGCCATATATATATATATATATATATATATATAATATATATATATTGCACTACAACAATCTGGTCTGTGTGCTTCTTGTCTGGGTTAGAAAGGTTCTTTTCTTCTTTTGGACGGATGGATGAATGCAAAGATGGAAGAAGGACATATGCCCAAATGTTGAAGTGGCTTCATTGCTTAAAATTGCAGCCATGATACCATTAAATAGAACAAGAGAACACCCACAATCAATGTGTAGGAAGACAAATGCACGAATGCTGCAAACGGTGGACTCAATTCCATCTTACCCCATGGTGCATTCCAATTTTCCTTGAGGTAATGACAGCATGCAAGTGGAGGTTATTAGGTGAGTCAGTGCACAGTTGGGAATCTAAACTAATCATGTGGCAAACGGGACGTGTCAGCCAATGCCTTCGTGCAACGTGCTCATGCTACAAATATACCAACGGGCCGACAATGCCGCTCATCAAGCATATGGGCACTGACAAAAGGAAGCCATTTAAATGTTTCTTCCAAATGCGTTAAAATTCTCCACGTATGGATCTGGGTACAATTTCAATCCAAACGATGGAATCAATACAGAGGTGCATGCACTTTACGCAAGTTAAGTTTAGGTTACGCTGTTTTTGTGTGACACCACGGCAATTTGGGCCTCCATCACGACCCTTGTCTTGCTTCGGACCAATTGGCAGCATTCCAAGAATTTGGGAAAGTGAAAAGAGAGATCATTGCGGGGTGGGGGGGACCTTAAAGATTAGATCGTGAACAACAGTTACAATTTGACAGACCATTTTCCAACACCTGGATGTTCAATGGGATAGGCTATTAATTTGTATCATGTACATTGTGCAACGTGAGACTGAGAGCACAATGGTTATGTGGCAAGGAAACCGTGGTACCGCCGCCATAAACAAGCAGGAGTTCCAGGCAATCGGTCAACAAGCCAAAGGTCTGAGGCTCCATGAACAGCACTTTCTTTAATGGAGGGCATGTATGCTCTTATTTAAGCATTATAAAAGTTCTGTTAATCTCATCCACTTTCCCAGACTCGTATTGCAAACAACTTTCACTTACACGATCATAACAATAAACTGTTAAAAGTCGTATTTGCAGTCAGATCATTTGGCGATACACCACAAGTAAGTACCTATGGATTTGCACTGGCACATCAGATTCACTCCATTATGATGATGTTGGCAATCATTTGAATGCTCGTAGTCTGTGTGATGCTGGCAGGATGGCCTAGAGGTACGTACACTTGCCTCGAAAGTCATCTAACTGGGTTTGAATCTCACCCAGCTATAAACTGCCATCTTGGTGTTTCACAGGCAGGCGATTCATCAACGTGTGTACCGTCCCTCAAAAGGATATTATAACCGGGCATCCCCTTTGCCCGCATTAGCTGGTGGACATTAAAGATCCCCACAGTGTCCTTTGTGAAGAGTAGGCGAACTATCACTGGCAGCATGAACAAATTGCTCTGCAGGAGGGCAATGGCAAACCACCCAGTATAACCCTTACCAATAAACTCCTTTGGCAGCACTAACTCTGCAACAAAGTATGGTTACATGAGAATCGGAGTCAGTCTGCGTGATGAAGAGTACAAGCATCCACACTTTCACACACCAGCAAACCTTAGAGGTGCAGTGTAGTATCATGTACCATGCTGCTGAAGATGATATCTTCTCTCCCCCTGCCTCCACAAAATATTTTAAGCAGTGAAGCCGCTTCAAATATTGGATATGTCCTTCTTCCATCCGTCCATCAAAAATGAAGGAGAGAACCTCTCACTCACCGTGTTAAATTCTAAAAGGGTAAATTTAAATGGTACTCCAAAGGTGATTCCAAAGGGTGATTCAATGGCGATTCTAAAGGGCGAGTCAAAAGGGTTATTCTACAGGGTTTCGTTCGTTTCGAGGCTTTGCCTATCAAATAATATAAAAACTAAGTTCATGGGCCGTGGGTCATAAGTGCTGCCCATTCTTCAGCCGTCCAGAAATCACCACTATATTTTTCTCTCCACGTAGCTCAGATTGTTTTAATGGCCTCATGTACATTTGAAGACTGAACAACGCATCTTTATTCTATTATTAAATAAGATACCATTTTTTGAGGAAAAAAAAAAAGTAACATTTTGATTACAGTTCAAACGGGCAATACATGTTTTGTCTGCAGCGATCGAGGCAGCTGTCTAACATACACTTGTATGAGGAGAAGAAGAAGAAGAAGAAGAAGAAGAAAAGAACAAGAAGGAGAGAAGGAGAAGAGGAGAAGGAGAAAGAAGAAGGAAAGAAGGAGAAGGAGAAGAAATAGGAGAGAAGGAGAAGAAGAAGGAGAAGAAGAAGTAGAAAAATATCATGCAAGCATGGCAACAGTTTCATGCGAGGCATCTCACTGTTGCCTAATTCTAACATATAAAGCTGAATTGTGTGTGGGTGGATGTGTGGTCAGAACAAGGTGCGTTTTCATTACAACGAAAAATACTCATTAATATTTGAAGTGTTTAATTTTTTTTTTTAAGAAGTCCTTTTTTTCAGTGTTTTGTATGTACCTGTATGCTGTTCATATGTCCAGTGGTGTGTTGTTACCGAGCAGTCATCTAGCGCTTGCCAAGCCAGCGTTCCTTATCAACGGTTTCCTATGAATGCTTGCTTGAGTGCTTTAGACACTTGGCAAGCACTCCACAAGAAACTTGGTAACTGAAACACACTCCAGATTCATGACATGGCAATGAGGAATAACATCGACAGCATCATTATTTCACCATATCGATGAATTTGTCCCTCAAGGGTGGGTGGGAGGAGGCAGGAGAAGGGGTGGGATGGAAGAGGGAGATGACGTTGCCCGGCAACGCTGGGTACCCCTGCTAGTTTCACATTTAAAAAACTGGCAAACTGAACTTTGTTGCCTTTCCCCTTTGGACACGGGTGCGATTTTTTAAAATGCTTTCACACATGAAAAGGGTGAATGCTTAAACTCCGTGTTTGCATATAAATCTTGTGTCTGAAACCCATCGCTTCTGGACCCACCTTACCCAGTCGCACCCAGCTGTCCCTGGACTCCATGTCCTTTTCTTCTGACAAAGTGGAGAGTTTGCTGTCAAACCTCGACTCAGATTCTGCAAACTGGTACAGACGGCATCAGCCCACGTGTTCTAAAAACCTGCTCTTCTGCTCTTGCTCACCCTCTTTCTGTTCTATTCGACCTCTCATCTGCTTGGAAATCAGCAAACATTACCGCTGTGCAAAAAACAGATCCCTGCAACTACAGACCAATCAGCTTCTCCTAATGATCAGCAAGGTTATGGAATCCATCATCGCTTAGACATTAAATTCTCCTCTTCTCCAATGGCTTGATTTCAGATCATCAATTTGGTTTCATACCAGGTCACTCTACCCTGGATATGCTGCTTCTGCTCTCCAACAATGGATGGAGGTCCTCAATGCCGGACATGAGATCAGAGCCATATCCCTCGACATACCGTGTGCTTTTGACACGGTCTGGCACCTGCCCTGTCACCCAACTTTCTTCCGATGTATCCAAAGGCCATCCCACTCATGGCTCGCAGACTCCTCTTCCTGTCACAGTCAAGGTGTGGCCCTAAATGGATTTCTCTCATCCTCTCTTTCTGTCCAGGCTGGAGCTCCTCAAGGCAGTGTTCTGGGCCTGTTCTTTTTCTGGTTTTCATCAACGATCTCTCCAACTCTCTAGAAAATCCTCCTTACCTCTTTGCTGATGACAGCACCCTCTGCCCTACCATCTGTCATCCCTCAGACCGGCAAGCAGCAGCTTCTTCGCTCTCCGCAGATCTGGATAAAATCACAAGCTGGTCCAACACGTGGAACATGTCTTTCAATCCGGCCAAATCTCACAATCTCACTATGTCTCTCCGAAAGGACCGTTTGGAAAATCGTCAATTTTCATTCGATGGACTTGAAAATTAATCAGAAATTGCATAGTGCATACTGAATTGGGAAACCAACTATTTTTTGATCAGAAGGTCAAAGGTCAACTTCTAAAATCATCACTTTTCATCATTGACCTGAGCATTGAGAAAGTGTCAATTTTAATCTGAACGAAATGGACAATTTGATGTATCCGTGGCAACCTTTGGAGAGGGGGGGGTGGATTTTGCAAGTATCATGCTCTGCATGGTCTTTTTCTGTACTTGCAAAATCGAAGATTTTTTCAAGTATTTAAGGTCAGTTGATTTTATTATTAGGGATTCGCTAGATATCCGTTGTTGTCGGGTTTTCCGTCTGTCTGTCTGTGTGTATATGTGTACGTGTGTTGTGTCTGCAACGCAAGGCTCCACAGCACAAACCAGCAAACCGATTGCGATGAAACTTGGCAAACAGGTGCCATATGGGCTGGGAGTGTGCGTCTTGAGTTTCGTTGCTAAGCAACCACCCGTTGCTATGCAGCGGCCGAAAAACCACGTTTTAAGAACCCAAACGGTAACTAACGTAGCGCGGCTTCTATGAATAGGTAGAGCGACCGGACAAACTCCTGCCTATTCCTTGCATCCCCATCTAGTTATCGCGACAGCATAACGTTCCTCTAGCTCTCATAGTTTCGAATGGCAGCCTGAGATGCGGAAAGGTGGTGAACCAGGGTATGTTAAGTGACCTTGACCTCGGAAACCGTCGACGGCGGAACGTTCAAATTCGGTGTATGGATAGAGTTTAATAACTACTACAAAATTTAACCGCAGCATTTTTCCACATTCGATCACCAAGGGTGTCGGGGCTGAAATACGCAAAATTCGAAAAATACTTTTTCTCGACCTACGTTCACTATTTTCATACTTGTCATACAGTTTTGGAATGTGGAGAAACGAGACTTCGGAATTAAACACTTCGAGATATTTAGAAATTTTACTCGAGCCGATTTTTTATTTAGGTTTTATTTTTCAAATGGTCGTCCTGTGAGGAGTGCCAGTTGGCAAAATACGCAATAGGAAAAATCTTGCCAGGCAGAGGAACAATTGTATGTGAACCAATACGTCTTGGCAATGAATCTTCGTCGGTGGATCGGTCAGAATGAAAAGCATCGTATCCAGCGCTTCGATCCTAGCGGATCCCTCGTCGCCTACCGGCTTGTTCTGTCTTTGTTGTTGGTGAACAAAAATCTCAAAAAGCAGTTCACGGATTTGGACGAAATTTTGTGAGACCTTGGGTATGTGACAAGGAGAAAATTAATAGATTTTGGTGAAATCCGAATCTGGATCTGGATCTGAGAATTTTTAAAAAGTGATTCTTCACCATTGGGGATCGGCGAAAAACGACATGTAGCAGGATATCTCAAAAAGCTGTGGATGGATTCAGACAAAACTTGGTGGCAGTGTGGTACAGTATGTAATTGTAACAACGAAGAATTCATTCAACTTTGGTGAAGATCCAAATCCGGATCCAAGAATTTAAGTGATTCTTCGCCATTGAGTGACAGAGCTGAAACGATAAAAAGCAAGATATTTCAAAGTTATGACGGATTCGGACAAGTTTGCGAACAAGCTGAGTAGAGATTTGGGGTGGTCTGGTGCTTTGGGAGTCCTGAAGAGTTGTGGAGTGCCTTCAAGACCACTGGTCTTTGATGTTGCCGGTGGATGTCTTGGAACTCACCATAGGGCAAAGAAGAATTTTGTCTCTCAAGGGACACTGGATATCCATTGACCAGAGTCGCAGGGCCAGGCTGAATGGCCGAGCTGAGATGTTCAGGGAGCTGAGGCGTAAAACTGGACGTGCGCTAAGGGTAGACAAGGAGGCCTATGTGCGAGAAATCTGTGAGGAGGTAGAGCATCACCTGTGGTCAAGTGATTCTCATCCTGCTTACAGAGGAATTCACGCATTGCGTTCATCCAAGCCCATCCCTCGGTGTACTGGAGTTAGAGCAGAGGGTGGTAGGCTCTTGACAGAGGAATCCGAAGTGAAGGCCCGCTGAGCCGGTTACTTTGAGCGGTTGTTCCAGGCTGATCCACCAGCTGTCGAGTTGGACGTCAGGGGTGTTACAATCCCTGTTGCTGACCCTCCAATAAACTGTGGTTCCACCTTCGCTTGTGGAAACAGGCTGCGGTGAACCGGTTGAAATGGGGTAAAGCTCCAGGGATCTGTGGCATCCATGCTGAACTTCTCAAGGCTGGTGGAAATGCTGCACTCATGTCGTTGCATGCATTTCTGTGGTCTGCCTGGAACACAGGCATCATCCCAACTGACTGGAAGAGGGGCATTGTTGTCCCTCTCTGGAAAGGGAAGGGTGATCGCCAAGACTGCAACAACTACGGAGGGTGACGCTGCTCTCAGTGCCGGGCAAGGTCTTTGCTCGGATAATTCTTGATAGGGTTCGCCACCATCTGCTTGAGCATCAGCGTCCAGAGCAGTCAGGCTTTACACCAAGAGGTCAACGATTGACCGTATCCTTGCTCTTCGGGTCCTCACTGAACGCAGACGAGAGTTTCCGCAAGGGCTGCTTGCAGCCTATGTTGATCTCTGTAAAGCATTTGATTCAATGAAATGGGATGCCCTCTGGAGGATTCTCAGTCTTTGTGGGGTGCCACCAAACTGATCAATCTGATGTCTGAACTATCTATACTCTGGTACTGAGAGTGCTGTCAGATGTGGAGATACACATCTGACATTCCAGTTGTTACTGGAGTTTGTCAGGGTTGTGTACTGGCCCCCACACTTTTCAGTGCTTGTATGGACTTGATTCTGGGGAGGATGTCGGAGAGATCAAGCTGCAGTGCATCGTTTGGGAATGTCAAGATCTCTGACCTTGATTTCGCAGATGATGCAGTCATCTTTGCGGAGACTTTAGATATCCTTTTGGCGGCCCTCGGGGTGCTGAATGAGGAGTCGGAGCCGCTGGGATTACAGGTTTCCCGAGTCAAAACTAAGATCCAGGCTTTCAATGACATCTTGGTTGCTGCTGTCCTGTCTGTGCCTGTTTGTGGTGAGGATGTGCAGGTCGTGGAGAGATTCACTTACCTTGGCAGTGATATTCATGTCTCTGCTGGTTGTGAGTCAGAGGTCAATAGACGTCTGGGTCGGGCCTGGGAGTCATGGATAATGGGGTGTGGCGTTGCCGGCACCTGTGCGGGAGGACGAAATTCCGAGTCTTCAGGTCCTTGGTGCTTCCAGTCTTGCTCTATGGATGCGAGACTTGGACTCTGACCAGGGATCTGAGACGGAGACTTGATTCCTTTGGTACCAGGTCTCTTCGGAGAATCCTTGGCTATTGCTGGTCGGACTTTGTGTCCAACGAGCGGTGCTGAGAGAGACTCAAATGAGATTTGTTACCTATATAGTCTGTGAGCGTCATCTGCGGCTGTATGGACATGTGGTCATTTTACTGACGCTGATCCTGCTCACCAGATTCTCTCAGCGAGGGAGTCTCGTGAGTGGAGGAAGCCAATGGCCCGACCACGTGCCTCGTGGTTGCAGCAGGTTGATCGGAATCTCAAGGAGATGGGGATGGGCCAGGCATCTGCCTGGGGATGGCCACATCGAGGCCCCTGGAGTACCGGCGGAAAGTGGACGTAGCGACGCACTGCTCTGACGCATGCTCCATACCTGACCTACCTGACCTGTTAAAAGTGTGGCATCTCCAGCATGACTCAGGATGTGGCTGGAAATACGGAAATGAATTGACGGACCTAAAAGAAGTTTGGTCCAAGAGAACATTCAGGAAAATATTAAGAGTGGTGATCAAAACAGGACATCAGCTAGGTCTACACTGGACTCAGGGTGTAGAAGTTGTGCCTCATGAGTTGATAGTGCCAAAGTTAATCGTAGAATTTGTTTTTTTTTTCAGTGCATTGGTTTCAGCAAGGTTGAAACTTGAATTATATTTTACTCAAAGTACAAGCAAACTTAAAAAAAATTTATTGATGCCTGGTGTGTTGAAGGAATTTGTGAAATTCATGAAAACAAATTAATAATTATTCTTTAACATGGTTTGTGTTTTCATAATGTAATGTTTTTCTTAATGGTCTTTTTTTTTCTTCTCTCACTTGTGTCTATGGTTCTTTTTTACACACCTTTATATTTTTGTAATAAAAGCACCTAAAAGTCAAGTCTGTGTCTCTGTTTCTGTCTCTAACAGAGAGAGAGAGAGAGAGAGAAGAGAGAGAGAGAGAGAGAGAGAGAGAGAGAGAGAGAGAGAGAGAGGAGAGATATATATATATATATTGTTACGGCTGTGGAAATTCGCAAACATCATTCAGTCCCGTAGATGAGGTATTTCTGAAGTACATGTAGTTAGCCCAAACCCATTGTTTGAGAGGGAATTAATGTGATTCATTCGGGCTGCGATACTTTGAGTTAGGCGTTTTTCTGTTCTGCTTTATTTTCGAACCAACCACACTTCAACGCCAACAACGACCAACCACACTTCAACGCCAACAACGCCACCACTCCAACAACGCCAGCACCGCCACCCTCACAACCACCACCACCATCTTCGCCACTACTCCACACCAACGAACGCCATCCTCCGCGGTCCACGTACGACGGTTTGCGCGTTGAAGACCGTCGAACGCGAGAAGGGAAGGGAGAAGTCCCCACAGCGAGGGCCGCGTTTTCCCGCCTATTTCCTTCCTTGGCCCGGCGCCAGAACGGCTTCGCCTCGCCCCCCACAAGACGCAGGTGGGAGGGAACGGGAGGAAACGCCCCACTTCGAGTGCTTCGAGAAGCGCCTCGAAGGGGTGGAGCCAAAGGCGGGGCGGAGAAAGAGGGCGTGGCGCCGGGCATATAAGAATGAGAGGCGCAGGAGGTGCTGACCTTTTTTTTTTCTGCCTCTGCTCGCTTCTCTTTGGTTCGACGCTCTCGCTCTGCTCGCTTCTCTTGGTTCGGCGCTCTCGCTCTTCTTCCTCTGGGTTCGGCGTTCTCTCGCTCTGGTTCGGCGTTGTGCTCTGGAAAGGCAGACGGGGGCGAACGCCGGAGAGAGCTCCGGACCACGGCAGAGACGGGCGCCAAGGACCCGACATTAAGGGAAGTCGACTTCCATTTCTTTTGGGTTTTGTGTGAACGTGTGTGTGTGCGCCGTGTCTCGTGAAGTAGAATTGTGTAAGTGGTCCGTGTGTCGCGTATTCGGTAGTAAGCTCTGCTTCTTTTTGTTGTTTGATATATGTGCATTTGCTAATTGTGGCTGTAAATACATGCTGTGCTATATGTGTGCTCGTGTGTCGTTGTGAATAAAATGCTTGTTTGTTGAATTCTTCCCCGTTTCGCTGCGTCCTTCCTTCGTTGGGTCTCCATCTTGTTTCACGTAAAGGGTTTGAGTGGGCGCGGACGCCCGATAATAATCAGACCGTCAAGGCCGACGATAACACCGCTCGGTTATCCCGTTAGCATGGAACGGGTCGGCTTAAGCGGCCCGTGTTCGAAGTCGGCCTGTGGCGAGGTACAACCCTCGGTAGGTTACCCGTGCGGGTATTAGGTATATCGACTTTCGGCGATTCACCCTATTCCGCGCGGGTAGAATGCGGACTGGGTTGTGGTGAGGCCGAAAGGTCCACCCGTGACTGGATCCCGGCGTTAGCCGGGAGGGTCACGACTGAATTGTCCGTCCGGTGGGCGAGGCGGTCGCGATTCGATCACGTGGCCGATCGCACGCCGGCGGGCGCGAATTCGCAAACATATAATATATATATATATAATATAT
>CM068954.1:108387352-108400702 GCA_035128595.1 Eptatretus atami | reverse complement strand
ATTGAAAGCCTGGATCTTTGTTTTGACCCAAGAGACCCACAATCCCAGCAGCTCCGACTGCTCAACCGAGCAGACCACTTGCCACCTACAGTCCAGGCAGGAGTTTGGAATCCAGCCAGAATGCCACGATATCTTCCCTACTTTTCACAAAGGACACAACAGGATCTTTAATATTCACCAACTTACGCGAACAGACAGAACACCAAGTTTGACGTGCAAGGGACAGCACACACATTGATGTATCGCCCCATCTGTGAAACACCAGGATAAGTTGGCCGTGATTTGAATCAGGCCAGACAGCTAAGAGACAAGTGCACATAACTTTACGCTCTGGTAATCACATACATTTCGGAAGAACTGCACACATTTTTATTCAGGATAGAACATTGATTATGCATTCAGGTTTTAGCAATGCAAACTACAGCAAAGTCAACGGCAAGCAGTCACAAATCCCCATGCTTCCCACCGAAAGCCAAGTTAATAGACGGCAAAAAGTTCCACCAGGAATGACCCAATATCAAATTTTGAGTTAAAAAAAAAAAAATCTTCTGTTTTGACCCTTGTGATCCTCATCATTGCAATGATTGATTATCGCAAAGGAGAGAGTTCGATGCCGGAAGATGTGTTCGGGGTTCAATTGAAAACCAACGAAGCTAGTTGAACTCAACCTATCCCAGTTTTTCTGAAGCACACTACATGATTGCAATAGATACAAATGTAGGCCCAAGATTAGGCAAAATACGACAACCGTTTTAAAGTATGCAATAAGAAAATATGGTATTTTTTCAGGCAAACTGAATAAAAGCATCTGTATTGTTTACAACGCAACCATTGGAACAAACACTTAGATAGGAACAAACGATACAGATTGCTGAACAACGACACGGGCCACGATCGTGACCAACAGCACGTTCCCGCGAGGCCACGATCATGGCCAAGAGCACTCAAACATTAAGGAATGATCGATGAACGGTAATCCAAGGCATTTCATGGAATACTCCGTGACAAAGATTGATGCAGGGTCACTGGCACATTATAAAATCCAGTCAGGTGGATCAGACCACCCAAAACATCCCATCCATATTAGGATTCAGAAGTAGTTGCCAAATTATTTAGTTATTTTGTCATTCTGTAGTTGTTATTGGTTCAGAAGCAAACTCCAACCATTACGGGTAAATGTGTGTACGGCTTGGCCTCCATACCCAAAGAAGACAGTTCACATGAAACATGCAAACTACCTGGTCAAGTTGTTTGTAGTGCAGAAACAACACTACATTGCCCTCTTCACATCATACCCCGGTGCAGTAACGGAGTGTCACTCCATTATAAACCCATTCACGTCTCCTTGAAAACAGCATATCAAAGTCATAAAATGTCCGCATCAAATTAGCTGGGACCCATTGACCGGACCGTCTCGGTATTTGTTGCTAGGTTACAAATCACGCGTAGCTCACTGGATATCGTTGTACTTGTGGCACGTGCATGGGTAGGTGTAGAATAAACTCCGACCTTCATCATTCGGCATCAAATCGAGGAGCCATTCACGTTGCAATTACTCCAGTGCTGCTATGTTGTTGAAGCGGAGCAGATAGCAGCAAAAACTACTCCATCGTAAGTCTCTTAACATCAAAAGCCACTCTGATGCTGATACAGGCATTTCCATTGACATGAAGGGGGACTTGGTGGGGGGGGGGGGGGGGGGGGGGGTTACAAAAGCAAGCAATGTAACCAACCAGGTGTCAAGGAACCTCCGAGAAGAAGAGAAGACCACTTGCCACCTGCAGTTGAGGCAGGAATTTGCATTTTGTTCATAGTACCACGATTACCAACCGACGCTTTGCGAAGGACACCTTGGGAAACGACAGCACTTGGGAGACCCAGTTGAACTACCGAGCGACGATAACACACACATTGATGTATCCATCACTCTACCTGTGAGACACCAGTGTATCTCTGGGCTGACATTCAAACCCAGGCTGGACAGCTTTAAAGGCCAAGTGAAATATTCATTCACTCTGATACTTTTTATTCAACCATACATGCGAAACACCAGGATGGCAGTTTATAACTGAGCCGAGATTCGAACATCGGCTAGATGGCTTCGGGGCGAGTGTGCGAACATCTATGGACATCGTCTACCAGCTCACCACGAAGGGTGAAACAGTTCATCCCATAAAGAACACATACAAAATCAGAACATCCAACACATTGACAAGCCAGTTCAAGATGCACAATGCAATTGTCATTCAGAAGAAAAAAAAACTGCGATTCAACAGAGAATGCCACCGTTGCCGTCAATAGTTCATAACTGAGAATGTTTGCAATTGATTCCGTTGCGATTTAATATGCCAAACCTGCCATAAAAGCAATTTTCTCCTGTTCCAAATTTAGTCAATAAACGTTACACACAAAGGAGAGTAATGCTGGAATCAAGCAGGCAAGACAAATTATCTATCCATCCAGTCGTGTGTGTGTGTGGTGTGTGTCCCCACCCTAAACTAGCAGTGACACAAGACATATTAACATCTCATCTTTCAATATTGCAATCATCAGCATCAGCATGATGATGATGATCATCATCATCGGTATGATCATCAACATCGGTATGATCATCATCATCAACATCGGCATGATCATCATTGGCATGACCACCGTCAGCATCCGCATGACCACCGTCAGCATCCGCATGACCACCGTCAGCATCAGCATGATCACCGTCAGCATCAGCATGATCACCATGATTAGAATCAGGATCAGTATGATCACCATCAGCGTCAGTATGATCAACATCAGCATCAGTATGATCACCATCAGTATGATCAGCATCAGCATCAGCATGATCAGCATCAGTATTGGCATGATCAGCATCACCATCAGTATGATCAGCATCAGCATGATCACCGTCAGCATGATCACCATCAGCATCAGTATGATCAGCATCACCATCAGTATGATCACCGTCAGCATGATCACCATCAGCATCAAATTCGCTTCAGAATAGTGATGCAGAACAAAAAGTTGAGTAAGACAATGCTTTTGTTTGGTTTAAAAAGCTTGTTTTAGCCTCAGCATTATTTGAGCATTTTTTTGCGCGAATTTGAAGTTAAAATACTCACTATTTCAATGAAATCACACGTTTTCGCCATCACCATCAGCATCAGTATGATCAGCATCAGCATGATCAGCATCACCATCAGTATGATCAGCATCACCATCAGTATGATCAGCATCACCATTGGCATGATCACCATCAGTATGATCAGCATCAGCATGATCAGCATTGGCATGATCACCATCAGTATGATCACCATCAGTATGATCACCATTGGCATGATCACCATCAGTATGATCACCATCAGTATGATCACCATTGGCATGATCACCATCAGTATGATCAGCATCAGCATGATCAGCATCACCATCAGTATGATCAGCATCAGCATTGGCATGATCAGCATGCCACGTGTGTGCGTTTGAGGTCGCAATGGAGTAGTGCAAGCAATCAATATTCAAGACTGTCGATCTTACACACCACGTGGCGATGTCCATCGGTGTGTACATCACAATCACACTCCTCCTCCTCCTCCTCCTCCTCCTCACTCATAATAAATGTAAACAAAAGCAGACAAATGTTCATGGGAATCCAGCTGCGATTCACGGACCGAATCGAAACGTCATTTCGAATGTTTCATTGGAATTTCATCGCGTCCGTGTGAACAAGGCAGTCGGCCTGTCATGCCGCAATGCCGAGGGGGAAGGGACGGAGTCGTTCGGTATTAAGGACGCGATTAGGGGGTTCGAGCCAAGCGCAGGCCCGAGCCTTGAGCAGGTCCACATGGCCGGTTCAACAGGCGATTCAGGATGCGCAAGAGGGGGCGAAATGGGGGTAAAAAAGGAACGTGCGAGGCGGTGGGGATTAAATGAATGGGGTGCGATTCGGGCTGAATCGCGCAGTTGACACAGTTTACAGTAAGGAAGGGACAAGGGCCGCAGGCCGGGCCTAGCTGCGGCCCGTGCGCCCTGGAGGCTCCTAGTCTAACCCGAACAACTCTGATTCTTCACCATCGCCACAACTACAACAACACAAATCAATTCATTTTTACCTTCGTTCTTGTGGAGTTTCCAGCTCTGAGATTTTCTCTTCCGTTTCCTGGCTCCCTCGTCCATACAGTCGCTTCCTCCGACCACAAGCGGCTCGCTGCCTGTCCGTGTCTGCCCGACAACAGGACCTCTGTTTACATCCCTCAGTCGCGTTCTCTCTCCTTCCTGCCGCTGTACTCTTCCCCCCCACCGCACTCCATTTCCACTCTCTCTCTCGATTCCCCTGATCCTTCTCCGCCCTAATCTCACTTCACATCTCTTCACTGACGGCCTGTCAGACGGACTCTTCTTCATCAATACGGTACATTCGGAATCGCGACTTGAGCGTGCGCTAACGCCACGCCCCCTTTTCTGTTCATACGGACTCTTCTTCCTCAATAAATTCGGAATCGCGGGACTCGAGCGTGCGCTGACGCCACACCCCCTTTTCTGTTCAGACGGACTCTTCTTCATCCATACATTCGGAATCGCGACTCGAGTGCGCCCTGACGCCACGCCCCCTTTTTCTCTGAGCTTCGTCACCAACTTGTTTCTCTGAAATCGCAAGAAGCGCGAAAGGAATTTTTGACGTTTTGTCTTTTCTTTTGCGATTTAAGCGATTCACATGCTCAGTACCCACTGAACGCTATTCCATTAACCAAACGGATCTTTATATTTTCTTTATTTTTAAGAGGTGCAGTCTCTTCAACATTCGCGTGGATCCGTCCATCCGTCCGTCCATAAAAATGAAGAAGAAGAATCTCTCTGAGGTGACGTGTTTAATTCTGAAGTAATTCTGAAGGGTTTTGTAATGTTATTCGTATTTTATATTAAAAATGCCAAACTGAACCGCTTCCCCCTTCAGAATCGTCCCGCAGAATTATTCACTTTTTGTTAAGAGTAAGAAACCCAGGTGGTCCATCTAGAGACGTCACATTATTATTATTATTATTGTTATTATTATTATTGTTGTTATTATTATTATTTTAACGGCCCTCAATCATTACTACCTTTTTGCGGAGTTAGCGGGCGAAATTCATTGGCCCAAGTCTTTCACGAACTGGCTGGCCAGGCCCGACGTTCGACCGAAGGCGTCAACAATCACAAACCTGTTCACGGTGTAATAACTCGCATGGTCTTTGTGAAAGGCCACCCCGGGATCTTCAACGTTCACACACACACACCGTCGTGCGAGCACCCAGGACACCCAGATCGAGACGCAACACCCGCTGCTGCCCGCGGAGCAGTCGTGTCCGGAATCGAACCCCGACAAAACAGCGCCAAAGTAAGTGTCACGTGACCCGTGCACCTCCTCCCCCGGCAGCAGAGTGTCGCCAAGTCCCTGCACACTCGTGGCTCGCCCATTTGCACACACACAATGCACGTTTTAATTCCTCTATAATCGCTCTCATTGTGTCTCGCTCAGGGGCAGCAGGTCCACAGATGCTGTGAACAATGCCGTGACGTCATAGAGGGTTATCGGTGAGACCCTCCACTGTGAACACACTTGTTATGTTAAAGAGATGTGCACACGACCGGTTTAACGGAGGGATTTTCTTGCTGTGATTGAATCATTGATGATGATCTCGTGTGCTGCAATCTCGGAGCCAATCGGCACAAAGTCCCCAAACAAGTGAACGACTCCTAATGGATGCCTGGATTGATGAATATAATGTTACAATGATCTCAGACAAACGAGGTGGACGGAGGTTATGTTTGCATCTCTCTTTGTCTGTCTGTCTGTCTGTCTGTGAGCAGGATATCTCGCAAGGTTGTGGACGGATTCGGACGAACCTTGGTGGACGGGTTGGGTGTGTGACAAGGAGCAATCGATTCGATTTTGGTGAAGATCCTGATCCGGATTCGGCCGATCGGTGGGATACAAAACGTGCGCTGTTCAGCCTGGTGGAGGTGTGCGCTCGACCTGATGCTGTTCTACTCCATAATGCTGCACCCTGCAGCTCTTAACATTCCATCTGCTGCCAACAGCACCCTCTCGTGTAAGAGTACCTACTGTATGTGCTTCATCATTTGTCTGCAGGACATGGTTGAAGTTCAAGGTGGGATGGCATCATTTGTCTGCAAGACATGGTTGAAGTTCAAGGTGGGATGGCATCATTTGTCTGCAGGACATGTTTGAAGTTCAAGGTGGGATGGCATCATTTGCTGGGTCGGCTATTTGGTTGATGCAATGCCCTCTGTAGGTCAGGGCAGCATTTTGGAATTTGTTAAGGATGCCGGCGATAGCTCGCCTCCTGTCCACAAAGGACACCGTGGGATCTTTAACATCCATCAACTGGTGCCAGCAAACGGGACATCCAGTTTAACATCCATCCAAGGGACGGCACACACATTGATGAATCTCCCTGCACGTGAAACACCGGGATGACGGTTGATAGCTGGGTCTGGATTCGAACCCAGGCTGGACAACTTAAGAGGCAAGTGTGCGTACTTGCACACGCCCAGGCTATCCTGCCAGCCTATTTGTGTTCCGAACACCAGTTGGAAAGAATCACATCAGATCGAAGAAATATCCTGACAGTTCAAATATTTGTGTCAATTTCCATCAAACTGGGTGGACACGTTCGACTTTTAAAAGAGTGAAAACGGTTCATCGAGGTATTCATCCGTCAATGGTCAAGGTCACATAAATCGGTCAAACTAATGATGAAAATATATTCCTAATTGATCAAATCTGACTTTCCTCAAAATCATGGCATGTTACATGTTAATCAAAAGCTTTCATCCCCCAAGAGTACCCGCCAACTGATTTTATGGACATCAGAGATTGAATATAAAAATGTTCAACCCCATGAGTAGTCCAGTCTCATTCGCAGGCCAAACATTTGGCATTTTATGATTATCCACCAACACTATCAGGAGTCAGGACCAGTCATGTTTAAAAAGATGTTGATGTTTGTCAGGATTGTCCTTACATTATACTCATTCGACATTTGATTAACTCTTTCTGGACAAGTTACCACTCCACTCACTTAGTAGAGTGAATTTCAAAGCAATCTTCACTCATTTCCCTATCCTGCACGTGCAGACATGTTGCATCAACTCACGATGCAGAAGGGAACAAGGTACGCAGTAGTTGCCAAGTACCTTCTGAAGCACCGTAAACCCATCCCCGGTCACTAAGAGATTGGCACTGAGATGGGATGAGGCATTGCTTCCAAATATGTCCACCTTGAAACGCAACTCTTTTGGAGTGCTGAATCAGATTGTCCTTGATTAGGAGGGATGAATGACCTTGACTGCCATTTTGTGTGAACATTGGTTTTCTCCAGGCACATACAGTAGGTCATTGTGATTGTTTACTGCGTCATGTAAAACTTGCCAAATCTCTCCCAGGAACTCTTCAATGTGGCCTTCAACTGATTCAGGAACTCGAGGTAAGGCATGAAAAGTATCAATAATATCATCATTGCATGTATGAGGCCTGGTATTGGCTTAACGGTGAAGGTGGCTGGCTTAATATCCTCGGGCACTTGAGTTCAAGCCCCTGTTGTGCCGTTGAATTAACACCAGGTAGGGTTAACTCAGCCTGTCGTTTTTCTGAGGTTGGCAAAATGAGTACCAGGGAGCATTGCATCAGTAGCGCAGCCTTGCAACCAGAAAATGATGTAGCCACAGGCTGCATATGAATAAATACATGTACCAGACTTTCAAAGCAGTTTGTTTTTTGCAGGATAGCCAAGGCTCTACAGGTACGTACACTCACCTCCAAGCAGTCTAGTCTCGGTTTGAATCCTGACCCACCTATAAACTATCATCCTGGTGTTTCACAGGTGCAAAGGGGGATTACTCAATGTGTGTGCCGTCCCTCAGATGGAGTCCCATCTTCCAGCATTAGTTGGTGGACGTTCAAGATCCCACGGTGTCCTTTGCGAAGAGTCGGCGAGCTATCGCTAGAACCATGAACAAATTCCAAATTCTTGCCCGAACTAGTCAGTCGATCGGGACTGGCAAGTGGTTTAATGAAAGACTTGGGTCAAAAACTCCCCAGCCAACCCCACAAGAATGTGGGAATAATTGTGGCCGTTAAAGAAGAATAATCGCACAACAACGACTAGTAATGAAGCATGGGGGCAATACCCCCTGGGTGCTCACCTGGTAGTGGTTGGTTAAGATAACCAGGGAAGCACTGGTAGGCATGGATGACCAACAAAATATGTAATGTAGAAGAAAGTAAATACATGTGGATTTTTTTTTAATGCCATGAACAAACCTTGGTACGTCCCGGGTGAGGAAGGTTGTGGTCAAGTTTCATCAGAATTTTTTGTGTAGTTTCAGAGAAGAAGTTGCAAGCATTTACAGATAGACGGACTGACGACGCCCCATCCCATAAGCTCCCCGGAACGATGTTCCAGGTGAGCTGAAAAGCAAACAACACAGTGAGCATGCCATTGACAACAAACATAATGAAAACAGAATCATCACAGTTCCCTTTTTTGTTTTTTACATGACAATGTCCTTGTCCACACAGGAACTCGACAATGTCTGGTCCCATGGCAAACAACTGGGACAAGAGCTTGTGGGGATTTTTGTTGAGCAGGATTGTGTGCAACATAATCATCAAAACCTGTCAGACTTTCAGCAGCAAGTCCATTTGCGGTCTGCATTGCAGGTGCGAGTTGGATTGTATTCCACAATTTCGCATCAGAGTAGTCTGTATGTAGCAGGACTTCTCTGTTCAATGATCCTAAGCAGTTGCTGGTAGGCTAAACTTGGTTTGTCCTTTCTTGCGAATTGCAGCACCCAGAGCAGAGCATGAAGTAGCACTCATGGTAAAGAAAAGTGTAAAACCCGTGGAGGATAATGGAGAGCCCACTGAGGTGAGTGTGGGGATGCCCACTGAGAAGAGTGTAGAGATTCGTCTCTGCACCAGAACCGAAGGAGAGATGAATGGGTGTGTGGAAGCAATGAGGTCGAATGTGGGTGAGTTTTTACAGGCTCAGAATGAAAATCTGAATGTGATAAACGACTGGTGCAGTGACCTGGCAGGAACATATGACGGCCTGAAGGAGCAGGTGGAGTTCGCCACGTACATGAACGTACACATGCCTGGTGAGGACGAGTTTAGCCAGGTAAGGGGTTCCTGAGTCGTCTCTCCCCAGTGCAGTGTGTGCATGAAGGTGCATGTATGAATTAAGTATTGTGGGCACGGTGGGTAGGTTTAAGTGGAAGTTTGAAGAAGAAATGCCTCCAGCCAGGTTTGGGACGGGTTAAGTGTTAAGCAGGGTAAGAGACCGGGATTTATGGTCCTGGCTCAGCGGAGGCTGAGGAGGAAAGGTGGGGGCCAGCTAAGGCAACTGCTCCCGGGCCAAGAGCCTTGGAGAAAAGGCAGGGGCTCGCTTGGATGACTTATTCAGCTTCGAGGGCCTTGGAGAAAAGTTGGAGGCCAGTGTAGGTGGCTGTAGCTGGCCTAGGCTCCACCATGAAATCAATCATGCCAGCAGGGTCAAGAACACCAGGGTCAAAAGAGACAGTAGTTGGAAGCAGTGACAGAGATTGACATGTGGTGGAGAGGAGAGGGGATGTGAGATCATTGCAAATTTGACATCTAAATTGTACAGGGAAATTGGAATTTTTGGAAATTTCACAACACTTTAGATAAGTTTAGAGAAATTAGACATGGGTTGAATTGGTTTGAATTTGATGAGTCATAGTGTTAGAGTGCACCTTTCTCCTCCGCTCTTTTTCTAGCTCGAGAGGAATTTGGGATGAATGGAGAATGAATGGGAAAGTGTGCTGGTGTGAGGGTGGGAAGTGTATGAATGTGGCCAAAGTTTAGGTGTGTAGTAGTATAGTTTGAGGAGTGAAAGTTTGAAGGAGTAGCTCCAGTCACTTATGTGTGAAAGAGTGGCTCCAGTCAGTTATCAGTGAGATAGGGGGGTTAGGAAAATTTGCAAATTGGAAATCCAAAGCTGTTGGTCATTAGGTTTCGTGAAATTTGAAATAGGAGAGTAATTATGGAATTTGTAATGAAAATCTGAAGGTTGTAGGTTGGGAATGTGGCCTGAGAAGTCGAAGGAGCATTTATTGAAGGCACTGAGCCTTGGGGCCTTCGAAGCAGCCGAAGGCCACCAGACACCAAAAAAGCGAGTTTGGAATTTAGAAGCCTTAGTTAGGTGACAGAAAAAAGGGCCTGCGGCGTACTAAGGGAATTCCAAGGTTGTGCATGAATGCAAATTGGGTGTTTGGGTTAATCTAAACACCCTTTTTGAAAATAATTAACGGCCTTATTAGTTATGCTTTGTCAAGGCTTTATCCTTTGTCAGCCCGTGAGTCAGCCCTCTGTCAACTTGCTGAAGTCTTAATTCGCCATTTTGTTCGGTCTGCTCAGCAATTCTTTGACTTGGAACAGGCCGCAACGGTTTCTTAACGACAAAGCGCTCAATTCTTTTTTCACTTTCCTCACTCATATCATTGAATGCCTGCCTCATCTTCGTACCTACAAATCGCTGGATACATCACAATGCTTATAAATGCCCAGAGATGCCAGTGTTCATAGCTCTATTTAATTTCTACCTCTGCCACCAGAGAATGGAGGTGATGTCTGTCTGTCTCTCTATCTCTATCTCTATCTCTATCTCTATCTCTATCTCTATCTCTATCTCTATCTCTATCTCTATCTCTCTCTCTCTCTCTCCCCCCCTCTCCCCTGCAGGTCACAATTTTAAACCGACTTTCACGAAAGCACCACATGGTAGAGTTTGTCATAAGCAAGAAGCCTATTGTTTTTGAGGTCAAAAGGTCAACATAGGCCCAAGGTAATCAACTTAGGTGAGATTTCTAAAATCCTCAATTTTCATCTGATTGACTTGAAATTTGAAGAGGATTTATATTTCAAGTCACTTAATTCAACTAGCCAATTATGTTTGAGGTAAAGATAGACCAAAAGGTCAACAACGAAGGTGGTATTTCTAAAATCCTCAATTTTCATCCGATTAACTTGAAATTTGAAGAGGAGTTGCATATTTGGTCACTGAATTCAACCACCAATTATTTTTGAGGTCGAATTTGTTTTATGGATTTTGCAATTTCGTGCTCTGCATGACGTCTTCTTGTTCTGTCTGTTTGTCTGTGTTTGTGTGCAGGATATCTCAAAAAGTTGTCGACTGATCCGGATGAAATGTTGTGGGCAGGTTCAGTGTGTGACAAGGATAAACTGATTAGATTTTGGTGAAGATCCGAATCCAGATCCGACTACTAGAATTTTTAAAGTGATTCTTCACCATTGAGAGAAAGGGCCAAAAACGATATAGTACTGTATAGCATCATATTCCAAAAATGTATTGGGCCAGATATGTTCTCATGGATCAGGCATTACATGGCGGAGGTATGCACTCTACCAAGTGCCCTTCTAGTTGTATATGCGATAACCTCTAGAATCTCTTGATCTGAGTTGAATTTCAAAATTTAAACTTCTTAATTGACCTCAGCATCAGTTCCGACTGCTTTTAAAAAGTATTAGTTTGTCTAATTCAGACATTGTTTGACACTCTGGGCATCTCCGAGAGCATGATGTTTAATATGACCGATCAGCGATCACTAATCACTTGCCAAGCCTACCGTTCCTTATCAACTGTTTCGTTGGAGTGCTTGCTTGAGTGTTTAAGCCACTTGGTGAGCACTCTACTACAAGCTGCTTAGTTGGTCATTTCAAAGCTAGGGCGATACACAGCCAAAGTCCCCATGCTGTCAATCTGAATTCACCTTGATTGGATGTACGTTTCAGGCCCCACACACCTGTGTTGGGCCCCATAGTACCCTGTTGTGCCTCAGGTGCAATTTTATTTTTAGATGACATCGCTTTGTTTCACATTTTCGTGCGATCTGCTTTCATTATCCGCCCATCACTTTGACATGGATACATGTAAAAAATAGCATCCATCGATCTCGTGTTCGGTGTTCCACCATGTTGGTTCAAGCTGTGAAAAGCATTGACTGACATTTTGTGTTCTCTATGACTTGATATATTTTTGAATTGAATTTTGCTAATTTCCCATTTGAATTCCTCTTTCAAAGAACTCTGTTTAAAGGTAAATCGTTGTGTCTGTCTTTTTATGTACTTTATGCGCGTGTGTGTGTGTATATAATATTGTTATGGCTTCAGCGGTGGCGGGGCTCGCACCCGACTCTTGACCCCAGTGTTAAGGGTTCGGACGAGTGATGTCAATCACACCCGACTCTTGACAGCCAAATGTTGAAGATTCGGCGTCCACTTTAACAGCACCGCCGTCTCCAGGGTTATAACGCCGGCTGGCTCGGCACAATTCTCGGTTACGCGCCTCAGATCACGATACCAAAATACACCTGTGCCTTGCCAGCTGGGAATAGACCCAGTTACAGACTGGTTTTGTCAGAGACCGAGCAAATTCTGCCAGTCTGTAACCATTTTGGTTTTATATACCAATCGAGGAATCGTTCCTTAGCGCGGCACAAATTAATTCAAGGCGGCAAATCTCGTATAACTCAGCCAGATTTATTGGGGACACATCGGGGAACACAACACAAGCAAAGCATCACGACAATGTTATAATTAATCTATAACCCGTTCTTAACTAGGGAGCTATGGTTACGGGTTTCGAAGGGAACCCTAGCGAGATAAACCTTAGACAACATGCAGACAAGACACGGACAGAATGCAGACAAGACACAGAGTACTTGGTGATGCTTCATGGACGAGAGGAAAAGTGTCAAAAGCACGAATGCGGCTCGTGACAAGCCGATGTCCACGGATTCGAGCACCCTACCTCAAACACGCTGCGTGGTAAGATGGCGGCGTCATCCTTTTTCTTCTCCCGGCACAGCTCGCGCACGCAGCCTCTGCGCGTCCAGACCCCGCGAGGTCGACGGCCCAAGACGAAAGATCTATGGTATGGTCCAGCTGGCTCTTCCCAAGGTCCAGCATACAAGTCCAGGCCTGGCCTGTTCACCAGGTTAGGCCAAATCGAGGTGTTGGGCTCCACAGGCGGATCGACAAACGTGTCGAGCCGTGCCGTGAGTAGGGACAAGCAGAGGCTCCGTCACTGGACCTGTCGATGAACCTGTCGATGTCCTCCTCATAAAAGTCGATCGCCGACTCCCACTCGTCGTTTCTCATCCAGCCGATGGCAGAACATTGACCTCTATGCAGTCCCCCCTCCCTGCCTTTCCTTTCGGCTCGCTCCTCACGAAAACCGATCGCAAACAGACACAGCCGTCCCCTGTACAGCCGATCGGCGCCACCTCGGTGCTCTCAGTCCCACCTTCGCCTTC
>CM068954.1:108366580-108376836 GCA_035128595.1 Eptatretus atami | reverse complement strand
GAAAAAACGGAGAACTACTTCCCCAGTCTCCCATGACATTTATTGTCGCTCTAGTTTCATGAAACTGGGTGGACACGATTCGAACTTTTAAAAGAGTGAAAACGGTTTCATCGAGGTATTCATCCGTAAATGGTCAAGGTCACATAAATCGGTCAAACTAATGATGAAAATTATTCCTAATTGATCAAATCTGACTTTCCTCAAAATCATGGCATGTTACATGTTAATCAAAAGCTTTCATCCCCAAGAGTACCCGACAACTGATTTTGGACATCAGAGATTGATAATAAAATGTTCAACCCATGAGTAGTCCAGTCTCATTCGCAGGCCAAACATTTGGCATTTTATGATTATCCACCAACACTATCAGGAGTCAGGACAGTCATGTTTAAAAAGATGTTGATGTTTGTCAGGATTGTCCTTACATTATACTCATTCGACATTTGATTAACTCTTTCTGGAACAAGTTAATCCACTCACTTAGTAGAGTGAATTTCAAAGCAATCTTCACTCATTTCCCTATCCTGCACGTGCAGACATGTTGCATCAACTCACGATGCAGAGGGAACAAGGTACGCAGTAGTTGCAAGTACCTTCTGAAGCACGGTAAACCATCCCGGTCACTAAGAGATTGGCACTGAGATGGGATGAGGCATTGCTTCCAAATATGTCCACTTGAAACGCAATTCTTTGGAGTGCTGAATCAGATTGTCCTTGATTAGGGGGATGAATGACCTTGATTGCCATTTTTGTGTGAACATTGGTTTTCTCCAGGCACATACAGTAGTCATTGTGATTGTTTAACTGCGTCATGTAAAACTTGCAATCTCTCCCAGGAATCTTCAATGTGGCCTTCAACTGATTCAGGAACTCGAGGTAAGGCATGAAAAGTATCAATAATATCATCATTGCATGTAGAGGCCTGGTATTGGCTTAACGGTGAAGGTGGCTGGCTTATATATCCTCGGGCACTTGAGTTCAGGCCCTGTTGTGCCGTTGAATTCACAAGGTAGGGTTAACTCAGCCTGTCGTTTTTCTGAGGTTGGCAAAATGAGTACCAGGGAGCATTGCATCAGTAGCGCAGCCTTGCAACCAGAAAATGATGTAGCCACAGGCTGCATATGAATAAATACATGTACCAGACTTTCAAAGCAGTTTGTTTTTTGCAGGATAGCAAGGCTCTACAGGTACGTACACTCACCTCCAAGCAGTCTGTCTCGGTTTGAATCCTGACCCACCTATAACTATCATCCTGGTGTTTCACAGGTGCAAAGGGGATTACTCAATGTGTGTGCCGTCCTCAGATGGAGTTCATTCCAGCATTAGTTGGTGGACGTTCAAGATCCAACGGTGTCCTTTGCGAAGAGTCGGCGAGCTATCGCTAGAACCATGAACAAATTCCAAATTCTTGCCCGAATTAGTCAGTCGATCGGGACTGGCAAGTGGTTTAATGAAAGACTTGGGTCAAAAACTCCCCAGCCAACCCACAAGAATGTGGAAATAATTGTGGCCGTTAAAGAAGAATAATCGCACAACAACGACTAGTATGAAGCATGGGGCAATACCCCTGGGTGCTCACCTGGTAGTGGTTGGTTAAGATAACCAGGGAAGCACTGGTAGGCATGGATGACCAACAAAATATGTAATAGAAGAAAGTAATTACATGTGGATTTTTTTTTTAAATGCCATGAACAAACCTTGGTACGTCCGGGTGATGAAGGTTGTGGTCAAGTTTCATCGGAATTTTTTGTGTAGTTTCAGAGAAGAAAGTTGCAAGCATTTACAGATAGACGGACTGACGACGCCCCATCCCATAAGCTCCCCGGAACGATGTTCCAGGTGAGCTGAAAGCAACAAACACAGTGAAGCATGCCATTGACAACAAACATAATGAAAACAGAATCATACAGTTCCTTTTTTGTTTTTTACATGACATTGTCCTTGCCAACAGGAACTCGACAATGTCTGGTCCATGGCAAACAACTGGGACAAGAGCTTGTGGGGATTTTTGTTGAGCAGGATTGTGTGCAACATAATCATCAAAACCTGTCAGACTTTCAGCACAAGTCCATTTGGGTCTGCATTGCAGGTGCGAGTTGGATTGTATTCCACAATTTCGCATCAGAGTAGTCTGTATGTAGCAGGACTTCTCTGTTCAATGATCTAAGCAGTTGCGGTAGGCTAAACTTGGTTTGTCCTTTCTTGGAATTGCAGCACCCAGAGCAGAGCATGAAGGTAGCACTCATGGTAAAGAAAAGTGTAAAAACCCGTGGAGGATAATGGAGAGCCACTGAGGTGAGTGTGGGGATGCCCACTGAGAAGAGTGTAGAGATTCGTTCTGCACCAGAACGAAGGAGAGATGAATGGTGTGTGGAAGCAATGAGGTCGAATGTGGGTGAGTTTTTACAGGCTCAGAATGAAAATCTGAATGTGATAAACGACTGGTGCAGTGACCTGGCAGGAAATATGACGGCCTGAAGGAGCAGGTGGAGTTCGCCACGTACATGAACGTACACATGCTGGTGAGGACGAGTTTAGCCAGGTAAGGGGTTCTGAGTCGTCTCTCCCCAGTGCAGTGTGTGCATGAAGGTGCATGTATGAATTAAGTATTGTGGGCAGGGTGGGTAGGTTTAAGTGGAAGTTTGAAGAAGAAATGCCTCCAGCCAGGTTTGGGACGGTTAAGTGTTAAGCAGGGTAAGAGACGGGATTTATGGTCCTGGCTCAGCGAGAGGCTGAGGAGGAAAGGTGGGGGCCGCTAAGGGCAACTGCTCCCGGGCCAAGAGCCTTGGAGAAAAGGCAGGGGCTCGCTTGGATGACTTATTCAGCTTCGAGGGCCTTGAGAAAAGTTGGAGGCCAGTGTAGGTGGCTGTAGCTGGCCTAGGCTCCACCATGAATAATCATGCAGCAGGGTCAAGACACCAGGGTCAAAAGAGACAGTAGTTGGAAGCAGTGACAGAGATTGACATGTGGTGGAGAGGAGAGGGGATGTGAGATCATTGCAATTTGACATCTAAATTGTAAAGGGAAATTGGAATTTTTGGAAATTTCACAACACTTTAGATAAGTTTAGAGAAATTAGACATGGGTTGAATTGGTTTGAATTTGAATGAGTCATAGTGTTAGAGTGCACTTTCTCCTCCGCTCTTTTTCTAGCTTCGAGAGGAATTTGGGATGAATGGAGAATGAATGGGAAAGTGTGCTGGTGTGAGGGTGGGAAGTGTATGAATGTGGCCAAAGTTTAGGTGTGTAGTAGTATAGTTTGAGGAGTGAAGTTTGAAGGAGTAGCTCCAGTCACTTATGTGTGAAAGAGTGGCTCCAGTCAGTTATCAGTGAGATAGGGGGTTAGGAAAATTTGCAAATTGGAAATCCAAAGCTGTTGGTCATTAGGTTTCGTGAAATTTGAAATAGGAGAGTAATTATGGAATTTGTAATGAAAATCTGAAGGTTGTAGGTTGGGAATGTGGCCTGAGAAGTCGAAGGAGCATTTATTGAAGGACTGAGCTTGGGGCCTTCGAAGCAGCCGAAGGCACCAGACACCAAAAAAGCGAGTTTGGAATTTAGAAGCCTTAGTTAGGTGACAGAAAAAGGGGCCTGCGGCGTACTAAGGGAATTCCAAGGTGTGCATGAATGCAAATTGGGTGTTTGGGTTAATCTAACACCCTTTTGAAAATAATAACGGCCTTATTAGTTATGCTTTGTCAAGGCTTTATCCTTTGTCAGCCCGTGAGTCAGCCCTCTGTCAACTTGCTGAAGTCTTAATTCGCCATTTTGTTCGGTCTGCTCAGCAATTCTTTGACTTGGAACAGGCCGCAACGGTTTCTTAACGACAAAGCGCTCAATTCTTTTTTCACTTTCCTCACTCATATCATTGAATGCTGCTCATCTTCGTACCTACAAATCGCTGGATACTAACAATGCTTATAAATGCCCAGAGATGCCAGTGTTCATAGCTCTATTTAATTTCTACCTCTGCCACCAGAGAATGGAGGTGATGTCTGTCTGTCTCTCTATCTCTATCTCTATCTCTATCTCTATCTCTATCTCTCTCTCTCTATCTCTATCTCTTCTCTCTCTCTCTCTCTCTCAATCTCTCTCCTCCCCCCCTGCAGGTCACAATTTTAAACCGACTTTCACGAAAGCACCAATGGTAGAGTTTGTCATAAGCAAGAAGCCTATTGTTTTTGAGGTCAAAGGTCAACATAGGCCAAGGTAATCAACTTAGGTGAGATTTCTAAAATCCTCATTTTCATCTGATTGACTTGAAATTTGAAGAGGATTTATATTTCAAGTCACTTAATTCAACTAGCCAATTATGTTTGAGGTAAAGATAGACCAAAGGTCAACAACGAAGGTGGTATTTCTAAAATCCTCAATTTTCATCCGATTAACTTGAAATTTGAAGAGGATTGCATATTTGGTCATTGAATTCAACCACCAATTATTTTTGAGGTCGAATTTGTTTTATTGGATTTTGCAATTTCGTGCTCTGCATGACGTCTTCTTGTTCTGTCTGTTTGTTGTGTTTGTGTGCAGGATATCTCAAAAAGTTGTCGACTGATCCGGATGAAATTTTTGTGGGCAGGTTCAGTGTGTGACAAGGATAAACTGATTAGATTTTGGTGAAGATCCGAATCCAGAATCCGACTACTAGAATTTTTAAAGTGATTCTTCACCATTGAGAGAAAGGGCCAAAAACGATATAGTACTGTATAGCATCATATTCCAAAAATGTATTGGGCCAGATATGTTCTCATGGATCAGGCATTACATGGCGGAGGTATGCTCTACCAAGTGCCTTCTAGTTGTATATGCGATAACCTCTAGAATCTCTTGACCTGAGTTGAATTTCAAATTTAAACTTCTTAATTGACCTCAGCATCAGTTCCGACTGCTTTTAAAAAGTATTAGTTTGTCTAATTCAGACATTGTTTGACACTCTGGGCATCTCCGAGAGCATGATGTTTAATATGACCGATCAGCGATCACTAATCACTTGCCAAGCCTACCGTTCCTTATCAACTGTTTCGTTGGAGTGCTTGCTTGAGTGTTTAAGCCACTTGGTGAGCACTCTACTACAAGCTGCTTAGTTGGTCATTTCAAAGCTAGGGCGATACACGCACAAAGTCCCCATGCTGTCAATCTGAATTCACCTTGATTGGATGTACGTTTCAGGCCCACACACTGTGTTGGGCCATAGTACCCTGTTGTGCTCAGGTGCAATTTTATTTTTAGATGACATCGCTTTGTTTTCACATTTTCGTGCGATCTGCTTTCATTATCCGCCATCACTTTGACATGGATACATGTAAAAAAATAGCATCCATCGATCTCGTGTTCGGTGTTCCACCATGTTGGTTCAAGCTGTGAAAAGCATTGACTGACATTTTGTGTTCTCTATGACTTGATATATTTTTGAATTGAATTTGCTAATTTCCCATTTGAATTCCTCTTTAAAGAACTCTGTTTAAAGGTAAATCGTTGTGTCTGTCTTTTTATGTACTTTATGCGCGTGTGTGTGTGTATATAATATTGTTATGGCTTCAGCGGTGGCGGGGCTCGCACCGACTCTGACCCAGTGTTAAGGGTTCGGACGAGTGATGTCAATCACACCCGACTCTTGACAGCCAAATGTTGAAGATTCGGCGTCACTTAACAGCACGCCGTCTCCAGGGTTATAACGCCGGCTGGCTCGGCACAATTCTCGGTTACGCGCCTCGATCACGATACCAAATACACCTGTGCCTTGCCAGCTGGGGAATAGACCCAGTTACAGACTGGTTTTGTCAGAGACCGAGCAAATTCTGCCAGTCTGTAACCATTTTGGTTTTATATACCAATCGAGTGAATCGTTCCTTAGCGCGGCACAATTAATTCAAGGCGGCAAATCTCGTATACTCAGCCAGATTTTTGGGGACACATCGGGGAACACAACACAAGCAAAGCATTCACGACAATGTTATAATTAATCTATAACCCGTTCTTAACTAGGGAGCTATGGTTACGGGTTTCGAAGGGAACCCTAGCGAGATAAACCTTAGACAACATGCAGACAAGACACGGACAGAATGCAGACAAGACACAGAGTACTTGGTGATGCTTCATGGACGAGAGGAAAAGTGTCAAAAGCACGAATGCGGCTCGTGACAAGCCGATGTCCACGGATTCGAGCACCCTACCTCAAACACGCTGCGTGGTAAGATGGCGGCGTCATCCTTTTTTCTCTCCCGGCACAGCTCGCGCACGCAGCCTCTGCGCGTCAGACCCCGCGAGGTCGACGGCCCAAGACGAAAGATCTATGGTATGGTCCAGCTGGCTCTTCCCAAGGTCCAGCATACAAGTCCAGGCCTGGCCTGTTTCACCAGGTTAGGCCAATCGAGGTGTTGGGCTCCACAGGCGGATCGACAAACGTGTCGAGCCGTGCCGTGAGTAGGGACAAGCAGAGGCTCCGTCACTGGACCTGTCGATGAACCTGTCGATGTCCTCCTCATAAAAGTCGATCGCCGACTCCCACTCGTCGTTTCTCATCCAGCCGATGGCAGACAGACCTCATGCAGTCCCCTCCCTGCCTTTCTTTCGGCTCGCTCCTCACGAAAACCGATCGCAAACAGACACAGCCGTCCCTGTACAGCGATCGGCGCCACTCGGTGCTCTCAGTCCCACCTTCGCCTTCCGGCGCTCGCTTCTCTAGGCCACTCCCTCTCAGAGCGCTGGGCTATTTTTCCCTATTGTCTCAAGAGCGTTCCCCTATTGTCCGGAGAGGGGACGAAGAAGAAGAACCTCTCGGTACAACACCACTGCACGAACAAATGAACAGCCTCCTCACACTCCCGGCACACATGTAACGTCCAATTACGAACAACCTGGCTAAACATGCACTTAATGGGGGATCTGGGCTAATCCTATATTTAAAAACACACTAAGGGCATTTCCGCAAAACTACCCCCCTTTCTCCAGAGGCTCTCCCGAGCCTCCATCTGGGCAGCCAACGGCAATGGCCCTGTCTAACGTACAGCACAGATCTCCCATTTACTCTAACCCAACACATGGGAAGCACTTAACTCCAAAAACAAAGTGTCACAGTAAGATTGGCATGTCCTATCCTAGTGTGTCGGATCACATGTCAAGCAAACAAATTCACACTCTATGCACACTACTTAACATTCTAATTATGGATTTGAACGGGAGGGCGTTCAATTTTACTTTTACACCAATATTTGCATAGGAGCAGAACATTCAAAGGTTCAAAGTTCTTTAAGTGTCCGCTCCTTCATGCCCCTCCGGCAGTATTGTCCATTCACCCCTGAGGTTTCCTCACTTCGCGGCCTTGTGTGGCCTCTCACCAGGTGAGTTCAGTCGGCCCAGTGGCCTAATTCACAAGAGTTCTTCGGCCCACTGAGCCACAAAATGGCATGAATCTTCGGCCACAACGGCCCACAAAAGGATGAATCTTCGCGAACGGCCCAAAATGGCATGAATCTTCGGCCGCAAGCGAGAAATGCTTCGGCCCATATGGCTTACTCACAAGCAGCAGCAGGCAACAAGCCCTGCATTGGACAGCAGCTGGCACAGCAATGGTGGCACGGTGATATCGATGGTAAACAAATGCAGTTTGGAGGCGTTCTTGGGACGCAAGTGGGTGTGATGACCTCAGACCAGGTGAGATGGAAAGTACCCTTAACCTTCCTTTCCTGATTGCTTTGGCAGGACTTGTTTTGGATTTGTCTTCCTCATACGTTCTTTTTTTTTTTTCTTTCTTTATTATTTATTTATTTTATTGCAGACACGATGGTGTGTTTCTTACTCAAACGTTATCTTCATGGGTGTGTGCTCATGACATACTGGTGGCCTCTCTGGCACTTGGAGAGGGTGACCTAGCCTGGCCCTTGCTAATAAATTTTCCCATCAACACTGCTCGTACCAGGTGTCACACATGAATGGTGTGGAGGAGAGTTCATCGAACCTAACCATTTACTTTTAGCTCTAGACCATGCAAAAACCTGCTATGCTAGAATGATCCTAATGACCCATCTTCCCAACCTGGCACACTGTTCCATTCTTTTAAACCTGGCAAGGCCCTTATTTGTCTTTTTCCATTTGGTGGTGCCAGGCATAACCCGCTGGCTGGGGGAGTGTGACTGCTACGAGACCTCTTTGCCTGCTCCAATCGGGGTGGAAGACACCCAGCGACCTCGGGCTCACCTGAGCGTGCTTCTGCACTCCTAACTAAGGGGTGGCTCTCTATCCCCCTACGGTGCTCTCCTAGACCCATACTGTGCTCTCATAGCACCTATACTGTGCTCTCCTGGCACTAAACCCTACTGTGCTCTCCTGGCACTGAACCCTACTGTGCTCTCCTGGCAACCTCCGACAGCCTTCACCGTGCCAGGAACCCCAAAGCCCTGGTGCCCTATTTCCTGACTCAACCAACTTCCAATACATGTCACACACAGTCAGTATCCCCATACCTTGGCCTGCAACCTACCCCTAGCAGTCCGCCTGCACAATGGAACAGCAGCCAGAATCCATGTCGAATCCTCTAAGTCCCCGCTACCTACACTAACTTGGTTAGGAGACTCCTACCGACAGGGTACGTTGTTCGCACTCACTCTCTCATTCGCACAATCACGCCATTCACCCAAACACTTTAGTCATTCATTCCACAGTGCCACACACCCAGTCCACACACCTTTCACTTTAATGTGAAAACAAAAACACACCAGTCCCTCGGATCCCACTTGGTCATCAAATTTAACATGGTACAACTTTTTCATCAACCCCAATCAATCTGTCACTACGTCCGTCGTCCGCTGGCCTCCTCCATACTGCCCTAATCGTCTCACCATTTTTTTTTCCAATAATCACCCAAATCCACTCGTGCCACCTTATCCCTTCTGTCATCTCTCAATTGCAATCACTCTCGATATAATCTCAATCAAGACTTTTACATCCCAATATGGCTGCCTCCGCGCGCCATTGGAAGGAGAGTGAGGGAACGAATCTCATTACCATTACATGACCCCGCCACCCTTTCCGCCATGGCTCAAAGGGGTCACGTCTCAATTGGGGTTGTGGTCCAACCCCTCCTTTTCTCCAGGGTTCACGGAAGTCAGGTAAACCCAATCGGGGGAGCGGCTCCCCCTCTTCTCCATAACTCCCTGAAGACAGAATAACTCCACTCAGCTAGCCAAACCCTCGTGTTCTCAGAGAGGTTTGAAGACCAAGTGACACATGCCAGTGCCGCTGCTACTCATCTGGCACTCTACCCAAAGTTCCTGTGAGGCTGAGAGAGAAATTAGCATCCAATTTCTAAAGCCTGCTCCTGGATGCGCCACCTCCACTCTGCAAGAACCCATGCGGAGCTGTCCATCTATGGTTTTGTCCCCCATGTGTCAGTTCGTCCTGGTGGAATTCTCTATTTCCCTTGCACCTCAAACCTGTTCCCTACGTCGACCACATTCCACGCTCAGGACTCCCACAACAGCCAGGCCTGCACACATTCCAAGGTTATGTGTTGACATTTCACACCTTCGACCTTGCTCTGCGCACGGACCAACCGCCGTCTCCACTTCTAGGCTAATTGACATTCCCGAACGCGCTCAACATGAGTACCACACATTTTTGGCCCGGCAGCACATACCGGTGCTGTAGTCGTGGACTATAAGGGCTACTAGCATTCATTCACAGGCACTCACACAACACAATTCAGGGGTCACGCATACTTGACACCCCCATCGGACAGAGTCTCTTCGTTAAACATAAAATTCAATTTCTACCCATAAAAGCTCATCGTCCGCTACGAACATGTATGCAATGTACCAGCACCTACCTGCTCGTCCAGAGTCAGCTAGTCATCTGTCCAGTCGCTTCTCTCCAGCAGGTTGCTCAGTACATACGGTTCGCCACACCTCCTTACTGTCGGGCTGCAGTCACATCACGATTGCTGGACACCGCCTCAAAAATGTTGTTTCTAGATTCGTTCAAACACCTCCAGTGTTATGGGCTTCCTCAATCGTCTCTTCACCGAGGGTCTAAATGTGCTCTAATTTGTGAGTGTTCATCCGACGAGTAATGTCAATCAAGTCGCCTGCACCTGACTAACATACTCCTGTTGAGTAGAGTGTCCACAATCGCCATATTATTGTGCTGTTCTACTTCCTGGCTCCATTTTCTTTCCATTCGAGTCGTTTCTCTCACCTCTCTGAGCCTTTTGGAAAGTGTGTTTCGTTATCGTTTCGGAGTTTTTCCATCTTCCGCGT
>CM068954.1:108335291-108345796 GCA_035128595.1 Eptatretus atami | reverse complement strand
GGTCACGCATACTTGCACCCCATCGGACAGAGTCTCTTCGTTAACATAAAATTCAATTTCTACCTAAAGCTCATCGTCCGCACCATGTATGCATGTACCCACCTACCTGCTTCGTTCCAGAGTCACCTCTGTCCAGAGGAGAGAGAATCATGTTGAAGTTCAGGTGGGATGATCTTTGCTGGGTCGGGCTATGTTGGTTGATGCAATGCCTCTGTAGGTAGGGCAGCATTTTTGAGAATTTAAGGATGCCGGCGAAGCTCGCCTCCTGTTCAGCAAAGGACTCCCCGTGGGATCTTTAACATCCATTCAACTGGTGCCAGCAACGGGACACTCCAGTTTAACGTCCATCAAGAGACGAGCACACACATTGATGAATCTCCCCTCACGTGAAACACCGGTGATGACGGTAAGCTGGTCTGGAATCTCGAACCCAGGCTGGACAACTTAAGAGGCAAGGTGCCGACCTGTGCACAGGCCCAGGCTATCCTGCAGCCTATTTGTGTTCCGAACACCAGTTGGGAAAGAATCACTAACTAGATCGAAGATAATATCCTGAACAGTTTCAATATTTGTGTCAATTTCCATCAAACTGGGTGGGACACGTTGACTTTTTAAAGAGTGAAAACGGTTCATCGATCTTCTTCATTGTATTCATCCGTCAATGGTCAAAGGTCACATAAATGGGGGTCAAAACATGATGAATAATGATATCGTAATTTGATCAAATCGTGACTTCCTCAAATATCATGGCATGTTACATGTTAATCAAAAGCTTTCATCCCCCAAGGTACCCGCCAACTGATTTTATGGACATCAGAGATTGAATAAAAATGTTCAACCCATGAGTAGTCCAGTCTATTCCAGGCCAAACATTTGGCATTTTATGATTATCCACCAACACTATCAGGAGTCAGGACAGTCATGTTTAAAAAGATGTTGATGTTTGTCAGGATTGTCCTTACATTATACTCATTCGACATTTGATTAACTCTTTCTGGACAAGTATCCACTCCACTCCTCTTAGTAGAGTGAATTTCAAAGCAATCTTCACTCATTTCCCTATCCTGCACGTGCAGACATGTTGCAATCACTCACGATGCAGAGAGGAACAAGGTACGCAGTAGTTGCCAAGTACCTTCTGAGCACCGTAAAACCCATCCCGGTCACTAAGAGATTGGCACTGAGATGGGATGAGGCATTGCTTCCAAATATGTCCACCTTGAAACGCAATCTTTTGGAGTGCTGAATCAGATTGTCTTGATTAGGAGGGTGATGACCTTGACTGCCATTTTGTGTGAACATTGTTTTTCCTCCAGGCACATACAGTAGTGTCATTGTGATTGTTTAATGCGTCATGTAAAACTTGCCAAATCTCTCCGCAGGAACTCTTCAATGTGGCTTCAACTGATTCAGGAACTCGAGGTAAGGCATGAAAGTATCAATAATATCATCATTGCATGTAGAGGCTGGTATTGGCTTAACGGTGAAGGTGGCTGGCTTAATATCCTCGGGCACTTGAGTTCAAGCCCCTGTTGTGCCGTTGAATTAACACCAGGTAGGTTTAACTCAGCCTGTCGTTTTTCTGAGGTTGGCAAAATGAGTACAGGGAGCATTGCATCAGTAGGGCAGCCTTGCAACCAGAAAATGATGTAGCCACAGGCTGCATTATGATATAATACATGTACCAGACTTTCAAAGCAGTTTGTTTTTTTTGCAGGAAGCAAGGCTCTACAGGTACGTACACTCACTCCAAGCAGTCTGTCTCGGTTTTGAATCCTGACCCACCTATAAATATCATCCTGGTGTTTCACAGGTGCAAGGGGGATTACTCAATGTGTGTGCCGTCCCTCAAGATGGAGTCCATCTTCCAGCATTAGTTGGTGGACGTTCAGATCCCCACGGTGTCCTTTGCGAAGAGTCGGCGAGCTATCGCTAGAACCATGAACAAATTCCCAAATTCTTGCCCGAATAGTCAGTCGATCGGGACTGGCCAAGTGTTTAATGAAAGACTTGGGTCAACAAACTCCCAGCAAACCCCAAGAAGTGGGGATAATTGTGGCCGTTAAGAAGAATAATCGCACACAACAAGCTAGTAATGAAGCATGGGGCAATACCCCTGGGTGCTCACCTGGTAGTGGTTGTTTAAGATAACCAGGGAAGCACTGGTAGGCATGGATGACCAACAAAATATGTAATTAGAAGAAAGTAAATACATGTGGATTTTTTTTTTTTTTAAATGCCATGAACAAACCTTGGTACGTCCGAGGTGAGGAGTTGTGGTCAAGTTTCATCAGATTTTTTGTGTAGTTTCAAGAGAGAAGTTGCAAGCATTTACAGTAGACGGACTGACGACGCCCCATCCCATAACTCCCCGGAACGATGTTCCAGGTGAGCTGAAAGCAAACAACACGTGAAGCATGCCATTTGACAACAAACATAATGAAAACAGAATCATCACAGTTCCTTTTTGTTTTTTACATGACAATGTCCTTGCCCACACAGGAACTCGACAATGTCTGGTCCATGGCAACAACTGGGACAGAGCTTGTGGGTTTTTGTTGAGCAGGATTGTGTGCAACATAATCATCAAAACGTCAGACTTTCAGCACAAGTCCATTTGGGTCTGCATTGCAGGTGCGAGTCTGGATTGTATTCCACAATTTCGCATCAGAGTAGTCTGTATGTAGCAGGACTTCTCTGTTCAATGATCCTAAGCAGTTGCGGTAGGCTAAACTTGGTTTGTCCTTTCTTGGAATTGCAGCACCCAGAGCAGAGCATGAAGGTAGCACTCATGGTAAAGAAAAGTGTAAAAACCCGTGGAGGATTAATGGAGAGCCCACTGAGGTGAGTGTGGGGATGCCCACTGAGAAGAGTGGAGATTCGTCCTGCACCAAGAACCGAAGAGAGATGAATGGTGTGTGGCAGCAATGAGGTCGAATGTGCGGTGAGTTTTTACAGGCTCGAATGAAAATCTGAATGTGATAAACGACTGGTGCAGTGACCTGGCAGGAACATATGACGGCCTGAAGGAGCAGGTGGAGTCGCCACGTACATGAACGTACACATCGCTGGTGAGGACGAGTTTAGCCAGGTAAGGGGTTCCTGAGTCCGTCTCCCCAGTGCAGTGTGTGCATGAAGGTAGTATGAAATTAAGTATTGTGGCACGGTGTGGGTAGGTTTAAGTGGAAGTTTGAAGAAGAAATGCCTCCAGCAGGTTCTGGGACGGTTAAGTGTAAGCAGGGTAGGACCGGGATTTATTGGTCCTGGCTAGCGGAGGCTGAGGAGGAAAGGTGGGGGCCAGCTAAGGCAACTGCTCCCGGGCCAAGAGCCTTGGAGAAAAGGCAGGGGCTTCGCTTGGAGATGTTATTCAGCTTCGAGGGCCTTGGAGAAAAGTTGGAGCCAGTGTGGTGGCTGTAGCTGCCTAGGCCTCCACCATTGAAATCAATCATGCCAGCAGGGTCAAGAACACAGGGTCAAAAGAGACAGTAGTTGGAAGCAGTGACAGAGATTGACATGTGGTGGAGCGGAGAGGGGATGTGAGATCATTGCAATTTGACATCTAAATTGTACGGAAATTGGAATTTTTGGAAATTTCACAACACTTTAAGTAAGTTTAGAGAATTAGACATGGGTTGAATTGGTTTGAATTGGATGAGTCATAGTGTTAGAGTGCACCTTTCTCTCTCGCTCTTTTTCTGCTCGAGAGGAATTTGGGATGAATGGAGAATGAATGGGAAAGTGTGCTGGGTGGAGGGTGGGAAGTGTATGAATGTGGCCAAAGTTTAGGTGTGTAGTAGTATAGTTTGAGAGTGAAAGTTTGAAGGAGTAGCTCCAGTCTTTGTGTGAAAGAGTGGCTCCGTCAGTTATCAGTGAGATAGGGGGTTAGGAAAATTTGCAAATTGGAATCCAAAGCTGTTGGTCATTAGGTTCGTGAAATTTGAAATAGGAGAGTAATTATGGATTTTGTAATGAAAATCTGAAGGTTGTGGTTGGGAATGTGGCCTGAGAAGTCGAAGGAGCATTTATTGAAGGCACTGAGCCTTGGGGCCTTCGAAGCAGCCGAAGGCCACAGACACCAAAAAAGCGAGTTTGGAATTTAGAAGCCTAGTTAGGTGACAGAAAAAAGGCCTGCGGCGTACTAAGGGAATTTCAAAGGTGTGCATGAATGCAAATTGGGTGTTTGGGTTAATCTAAACACCCTTTTTGAAAATAATATAACGGCCTTATTAGTTATGCTTTGTCAAGGCTTTATCCTTTGTCAGCCCGTGAGTCAGCCCTCTGTCAACTTGCTGAGTCTTAATTCGCCATTTTGTTCGGTCTGCTCAGCAATTCTTTGACTTGGAACAGGCCGCAACGGTTTCTTCTTAACGACAAAGCGCTCAATTCTTTTTTTCACTTTCCTCACTCATATCATTGAATGCTCCTCATTTTCGTACCTACAAATCGCTGGATCACTCACAATGCTTATAAATGCCAGAGTGCAGTGTTCATAGCTCTATTTAATTTCTACTTCTGCCACCCGAGAATGGAGGTGATGTCTGTCTGTCTCTCTATCTCTATCTCTATCTCTCTCTCTCCCTCTCTCTCTCTCCTCTCTCTTCTCTCTCTCTCTCCCCACCTCTCCCTCTGCAGGTCACAATTTAAACCGACTTTCACCAAAGCACCACATGGTAGAGTTTGTCATAAGCAAGAAGCCTATTGTTTTTGAGGTAAAAGGTCAACATAGGCCAAGGTAATCAACTTAGGTGAGATTTCTAAAATCCTCAATTTCATCTGATTGACTTGAAATTTGAAGAGGATTATATTTCAAGTCACTTAATTCAACTAGCCAATTATGTTTGAGGTAAAGATAGACAAAGGTCAACAACGAAGGTGGTATTTCTAAAATTCCTCAATTTTCATCCGATTAACTTGAAATTTGAGAGGATTCGCATATTTGGTCATTGAATTCAACCACCAATTATTTTTGAGGTCGAATTTGTTTTATGATTTTGCAATTTCGTGCTCTGCATGAACCGTCTTCTGTTCTGTCTGTTTTGTCTGTGTTTGTGTGCAGGATATCTCAAAAAGTTGTCGACTGATCCGGATGAAATTTGTGGGCAGGTTCATGTGTGTGACAAGGATAAACTGATAGATTTTGTGAAGATCCGAACCAGATCCGACTACTAGAATTTTTAAAGTGATTCTTCACCATTGAGAGAAAGGGCCAAAACGATATAGTACTGTATAGCATATATTCCAAAAATGTATTGGGCCGATATGTTCTCATGGATTCAGGCATTAACTGGCGGAGTATGCCTCTACCAAGTGCCCTTCTAGTTGTATATGCGATAACCTCTAGAATCTCTTGACTGAGTTGAATTTCAAATTTAAACTTCTTAATTGACCTCAGCATCAGTTCCGACTGCTTTTAAAAAGTATTAGTTTGTCTAATTCAGACATTGTTTTGACACTCTGGGCATCTCCGAGAGCATGATGTTTAATATGACCGATCAGCGAACATAATCCTTGCCAAGCCTACCGTTCTTATCAACTGTTTCGTTGGAGTGCTTGCTTGAGTGTTTAAGCCACTTGGTGAGCACTCTACTACAAGCTGCTTAGTTGGTCTTTTCAAAGCTAGGGCGATACACAGCAAAGTCCCCATGCGTCAATCTGAATTCACCTTGATTGGATGTACGTTCAGGCACACACACTGTGTTGGCCCCATAGTACCCTGTTGTGCCTCAGGTGCAATTTTATTTTTAGATGACATCGCTTTGTTTCACATTTTCGTGCGATCTGCTTTCATTATCCGCCATACAATTGACATGGATTCATGTAAAAAATAGCATCCATCGATCTCGTGTTCGGTGTTCCACCATGTTGGTTCAAGCTGTGAAAAGCATTGACTGACATTTGTGTTCTCTATGACTTGTTATTTGAATTGATTTGCTAATTTCCCATTTGAATTTCCTCTTTCAAAGACTCTGTTTAAAGGTAAATCGTTGTGTCTGTCTTTTTATGTACTTTATGCGCGTGTGTGTGTGTATATAATATGTTATGGCTTCAGCGGTGGCGGGGCTCGCACCCGACTCTGACCCCAGTGTTAAGGGTTCGGACGAGTGATGTCAATCACACCCCGACTCTTGACAGCCAAAATGTTGAAGATTCGGCGTCACTTAACAGCACCGCCGTCTCCAGGGTTATAACGCGGCTGGCTCGGCACATCTCGGGTACGCGCCTAGATCACGATACGAAATACACCTGTGCTTGCCAGCTGGGAATAGACCCAGTACGACTGGTTTTGTCAGAGACCGAGCAAATTCTGCCAGTCTGTAACCATTTTGGTTTTATATACCAATCGAGGAATCGTTCTCTTAGCGCGGCAAAACAATTAATTCAAGGCGGCAAATCTCGTATAACTCAGCCAGATTTATTGGGGACACATCGGGGAACACAACACAAGCAAAGCATTCACGACAATGTTATAATTAATCTATAACCCGTTCTTAACTAGGGAGCTATGGATACGGGTTCGAAGGGAACCCTAGCGAGATAAACCTTAGACAACATGCAGACAAGACACGGACAGAATGCAGACAAGACACAGAGTACTTGGTGATGCTTCATGGACGAGAGGAAAGTGTCAAAGCACGAATGCGGCTCGTGACAAGCCGATTCCACGATTCGAGCACCCTACTCAAACACGCTGCGTGGTAAGATGGGCGGCGTCATCCTTTTTCTTCTCCCGGCACACAGCTCGCGCACGCAGCCTCTGCGCGTCCAGACCCCGCGAGGTCGACGGCCCAAGACGAAAGATCTATGGTATGGTCCAGCTGGCTCTTCCCAAGGTCCAGCATACAAGTCCAGGCCTGGCCTGTTCACAGGTTAGGCCAATCGAGGTGTTGGGCTCCACAGGCGGATCGACAAAACGGTGCGAGCCGTGCCGTGAGTAGGGACAAGCAGAGGCTCCGTCACTGGACCTGTCGATGAACCTGTCGATGTCCCTCCTCATAAAAGTCGATCGCCGACTCCCACTCGTCGTTTCTCATAGCCGAGCCGATGGCAGACAAGACCTCATGCAGTCCCCTCCCTGCCTTTCTTCGGCTCGCTCCTCACGAAAACCGTCGCAACAGACACAGCCGTCCCCTGTACAGCCGTCGGCGCCACCCTGGTGCTCTCAGTCCCACCTTCGCCTTCCGGCGCTCGCTTCTCTAGGCCACTCCCTCTCAGAGCGTGGGCTATTGTTCCCTATTGTCTCAGAGCGTTCCCTATTGTCCGGAGAGGGGAACGAAGAAGAAGAACCTCTCGGTACAACACCACTGCACGAACAAATGAACAGCTCTACACCTCGGCACACATGTAACGTCCAATTACCGAACAACCTGGCTAAACATGCACTTAAATGGGGGATCTGGGCTAATCCGATATTTAAAAACACACTAAGGGCCATTTCCGCAAAACTAACCCCCACCTTCTCCAGAGGCTTCCCGAGCCTCCATCTGGGCAGCCCACGGCAATGCCCTGTCTAACGTACAGCACAGATCTCCCATTTACTCTAACCCCACACATGGGAAGCACTTAACTCCAAAAACCAAAGTGTCACAGTAAGATTGGCATGTCCCTATCCTATGTGTGTCGGATCACATGTCAAGCAAACAAATTCACACTCTATGCACACTACTTACATTCTAATTATGGATTTGAACGGGAGGGCGTTCAATTTTACTTTAACGCAATATTGCATAGGAGCAGAACATTCAAAGGTCAAAGTTTCTTTAACGTGTCCGCTCCTTCATGCCCCCCGGGCAGTATTGTCCATTCACCCCTGAGGTTTCTCACTTCGCGGCCTTGTTGGCCTCTCACCAGGTTGAGTTCAGTTCGGCCCAGTGGCCTAATCTCACAAGAGTTCTTCGGCCCAGACTGAGCCCACAAAATGGCATGAATCTTCGGCCGAACGGCCCACAAAATGGCATGAATCTTCGGCCGCAACAGCCCGCCAAATGCTTCGGCCCATATGGCTACTCACAAGCAGCAGCAGGCACAAGCCCTGCATTGGACAGCAGCTGGCACAGCAATGGTGGCCACGGTGATATCGATGGTAAACAAATGCAGTTTGGAGGCGTTCTTGGGGACGCAAGTGGGTGTGAATGACCTCAGACCAGTGAGATGGAAAGTACCTTAACCTTCCCTTTCCTGACTTGCTTTGGCTGGACTGTTTTGGTATTGTCTTCCTCATACGTTCTTTTTTTTTTTTCTTTCTTTATATTTATTTATTTATTGCAGACACGATGGTGTGTTTCTTACTCAAACGTTATCTTCATGGGTGTGTGCTCATGGACATACTGGTGCCTCTCTGGCACTTGGAGAGGGTGACCTAGCCGGGCCCTTGCTAATAAATTTCCCATCAACACTGCTCGTACCAGGTGTCACACATGAATGGTGTGGAGGAGAGTTATCGAACCTAACCATTTACTTTTAGCTCTAGACATGCAACAAACCTGCTATGGCTAGAATGATCCTAATGACCCATCTTCCCAACCTGGCACACTGTTCCATTCTTTTAAACCTGGGCAAGGCCCTTATTTGTCTTTTTCCATTTGTGGTGCAGGCATAACCCGCAGGCTGGGGCAGTGTGGACTGCTACGAGACCTCTTTGCCTGCTCCAATCGGGGTGGAAGACACCCAGCGACCTCGGCTCACTGAGCGTGCTTCTGCACTCCTAACTAAGGGGTGGCTCTCTATCCCCCTACGGTGCTCTCCTAGACCCATACTGTGCTCTCATGCACCTATACTGTGCTCTCCTGGCAACTAAACCCTACTGTGCCTCCTGGCACTGAACCTACTGTGCTCTCCTGGCAACCTCCGACAGCCTTCACCGTGCCAGGAACCCCAAAGCCTGGTGCCCCTATTTCCTGACTCAACCAATTCCAATACATGTCACACACAGTCAGTATCCCCATACTTGGCCTGCACCTACCCCTAGCAGTCCGCCTGCACAATGGAAACAGCAGCCAGAATCCATGTCGAATCCTCTAAGTCCCCGCTACCTACACTAACTTGGTTAGGAGACTCCTACCGACAGGGTACGTTGTTCGCACTCACTCTCTATTCGCACAATCACGCCATTCACCCAAACACTTTAGTCATTCATTCCACAGTGCCACACACCCAGTCCACACACCTTTCACTTTATATGTGAAAACAAAAACACACCAGTCCCTCGGATCCACTTGGTCATCAAATTTACATGGTACAACTTTTTCATCAACCCCAATCAATCTGTCACTACGTCCGTCGTCCGCTGGCCTCCTCCATACTGCCCTAATCGTCTCAACCATTTTTTTTCCAATAATCACCCAAATCCATCGTGCCACTCTTATCCCTTCTGTCATCTCTCAATTGGCAATCACTCTCGATATAATCTCATCAAGACTTTTACATCCCAATATGGCTGCCTCCGCGCGCCATTGGAAAGGAGAGTGAGGGAACGAATTCATTACCATTACATGACCCCGCCACCCTTTCCGCCATGGCTCAAAGGGGTCACGTCTCAATTGGGGTTGTGGTCCAACCCCCTCCTTTTCTCCAGGGTTCACGGAAGTCGGTAAACCCAATCGGGGAGCGGCTCCCCCTCTTCTCCATAACTCCCTGAAGACAGAATAACCTCACTCAGCTTAGCCAAACCCTCGTGTTCTCAGAGAGGTTTGAAGACCAAGTGACACATGCCAGTGCCGCTGCTAACTCATCTGGCACTCTACCCAAAGTTCTGTGAGGCTGAGAGAGAAATTAGCATCCAATTTCTAAAGCCTGCTCCTGGATGCGCCACCTCCACTCTGCAAGAACCCATGCGGAGCTGTCCATCTATGGTTTTGTCCCCCATGTGTCAGTTCGTCCTGGTGGAATTCTCTATTTCCCTTGCACCTCAAACCTGTTCCCTACGTCGACCACATTCCACGCTCAGGACTCCCAAACAGCCAGGCCTGCACACTTCCAAGGTTATGTGTTGACATTTCACACCTTCGACCTTGCTCTGCGCACGGACCAACCGCCTCTCACTCAGGCTATATCATTCCCGAAAGCGCACATGAGTACCACACACTTACGTTTGGGGCCCGGCACGCACATACCGGTGCTGTAGTCTGGACTAATAAGGGCTTCCAGCCATTCAATTCACGAGGGGCACTTCTCCACACATTCACAATTCTAAGTCGGTTACTGCATACTTTGATACAAGCAAACCCCATCGGCACAGAGCTCTTCGTTAACAGTAAAAATTCAATTTCTACCGGCGCTACTAAAGCCTCATCGCGCAGCCAACATGTATGCAATGTACCACCACGCCTACACTAACCTGCTCGCTCTTCACATCAGGACTAGGATCATTGTCCAGTCGCGTTCTCTCTCGCCAACAGGTTGCTCATACATACGGTTCGCCACACCCTCTGGGGCTGGTCATCTCACATGCTGGAACCTGCTCAAAAATGTTGTTTCCATTCGTCAACAACCCCGTATGCTCCTCAATC